>SJYS01004466.1:251926-265638 GCA_006410695.1 Philantomba maxwellii | reverse complement strand
ACACACAAAAATTTTAAAGGAAGACCCGAAAGACACTAATCGAAATGCCAGCAGTGGGGACTGGGGGTGGGGAAAGAAGGGGTGCTCGTTTTCACACTGGGAAGTTTTGCATTTTCCAAATCTCCTGTAATGAATATGCATTGATCAGGCAATTTGAAAAAAAAAAACAGGCTTTGTCTTGCTTACTTTCAGAGCTAAGTTTCCAGACTGATTCCGGTCAGTTTCTTACCAAGGGATAAAGGAAGGGCTATACAGCCGGGGATTCTTGAAGGTGGAATTCAAACTGACTACGGTTTTCACAGTGTGAGTGCCAGCGGGTTTCTGAAACATTCGAAAGGGACTGACCTTTCACACTGAGCTTTACTCCTTGATCATCAAACTAAGCAGAAATCTGGTGCAACTGTCAGCTTTGGGGACATGGACTCGGTGCAGGCCTCCCTTTTCCGGGTCTCTCTGCCAGCTGGGCTGCAGGGTGGGGAGGTGGGGAGCCCCCAGGGGCCCGATCTTCTCCGCCAGGAGTGCTAGCGCCTGCCCTTCAGGTTTCCAGGAAGAGGAGCCCGCTAGGAGCAGGTGCGCCGGCGCTTCCAGGCCCTCGAGACCCCCGCCACCCCCAGGAGACTGGCTTCCTGGTTCTTCTCAACACAGATGCTGAGCGCGGAGGCAGGAAGGCAGGCTTTGTCCCTCTCACATAAAGTGCATACCTAACCTAACTCTAGTTCAAATCCCTGGTTTCTTGGAACTGCACAAAATGATCTTTAAGCTTATAGGGAAAAATGAATGTGAAAGAATTGTCAAATGTAAAGGAAAACAGAAATAGGAGAGGAGGATTTCCCTACTAGGTATGGGAGCTAAATGAAGTCCTTCTTTGAAGATGTGTATAAGAGACAGGACAGGAGGGGGGCTCGGCCCTGCACTGCCGACCTGGCGGCGGAGCGTGAGGGCAGCTCGCGCCGGTCAGAGCTCCAGGCCCTGCGTCCACGGGGACGCGGCCCCGGGAATCTTGAGCGTGCGCGCACAGCGCGGGGCACAGCCCGAGGCGCCGGCTGGGACCGTGTCCCCCTTGTCACCCGGCCTGTGCAGCAACGGGGACGGGCGCAGGCCAGGCCTGCGAGACTGGACAGTGCACGCCGGCCTGTGTGTGGCCATCCCGACTCACGTTTTCCTCCTGGCCGGTCAGTCCCAACCATCCAATCCAGTTACCGTCCCACAGCGGCAACAGTGCAAAAGGAACACTCCCAAAAGACCGGTCGGATCGAGACACACTCTGCAAAGTCCCACAGAGTGCTCCCACTACGCACCCGTGAGACACGGCAGTGCCCGGGACTCGAGCGCATGCCCAGGTCTCTAGAAGCCCAGCGGCTGGGCCTGCTCCAGCGGCGTCCCCCCAGGCTGTGTCCCCCCAGGCTGCGTCCCCCAAGGCTGCGTCCCCCCAGGCTCGCTCAAACTCTGTGCGGCTCAGCGTTCATTTCCAAGGCCAAGCGTTCAACATCACACTGATCCACGTCTGTGCCCCAACACTGAAGCCAAAGATGCTGACGTTGACTGGTTCTATGATGACCTACAAGACCTTCCAGAACTAACACTTATAAAAAGACATCCTTTTCTTCACAAAGGATAGGAATGCAAAGTAGGAAGTCAAGAGATTCCTGGACTAATAGGCAAGTTTGGCTTTGGAGTATAGAATGAAGCAGGGCAAAGGCTCACAGAGTTCTGTCAAGAGAACGCGCTGGTCACAGCAAATACCCTCTTCCAACAACACAAGAGATAACTCTACATGTGGACATCACCAGACGATCAATACCAAAACTAGATCGACTATATTCTTTGCAGCTGGAGAAGCTGTATATAGTCAGCAAAAACATGAGCTAGAGCCGACTGTGGCTCATATCATCAGCTCCTGACTGTAAAATTCAGACTTAAATTGAAGAAAGTAGGGAAAATCACTAAGCCACTCAAGTATGACCTAAATCAAATCTCTTGTGATTATACAGTGGAGGCGATTAACAGATTCAAGGGATGAGACCTGATAGAGCGCCTGGAGAACTGTGGGCAGAGGCTCGGAGCACTGTGCCGGTGGCAGTGACCACAACCGTCCCCGAGAAGAGGCAATGCAGGAAGGCGGCTGCCTGAGGAGACTCTGCAGATAGCTGAGCAAAGAAGAGGAGCACAAAGCAAGGGAGCAAGGGGAAGACGGACCCAGCTGAACGCAGAGTTCCAGAAAACGGCAAGGAGAGAGAGGAGGGCCTTCTTCTGTGAACAATGCAAAGAAATAGAGGAAATCAACAGAATGGGAAAGACTAGAGATCTCTTCAAGAAAACTGGAGATAACAAGGATGAAAAGGACAGAAATGGTGAGGACCTAAGAGAGGCAGAAGAGATTAAGAAGCAGTGGCAAGAATACACGGAAGAACTACATAAAGCACGTCTTCAGGGCCCGGATGACCACGATGGTGTGGTCACTCACCTAGAGCCAGACATCACACAGTGTGAAATGAAGCGGGCCTTGGGAAGCATTGCTATGAACAAAGCTAGTGGAGGTGATGGAATTCCAGTTTTACTATTCAAAATCCTAAAAGATTGTCCTGTTAAAGTCAGCACATCAATACGTCAGGAAATATGGAAAACTCAGCAGGGGCCACAGGACTCAAAAAGGTCAGTTTTCATTCCAGTCCTAAAGAAGGGCAATGTCAAAGAACATTCAAACTATAGGACAATTGTTCTCATTTCACATATTAGTAAGGTTATGCTCAAAATCCTTCAAGCTAGGCTTCAGCAGTACGTGAACTCAGAACTTCAGTGGTATAAGCTGGATTTAGAAAAGGCAGAGGAGCTAGAGATCAAATTGGCAACATTCATTGGATCACAGAGAAAGCAAGGGAATTCCAGAAAAACATCTGCTTCTGCTCCATTGACTATGCCAAAGCCTTTGACTGTGTGGATCACGACAAACTGTGGAAAATTCTTCAGGAGATCGGGAAGACCAGGCCACCTTGCCCGTCTCCTGAGAAACCTGTATGAGTCAAGAAGCAACAGTCAAAACTGGACAGGGAACAGCCGAGCGGTTCCAAATCAGGACAGGGCTACATCAAGGCTGTGTCTCCTCACTCTGTTTAACCTGGATGTGCAGACGATACCGCTCTAACGGCAGCAAGAAGCGGAATTAAAGAGCCTCTTGATGAGGGTGAAAGAGGGCGGTGAAGAGGAGGGCTAAGCTCAAAAAACTAAGACCACGGCGCCAGGTCCCATCACCTCCTGGCAAATAGAAGGAGGGACAAGTAGAAGACTTTATCTCCCTGGGCTCCACAGTCACTGCGGACAGTGACCGCAGCCATGGAATTAACGGGCGCCTGCCCCTTGGCAGGAAAGCCATGGCAAACCTAGACAGCACACTGAAAAGCAGGGCATCACTTTGCTGACAAGGGTCTGTGCAGTCAAAGCTCTGGGTTCCAGTAGTCACGCGCGGTTGTGAGAGTTGGATCATATCGACGGCTGAGTGCCGAGAAAAAGATGCTTTTGAACTGTAGTGTTGGAGGAGACTCTTGAGAGTCCCTTGGGCTGTGAAGGGACTGGAAACCAGTCCATCCTGAAGGAATCATCTCTGAATATTCATCGGAAGGATAAACGCTGAAGCAAGATATCCAACATTTTGGACATTTGATGCAAAAGAAGAAGAGGGCGGCAGAGGGTGAGACGGCTGGATGGCATCACTGACTCCATGGACGTGAATTTCAGCAAACTCCAGGAGATGGTGAAGGACAGGGAAGCTTGGCGTGCTGCAGTCCACGGGGTCACAGAGAGTCGGACACGACTGAGTGACTGAACAGGAGCTAGTCAGTGGCTGGGCTGACTGCACATCAGTCCAGGAAGATTTCCGCAGCAAAAGGGACGCACGTCCTCTTGCTCAACGGGTCTGGAGGGCTGGAAACTTGCACACTTCCCACACAATCAACCTTTCAGTAAAGGAGCGCAAGATTAGATTGAAAATGAAGATGGGGGGTACTCTTTCTGCCCCCTTCTGATGCCTATGTCAGAAGCTTTCTCTATCTCCTTTATACTTTAATAAAACTTTGTTACACAAAAGCTCTGAGCGATCAAGCCTCGTCTCTGGCCCCGGATTGAATTCTTCTCCTCCGGGGGCCAAGAATCCCGGCGTCGTAATTCAACAACAACCTTTCATCTTGGGGACTCGTCCGGGATCCTTCAGGACAAGGTAAGGATGCTTGGAGCTCTAGTTCTTTGTTCTCTTAGCGAACATGTTTTCTGCTGTGCTTTACTAACTCTACGGTGTACTTGTGTGAATGAAAATGAAGACGGGATTCCAAAACCGAGGAATACAGTACGTTCCAAAGATGCAGTAACTTATATGCATGAAAATCCATACATTCACAATCTATGAAGTCTTTAAGCCTTCTAAAGAGTTGTACAATATGATTATAACTTTATAAGACATGATGTACGCTAACACACAAAAATTTTAAAGGAAGACCCGAAAGACACTAATCGAAATGCCAGCAGTGGGGACTGGGGGTGGGGAAAGAAGGGGTGCTCGTTTTCACACTGGGAAGTTTTGCATTTTCCAAATCTCCTGTAATGAATATGCATTGATCAGGCAATTTGAAAAAAAAAAACAGGCTTTGTCTTGCTTACTTTCAGAGCTAAGTTTCCAGACTGATTCCGGTCAGTTTCTTACCAAGGGATAAAGGAAGGGCTATACAGCCGGGGATTCTTGAAGGTGGAATTCAAACTGACTACGGTTTTCACAGTGTGAGTGCCAGCGGGTTTCTGAAACATTCGAAAGGGACTGACCTTTCACACTGAGCTTTACTCCTTGATCATCAAACTAAGCAGAAATCTGGTGCAACTGTCAGCTTTGGGGACATGGACTGGGTGCAGGCCTCCCTTTTCCGGGTCTCTCTGCCAGCTGGGCTGCAGGGTGGGGAGGTGGGGAGCCCCCAGGGGCCCGATCTTCTCCGCCAGGAGTGCTAGCGCCTGCCCTTCAGGTTTCCAGGAAGAGGAGCCCGCTAGGAGCAGGTGCGCCGGCGCTTCCAGGCCCTCGAGACCCCCGCCACCCCCAGGAGACTGGCTTCCTGGTTCTTCTCAACACAGATGCTGAGCGCGGAGGCAGGAAGGCAGGCTTTGTCCCTCTCACATAAAGTGCATACCTAACCTAACTCTAGTTCAAATCCCTGGTTTCTTGGAACTGCACAAAATGATCTTTAAGCTTATAGGGAAAAATGAATGTGAAAGAATTGTCAAATGTAAAGGAAAACAGAAATAGGAGAGGAGGATTTCCCTACTAGGTATGGGAGCTAAATGAAGTCCTTCTTTGAGATTGAAATGAAAACTGACTCTTTCCAGTCCTGTGGCCGCTGGTGAGTTTCCCAAATTTGCTGACATACTGAGTGCAGCACTTCGGCAGCGTCAGCCTGTAGGGTTTTGAAGAGCTGAGCTGGAATTCCATCACCTCCGCGGGCCCTGTTCACGCGAATGACTCCTGAGGCCCAGGGGCCTCGCTCTCCGTGACGTCCGGCTCCAGGTGAGTGCCCGCACCCTCGGCCCAGGGACCTCGCTCTCCGTGACGTCCGGCTCCAGGTGAGTGCCCGCACCCTCGGCCCAGGGACCTCGCTCTCCGTGACGTCCGGCTCCGGGTGAGTGCCCGCACCCTCGGCCCAGGGACCTCGCTCTCCGTGACGTCCGGCTCCGGGTGAGTGCCCGCACCCTCGGCCCAGGGACCTCGCTCTCCGTGACGTCCGGCTCCGGGTGAGTGCCCGCACCCTCGGCCCAGGGACCTCGCTCTCCGTGACGTCCGGCTCCGGGTGAGTGCCCGCACCCTCGGCCCAGGGACCTCGCTCTCCGTGACGTCCGGCTCCGGGTGAGTGCCCGCACCCTCGGCCCAGGGACCTCGCTCTCCGTGACGTCCGGCTCCGGGTGAGTGCCCGCACCCTCGGCCCAGGGACCTCGCTCTCCGTGACGTCCGGCTCCGGGTGAGTGCCCGCACCCTCGGCCCAGGGACCTCGCTCTCCGTGACGTCCGGCTCCGGGTGAGTGCCCGCACCCTCGGCCCAGGGACCTCGCTCTCCGTGACGTCCGGCTCCGGGTGAGTGCCCGCACCCTCGGCCCAGGGACCTCGCTCTCCGTGACGTCCGGCTCCGGGTGAGTGCCCGCACCCTCGGCCCAGGGACCTCGCTCTCCGTGACGTCCGGCTCCGGGTGAGTGCCCGCACCCTCGGCCCAGGGACCTCGCTCTCCGTGACGTCCGGCTCCGGGTGAGTGCCCGCACCCTCGGCCCAGGGACCTCGCTCTCCGTGACGTCCGGCTCCGGGTGAGTGCCCGCACCCTCGGCCCAGGGACCTCGCTCTCCGTGACGTCCGGCTCCGGGTGAGTGCCCGCACCCTCGGCCCAGGGACCTCGCTCTCCGTGACGTCCGGCTCCGGGTGAGTGCCCGCACCCTCGGCCCAGGGACCTCGCTCTCCGTGACGTCCGGCTCCGGGTGAGTGCCCGCACCCTCGGCCCAGGGACCTCGCTCTCCGTGACGTCCGGCTCCGGGTGAGTGCCCGCACCCTCGGCCCAGGGACCTCGCTCTCCGTGACGTCCGGCTCCGGGTGAGTGCCCGCACCCTCGGCCCAGGGACCTCGCTCTCCGTGACGTCCGGCTCCGGGTGAGTGCCCGCACCCTCGGCCCAGGGACCTCGCTCTCCGTGACGTCCGGCTCCGGGTGAGTGCCCGCACCCTCGGCCCAGGGACCTCGCTCTCCGTGACGTCCGGCTCCGGGTGAGTGCCCGCACCCTCGGCCCAGGGACCTCGCTCTCCGTGACGTCCGGCTCCGGGTGAGTGCCCGCACCCTCGGCCCAGGGACCTCGCTCTCCGTGACGTCCGGCTCCGGGTGAGTGCCCGCACCCTCGGCCCAGGGATTTCGCTGTCCGTGACGTCTGGCTCCGGGTGAGTGCCCGCACCTCGTGGTCACCTGGCCACGAAGGCCTCTGCTTGTGCGGCGGTGCCGTGTGCTCTTGCCGCCTCTCCTCCAGCTCTCTGCCTCCATCAGGGCTTTACCGTCTCTGCCCTTTATCGTGCCCATTCTTGCATGAAATATTCCCTTGATATCTCCAATTTTCCTGACGGGATCTCTAGTTTTCTCCATTCTATTGTTTTCCTCTATTTTTTTGCATTGTTCATTGAAGAAGGCCTTCTAATCTCTCCTTGCTATTCTCTGGAACTCTGCATTCAGTTGGGTACATCTTTCTCTTCTTTGCTCAGCTATTTGCAAAGCCTCCTCAGACAACCACCTCGCCTTCTGGCATCTCTTTCCTTTGGGATGCCTTTGGTCACTCCCCCCTGCACGATGTGATCGCCCTCTGCCCACAGTTCTGCAGGCAGGCTGCTGACAAAGCTCTGTCAGCCTTTCCCTGCTGCACTTGGTACTCTAAGGCCAAACTTGCCTATTATTCCAGGTATCTCTCGACTGCTTGCTTTTGTATTCCAGTCCCTTGTGATGAAAAGGACATGGAGGGGTCTTGTAGGTCTTCATAAAGTGAAGTTGCTCAGTCGTGTCCAACTCTTTGCGACCCCATGGACTGTAGCCCACCAGGCTCCTCAGTCCATGGGATTTTCCAGGCAAGAATACTGGAGTGGGTTGCCATTTCCTCTCCAGGGGATCTTCCCTGACCCAGGGATCAAACCCGGGTCTCCCACATTGCAGGCAGATGCTTTACCGTCTGAGCTACCAGGGAAGGCCTAGGTCTTCACAGAACTATTCGACTCCAGCCTCTCCAGGATTAGTGGTTGGGGCACAGACTTGGATTACCGTGACGCTGAAAGGTTTACCTTGGAGACAAACTGAGATCTTCCTGTCTTTTCTGAGACGGCACCCAAGTACTGCATTTCAGACTCTTTGATTGACTCTAAGGGCTATTTCATGTATTCTAAGGGATTCTTGCCTGTAGTAGTAGATAGAATGGTCATCTGAATTAAATTTTCCCATTCCCATCCATTTTAGTTCACCCATTCCTAAAATGTCACTGATCAATCTTGCCATCTCCTGTTTGATCATGTCCAATTTACCTTGATTCATGGACCTAACATTCCCGGTTCTTATGCAATATTGACTTTACTTTCACCACCAGACGCATCCACAGCTGAGCATCGTTTCCGCTTTGGCCCAGCCGCTTCGTTCTTTGTGGAGCTGTTAGTAATTGTCCTCCACGCTTCCCCAGGAGCATATTGGACACCTTCCAACCTGGGAGACTCATCTTCTGACGTCCTATATTTTTGCCTCTTCATACTGCTTGTTCATGGGGTTCTCCTGGCAAGAATACTGGGGTGGGCTGCCATTCCCTTCTCCAGTGGACCATAAAGGTATCAAAGAGGCAGAGGAAGCAGGGATCAAATTGCCAACATCTGTGGGATCATAGAAAAAGCAAGAGAGTTCCTGGAAAAACAGCAACCTCTGCTTCACTGACTACACTGAAGTCTTTGAATGTGCAGATCACAACGAACCATGGAAAAGTTCAATTCTTCAAGTGATGGGAGATGGGAATACCGGACCACCTGACCTGCCTCCTGAAAAACCCGTATGCAGGTCATGAAGCAACAGTTAGAACTGGACATGGAACAACAGACTGGTGCCAAATTGGGAAAGGAGTGCGGCAAGGCTGTATATTGTCACCGCTTATTTAACTTATATGCAGAGTACCTGATACAAAATGTCGGGCTCGGTGAATTTCAAGCTAGACTCAAGATTGCCAGGAGAAATATCAACAACCCCAGATATGCATATGAAGCCACTCTAATGGCAGAAAGTGAAGGAGAATTAAAGAGCCTCTTGATGAGGGTAAAAGAAGAGAGTGAAAAAGTTGGCTTGAAACTCAATATGAAAAAAACTACGGTCATAGCCTCTGGTCCCATCATTTCATGTAAATAGAAGGGGAAAACGTAGCAGCAGTGTCAGACACTATTTTCTTGGGCTCCAAACTCACTGCAGATGGTGACTGCAGCCATGAAATTAAAAGGCCCTTGCTCTTTGGAAGGAAATCAATGACAAACCTGTCAGTGTATTAAAAAGCAGAGACACCATTCTGTCAACAGAGGTCCATCTAATCAATGGTATGGCTCTTCCAATAGTCACGCGTGGATGTGACAGTTGGACCATAAAGAAGGCTGAGTGCTGAAGAACTGATGTTTTCGAGCTGTGGTGCTGGAAAGGACTCTTGAGAGTCCCTTGGACTGCAAGGAGATCCAACCAGTCAATCCTAAAGGAAATCAACCCTGAATATTCACTGGAAGGACTGATGCTGAAGCTGAAGCTCCAGTCCTTTGGCCATCTTATGACAAGAACTGATTCACTGGAAAAGACCCTGATGCTGAGAAATATTGAAGGCAGAAGGAGAAGGGCGCAGCAGAGGATGAGGTGGTTAGAGAGCATCACCGCCTCAATGCACGTGAGTCTGAGCAAACGCCGGGAGACAGTGGAGGACAGAGCAGCCGGGCGCGNATCTTATGACAAGAACTGATTCACTGGAAAAGACCCTGATGCTGAGAAATATTGAAGGCAGAAGGAGAAGGGCGCAGCAGAGGATGAGGTGGTTAGAGAGCATCACCGCCTCAATGCACGTGAGTCTGAGCAAACGCCGGGAGACAGTGGAGGACAGAGCAGCCGGGCGCGCTGCGGTCCACGGGGCTGCAGCGTCGGGCTCAGCTTAGTGGGGGAGCAGCAGCAAGTGAAGGCCAGCCCCTCAGACAGCACGCGCCCTGCGGGACACCGCCGATGGACGGAGCCGCATCCAGAAGCAGACGGGTCCGCTTCCAGGGAAACCTGGGCTAGCAGGAAGGCGCCTTTGGGTTTGATGAGGAAAAGAGGACCATTTAGCTAACGAGACAACAACCACCGGTGAGGCTGTAATAAGACAACCCTGGCTCCTGCTTCACTCAGTGAAGAATTAGTTGAAGATGGTTTGAAAACCAAAGTATGAAGCAAATAAAAGTTATGAAAGTGTCAGCAAGGAGTATGGAGGGTACTCTGTGAAAAAAAGAACGATTTTTTAAAGCAAAGCAGCAGAGGAGAATCCAGCTACTTCAGACGCACAAGCGCGCTAGGGGATGGCGACTTACCCCTGCTCGGCGGCTCCCGGGCGGCTGTCCCGGCGCTGCGGGGGAGAGCACAGGGTGACGGCTCTGGGCACTGCGCCTGCCAGCGCAGCGCCCGCGCATCCGCAGCGGACGTGGGGGGGGGTGGGGCTCGGGTCTCACGGGGCCCCCTTCCCCACGCCCTTGCTCGTGCGTGTGTGTCTCCACTTCTCATTGGTGAGAGGCAGGAAGGAGAAAGCTGGGTCACGAGAGATGTGTTTATTTTAGAAGAAAATGCCAACTCTTTGCAAAGGGGTGTAGCTTCACAGCCTGCCAGCCGCGTGTGAGCCTGCTGTGTACGGCCGTGCCAGCCCTGGGGGGTGGGCTTTTTGATTACGGCCACTCTGGGGGGCGAGCAGCGGTGTCTCATCGTGTTTCCTAAGCGTGGAATGATGCTGATGGTGACCGCCTGGGTTTGTCTACCACCCATGGGACCCCCCTTTGGTGAAATGTATTCAGATGTTTTGCCCATTTAAAAAACCTGGTCAGTGTTCTCGTGATTGAGTTTTGAAAGTTCCATACGTATTCTGGGCACATGTATATGATTTGCAAATAATTATTTCTCTCTGTGGCTTATATGTTCATTTTCTGAATGGTGACCTTTAAAGACTAAAGCTTAACTCTGATAATGAGCTGCAGAAATGGGTGGGTCTGAAAGGAGTCAGCCCCACTGGCTTGATCTTGTGGACAGTGAATTCAGAAACAACACAACACACACACTCACAGGACTCGCCAAAGACCCACATACACAGAACTCCACACGCACACTGCATCACACACACACACACCAAATATACTCACATGTATGTGCACCCACACTCATCAAAGACCCACACACACAGAACCCCACACGCACACTGCATCACACACACACACACACACACCAAACACACTCACATATATGTGCAACGCCCCACCCCCACCACACCAACACAGAGGTCCCGGCCTCCAGCTGGCCTTGGGCCGCCCCCCGGTGCTGGGCGGATGGATGGGGGAGCAGGGGCGCCCGTACCTGCGACAGAGCTTCCATGTGTAAACTCACGCCCCTCCTCCCCGTCCGGTGTTTTGGGGTCTGCTGCCGGCAGCCCCGTGTCATGTAATCGAGCGTGCTCAGCCTCTTGGCCACTAGAAAGGAGAACGCGGGCAGGGGACGGTCGCCGCCCCGTCCACCGCCCGCAGCGCCGGGAGCTGCCTCCCAAGCTGGAGCCCGGGAGCGGCCGGAAGGCCACCCCGTGCCCGGCTGACCTCCGGGCCGCAGCCGGCAGGTGCCCGCACCCATGGAGCCCACCAGCCCTGGCCCCAGGGGGCCTCACAGGCCCGGGAAGTCAGTGTGGATGCAGCCAGCGCGGAGCCCAGCTCTGTCTCAGTTAAGGTGAGACAGCGGCCAGCACGTGGCAGACAGACTCAGGTTATCAGAGTCTCCACCGCGCTCGCCAACAGAAGACGCACTAAGGAGAGCAAGCAGGANGTCAGCCCTCTCCACTGTGCCAGCCCGTCTTGGGTTGCCCTGCAGGCGTGGCTTGGTTTCATTGAGTTAGACAAGGCTGTGGTCCTAGTGTGATTAGATTGACTAGTTTTCTGTGAGTATGGTTTCAGTGTGTCTGCCCTCTGATGCCCTCTCATAACATCTACCGTCTTACTTGGGTTTCTCTTACGTTGGACATTGGGTATCTATTCACGGCTGCTCCAGCAAAGCACAGCTGCTGCTCCTTACCTTGGATGAGGGGTATGTCCTCACTGCCGCCCCTCCCAACCTTGAACGTGGAATAGCTCCTCTAGGCCCTCCGGCGCCTGCACAGGCACCGCTTCTTGGACGTGGGGTAGCTCCTCCGGCCGCCGCCCCTGACCTCAGGCGGGGGTAGCTCCTCCGGCCGCCACCCCTGGCCTCGGACGCAGGATAACTCAATGAGAAGTTGCGGGGATGAGAAGCCCCAGCCTCCTCCATGGGCTTCTTGGGTTAAGGCCCTGCCCACCTCCCCATCTCCCTGTAAGAAGACGGTCCTCTTCCTGGCTTCCCACTTGCCCCCAGCTCAGCAAGTTCACCTTGCTCTTGCAGCCGGTGTGGCAACCCTTTGCTGCCTTGAGTAANTGGGTTAAGGCCCTGCCCACCTCCCCATCTCCCTGTAAGAAGACGGTCCTCTTCCTGGCTTCCCACTTGCCCCCAGCTCAGCAAGTTCACCTTGCTCTTGCAGCCGGTGTGGCAACCCTTTGCTGCCTTGAGTAAAAAATGACTATTTATTGCTTTAGTTTAGCGTAATGAAAACCCTCCAACAGCAAAGAGACATGAGAAATGTTGATCAGCCAGGACTCAGACACGCAAATGGACCCTGCGAGATACCAACTCCTGATTCGGTTGGCAAAGGCTAAAATGATGCCTAGCACCTCAAAGGCAAGGCTGTGCGGAGGCCTTTCCAGAAAGCACTTTTCATACCCTTCAAGCTGACAAGTCACTTCTAGGAAATCTGTCCCAGGAGTTATGGGGGGAGGTGGTTTTGAACAAAGATGCTTACTGCAGCAAGATTAACAATAGCTAAAAGCTGGAGCAACAGAACTGCCCCACAATAGAAGCATGGGTACTGAGCATTCTCCTATGTCCGTACACGGGGGCTTCTGGGCAGAGGGTTTGCAGTGTGGGAACACAGTGTGCTGGCTGGAAAATACAAAACGGCGATCACTGTGTGTGTGCCGCGGGCTGAGCCGCTCAGTCAGGTCTGATTCTCTGCAACCCCACGGACTGTAGCCTGCCAGGCTCCTGTGTAAAGGGGGTTTCTCCAGGCAAGAATACTGGCGTGGTTGCCATTTCCTCCTCCTGGGGACTCCCGAACCCAGCGATTGAACCCAGGTCTCCGATTGTGGGCAGATTCTTTACTGTCTGAGCCTGATTATAACATACCTATAGTGTGTATATGCACACACATACACATCAGAAGGAAAGTGCTAAGTTAGCTTTTGAAAACCGTCAGTGGATGGTGACATCCTGAATGCTTTTTACCCAGGTCTTGAAATTGTCCTGCATTTTCCAAATTACATTGCACATTTCCGCTGCAATAATCACAAGTTATAAAAATATAAATGTGCGCATATTACTATCGACCTGACAAGACTTCTTTAGAGCATTCAGCTAGTGCCTCGTCTGCTCTTTCCAACCACACAAAGTAGGTCGGAGGGCTCAGCGGGTGGACCTGGCCCCCGCCCACACTGCTCCCCGCTGGGCTGCGAGGGCAGCTGTTACCACAGGAAAGGCAGAATCGCACTGCATCCTCCTGCTTCTCTGGGGCTGCTTCCTCAAAGGCCCAGGCTGGGAACAGCCAGTTCCCTAGATAAGCCGGCGGGAAACGAGCAGGCGCAGGCGGGAGCGGGGCTCCCGGGGACTCTGGCCTCTGGCCGCGGCCGGGAGAGCGGAGCTCCGCTGGGCCGGGCAGGGCGGGCCGGCTGCGCCCGCGAGTCCCCTCGGGAGCCGGGCCTGGGGCGGGGCCCTTCCGGCGGGGCGGGGGAGCGTGCCGGCTGTCACCAGCCACCAGGCACAGGACAGGTCTCTGTCCCTCCCTCCCCTGCAGTGACCCGGCTCCATCTCCCCGAGAGGAGACTCAGGCGGA
>SJYS01004466.1:202543-212628 GCA_006410695.1 Philantomba maxwellii | reverse complement strand
GCAGTGACCCCCATCCCGGCAGTGACCCCCATCCCAGCAGTGACCCCCCCATCCCAGCAGTGACTGCCCGCCCCAGCTGTTATCCCCACTCCAGCACTGCCCTCACCCTAGCAGTGAACCCCACTTCAGAAGTGACCCGCCATCCCAGCAGTGACCCTCCACTCCAGCATTACCGCCACCCTCGCAGTGACACCCTCTCTCCCCCAGGCATTGCGTCCATGTTCGTGTCCTTCATGGTGGGCCTCTACTACAACACCATCATCGCCTGGGTCATGTGGTACTTCTTCAACTCCTTCCAGGAGCCCCTGCCCTGGAGCCAGTGTCCACTCAATGCCAACCGGACAGGTGAGCCCTGGGCGGGCTGGTGGGGGCGGAGCTGGCCCGTGAGCAGCACCCCCTGAATCTCTAACATCCACGTGGTTGTCACCCAAGTTTAGCAAAAACGCGAGCACGGAAAGGGGCCTGGCCTCCCTGCTGCACCCAGGGCCCTGCAGGGGATGTGGGCAGGGGTGGGGCGGGAGGGTCTGCCAGGATTAGCCCACTCCTGCCTTGGCAGGGTCTCACTGGGGTCCCTGAGCCCAGGGGGGCAACCGAGACCCTGGGATGCTAGGTCTTGAGAAGAGAGCGTATGTGAGGCTGAACAGAGCCACCCAGTGCGGGCTCTGGCGTGAGATCCCCCCAAAGACTGGTGGCCTCCTGAATGATGGAGTGCCGTCACCAGGGCGCTGACTCCCAGCTAAGCCCTGGGTCTGTGTCTGCCTGGGGCAGGGCTGGGGGAGGGGACAGATAGTGAGAGCCCGGTGCACACGCTCCCTGTGTGCACGAGGGTGTGCACAGGTCTGCACGTGAATGTTCGTGCAAGTCTGGTGTGTGCACGCTTACGTGTGTCTACAAACATGTTCATGTGCATACATGTGCAAGGAAGTGTGCACGTGTGTGCACACATGTACAAGTGTGTTGTGCATGCTGTAAGGTGTGTCTCTGTGGGCGAGCACACACGTGTATGTGGAGCATGCTGTCTGCTGAGTGTGGGCGTGCACACACGGGGTGAGTTCATTGTGACGCTGTCGCATGTGTCCGTGTGGGTGTGCACACACGTGTGTGCACGTGTGAGTGCGTCCTGGCGTCTGTCGGCGTCCTGGGCCCACGCTCTCCGTGGCCCTCACTGGTGTGGTGTGGCGCCAGGTTACGTGGAGGAGTGCGCCCGCAGCTCCTCCGTGGACTACTTCTGGTACCGCGAGACCCTCAACATCTCCACCTCCATCGACGACTCGGGCTCCGTGCAGTGGTGGATCCTGCTAGCCCTGACGTGCGCCTGGAGCGTGCTCTACGTCTGCACCATCCGGGGCATCGAGACCACCGGGAAGGTGCGGGGCTGGGGCGCTCCGGGGGCCGGGGGGCCCCTTTAGCAGCTCTGAGGGTCTGGCCCTGCCCGCCGCCTGTCTGGGCAGCGCCCCAGACTCAGTGCTGGACCAGACAGTCCCAAACACACGCTTCAGAAGCCACAGGTGGGAGCGGCTGGGGCGCCCGTCTGGGTGGCGGGAGCCGAACGGTGACCGTGGTCACGAGAGGACACGGAGACCGGGGGGGTGGCGGGGCCCAGGGTGCGGGAGGAGGGGCACGGTCCCGGGCTCAGCCCTCCTCCTCGCGGTGGGCCCCCAGCCCTGCCCACCCCGCCCACAGCTGCCGCCTCCTCCAGGCCGTGTACATCACGTCCACGCTGCCCTACGTCGTCCTGACCATCTTTCTCATCCGGGGCCTGACGCTGAAGGGAGCCACCAACGGCATCGTCTTCCTCTTCACGCCTGACGTGAGTCTGGGCTGCCTGTCTGCCCTTGGGCCCCACGACCCTGCTGGTCCCCGGACTCCGGTGGGGCCTGCGAGGGCAGTGCGTGCCAGCCCGCGTGGGGCTCAGGGTAGAGGGCCTTAGGGTCATTCTCCCTCTGGCCTCTGCTCGGTGGTCTCAGCTGTCCCCTGGCCTCCCGGCTCCTGTCCCCTCCTTGGACGCCCTTCCTGGGACCCCCACCCCGTGGTGCGCGGCTGAGGGCCTCTGTCTGTGCAGGTCGCGGAGCTGGCCAAGCCGGCCGCCTGGCTGGACGCGGGGGCCCAAGTGTTCTACTCCTTCTCCCTGGCCTTCGGGGGCCTCATCTCCTTCTCCAGCTACAACCCTGTCCAGTGAGTGGCCGGACGCGGGTCCCCCGGGGGCAGGGGGCTGCTCCTCCAGGCGCCTGGCGCGCGGAGCCTCGGTCTCCCCATTGGACCAGCTGCGAAGCTGGAGCGGGGTGGGCACCCGCCAGAGCTGCGGCTCCGTCTCCGGATCGTGGGCAGTGGGGCTAGAGGCAGGCAGGCCGGCTCCCAGCTGAAGGCGTTCTTAGGAGCTGTGGGGAGCGGCTGCAGCCGGCCCCCGGCCCCCCACGCCTTGGCCTGCGTGTCCGTCTCTCTCCCGAGGCCGGGCCGTCCTTGGCCTGCGTGTCCGTCTCTCTCCCGAGGCCGGGGCGTCCTTGGCCTACAGACGGGCCTCGCCGGGCTGCGCCGGCTCTCTGGCTGCTGAGAACGTCTGTGCTCCAGCTCCGTGAGCACCTGTTTGCATTCCCGCGCGTGTGCCCTGAGCCGGGGGGCCTTGGGCCTCGTGGCGGCTCCCGGTCTAACCGTCTGAGGAGCCGCTTCCCCCCTGCAGCCCCTGTAGGGCGTGTGGGAGCGCTGGGTCCTCCCCGCCCGGCCCACGCCTGTCACTCTCAGACCTTTGGGCTCCAGCCGCCGGGGAGGGTGTGGCAGCTCACTGAGATTTGTGATTGTTTTTAGTAGCGATTTTTTCTTTTTTTTTTTTGCCTGCCCTGGGTCTTCCTTGCTTTGTGTGGGCTTTCTCCAGTTGCAGTGAACAGTGTCTTCTCTTGTGGTCCACAGGCTTGGTTCCCCTGCAACCTGCAGGATCTTCCCAGACCAGGGATCGAACTTGTGTCCCCCTGCGTGGGCCCCCCCTGGGGTCTGATTTGCGTTTCCCTGGGAGTTCTTGACAGAGGCGCCTGGAAGGCGGGTGGGAGGTCAGGGGTCATGCACTGAGCTGAGGGAGGCTTTAGGTATCGAGGTGGAGATGGGGTGTCCTCAGCCATGAAGGCCTGGGGTGGGCTGGGGGGCAGCATTTGTGGGGACAGGGAGGGGGTAAGGAGAGGGAGGGCGGCCTCCAGGCCTGGGGATGGGGGCACCCGGCCCAGGATGCCTCGTCGAGGCCTCTGTGGCTGGTGGTTGGAAGGTCCAGGCCGTCCTGCGCAAGTAGGGCTGATGCGCCACCTCCTGAGCCCAGAGCAGACGCTGGCCGAGCGGGGACCTGAACACCAGGGTCTTCAGCCCCAGCTCCGGGGTCCCCAGGGCGTGGGGGCACCGAGGGGCCTGCAGGCTGCAGCGGGCGTGGGGGCCGTCCCCTGGTGCTCGGCGAGCCCTCCCCCCTCCCTGCCCAGCGGTGGCTCAGCCTGTCCAGCTGGCACAAGACGCAGCTCTGACCGCCTGTGCCGACGCGGGCTGGCCGTGTGGACACCGCGCCCCCCGGCCTGCGCTCATCGACGGCACTTCCGTCCACAGCAACAACTGCGAGATGGACTCGGTCATCGTGTCTGTGGTCAACGGCTTCACGTCCGTGTACGCAGCCACCGTGGTCTACTCCATCATCGGCTTCCGCGCCACCGAGCGTTATGACGACTGCTTCAGCACGTGAGCGGCCAGTGGGTGCCCCGGCAGCCGCGCGGCCTCCGCGGAGCCCCCGGCCTGGTGCCAGCCTCTCTCTCTTTCCAGGAACATCCTGACGCTCGTCAACGGCTTCGACCTGCCCGAAGGCAACGTGACGCAGGAGAACTTCGCTGAGATGCAGCGGTGGTGTAATGCCTCCGACCCCGTGGCCTACGCCAAGCTCCAGTTCCAGACCTGCGACATGGACACCTTCCTCTCGGAGGTAGGGCCAGGGCAGCCGGCCTCCCCTGGGAGTCCAGTTCGGCCACACGGCTGCCCACCCTGGCTATCCTGCCCCACAGGGTCCAGGCACTGGCCCTAGGGCACCGGCATCTACTGGGCCGTGAGCCCCGCATGTGAGGCCATGAGACGCCCTCTATGGGCCTGACCTCTCCCGTGGCCTCATGTCAAACACACAGCAACACCCCGTGGTCCTTTTTTACCGTCATTTCTCCTACACGAAGGTCAGAGTCATTGTCACCGTCCTGACGTCACTGGTGGCCGTCGGGCTCCCGGGAGTCTCTCCCTGACGCACACAGGCTCGAGCGCCAGCCCCCAGGCCGAGCGACATCTGCTGTGATGGCGCGTAGGCCGCATCTGCTAATCTTCGCTTTGCAATTCTCTCACTGGGAGCCACACGACATTTCGGGGGCGTGTTGAGCATTTTTGAGGGCCTGGCACTGCTTCTCCAGCGACAGCACTGTCTTGCCGGGAGTGGGCACAGCAGAGGGTCCTCCTCACTTGGCTCTCCCTGGGGAAAGTGTCTCAATCCCCCTTCCTTTTAAAAAGCGGTCGTCTCAAGGTGCCAGTTCTCGCCTGGAAGCTCAGCTTGTGGGGGTTACTAAGGCTACGCAGTCGGTTTACGCCCTCCTGCACTCCGGGTAGTCTTCCGTCAGCCGGGAGCGCCCGCCCCCCAGCCCTGGGCGGTGCTGACGGGCTTCTGCTTTCCCATGGGTACTAGGATGTTAGGCCTCCCGGACTGCGCCTCCGCGACGTGGGCTCCATGGTGCTGTGACGGCCCCTGCAGCCTCCCCGTGGCCCTCTGAGTCCTTGTGTCCCAGGGATGCGTGCAGATGCCGTCACGGTGCCATGGGCCCCGCGGGATCCCGCCGGATCCCCTGGCTCCTCACTCAGCCCCTCCGAGCTCAGGGCTCTCTGCGGAGGTTCAACCCCCAGGAACCTGAGCCTCGGGAAGGGGGCCCAGTGCCCGAGGCCTCACTCACCTGAGTGGGCCGCTCCATGCAGAGTGTCGTCCTTACGCACCCACGAGCACGTTTATGGCACTGCCCGGCCCGCGGGCCGCTCTGAGCACTGGTGGGCGCGCGTCCAGGGGTCTGTTTCGGGGTCTCGCTCAGGCCCGCTGAAGTCGGTTTGTGTGATGGCCTCGGCTGTGGGCGGGGTGGGAGCATCCACCGGCGAGCAGATGGCGGTCCACGCCCATCTGCCCAGTGTTTCTGTCTGGGCTGCACGGGGCCTCGGCCACCGCTGGACGATGTGGTCAACTTCCCAGCGATGGAACCAGTTCAGCCTTTTAAATGCACCTGGAGCTAAAGGCCAAGAGCTGCGGTCAATCCACAGAACGGCCCTTGCCAGCCACGGCTGCGTGGGTGCCAGCCGGGCGGGTGCAGAGCCGTCCAGGGTCAGGGCCAGACCGGCCCGCGGGCGCCTCGGAGGGCCCCGGGTGACGCGCCCGCCACCCTGCAGGGCGTGGAGGGCACCGGGCTGGCCTTCATCGTCTTCACCGAGGCCATCACCAAGATGCCGGCGCCGCCGCTCTGGTCCGTGCTCTTCTTCGTCATGCTCTTCTGCCTGGGCCTGTCCTCCATGTTCGGCAACATGGAGGGCGTGGTCGTGCCGCTGCAGGACCTCAAAGTCATCCCCAAGACCTGGCCCAAGGAGCTGCTTACAGGTGGGCGGGGCCTGCGGGCTTGTGGGCNTGCCGGCGCCGCCGCTCTGGTCCGTGCTCTTCTTCGTCATGCTCTTCTGCCTGGGCCTGTCCTCCATGTTCGGCAACATGGAGGGCGTGGTCGTGCCGCTGCAGGACCTCAAAGTCATCCCCAAGACCTGGCCCAAGGAGCTGCTTACAGGTGGGCGGGGCCTGCGGGCTTGTGGGCGGGGCCTGCTGGCAATGTGGGCGTGGCCCGTGGGCCTGTGGGCGGGGTCTGTAGCTGATGTGGGCGGGGCCCGTGAGACTATGGGCGGGCCCTGCGGGTGGTGTGGGCGTGGCCCATGGGCCTATGGGCGGGGCCTGCGGGTGATGTGGGCGGGGCCCGTGAGACTAGGCGGGGCCCGGAAGACCCGCCTGGAGGCCGCGGCGCAGCGGGCAGAGGGAGCCTGCGGCAGGCGTGGGGCAGACGCCCGAGACGGCTGCCCGCCCTCTGCCGCCACAGGCCTCATCTGCTTGGGGACGTACCTCATCGCCTTCATTTTCACGCTGAACTCCGGCCAGTACTGGCTGTCTCTGCTGGACAGCTACGCGGGCTCCATCCCCCTGCTCGTCATCGCCTTCTTCGAGATGTTCTCCGTGGTCTATGTGTACGGCGTGGACAGGTAGGGGCCGGGGCGGGACACCCCACGGTGGGGCGTGTGCAGGCCCGCGCAGTGTCTCTTCTGTCCGGTGGGGTCGGGGTCCCTGAGCCTGGGAGGGCAACAGAGACGCCGTGGAGCCCGCGGGGGCGCGGGGGTGAGGACCCCGCCCTCTGCAGCGTCCAGACGCCCCCGGCCTCGGGGCGGGCGCTGGCGGCAGCGCAGGAGGCAGCCCGGTCTCAGGGGAGAAGGCGGGCGGTGCGCAGGCTTGCTGCGGGTGGTGGGGCTTCCCGGGACCCTGCCTGGAGCAGGGAGGGGGCTGGTGTGCTGCGCTGGCCTGCTCCCAGGGTCTGAGCAGGGCTCCTCTGCCAGAGAGAGCCTCAGGCAGAGACGGGCAGACGAGTGCGGCGGGGCCAGCCGCCCCTTGGCCAGTCAGCCATTCAGGGCATCCCGGATTGGCACAGTGTTCTTAATAGGAGCTGGACTCACCACCACTCCATAAACGATCTGGTGAAATCAATTAAGATTAAATGCACAAGCCCATGCGGGGGGCCCTGTTAAGACCCCCAGCGCTGCACTGCCAAGAGTGCTGGTGAGGGTGCCCGGCGTCGGAGCCACTGCCCTGCCAAGGAGACTGAGGCAGGGAGCCGGACAGCCCCCCTCCTCGGCCCCCAGCAGCTCTGATCTGCCCTTCACATCAGTGTCAGCCTGGGGCCGAGGAGGACGCCGCCTCTGACGAGAGTCCGCACGTCTAGCTGGCAGTAGCCCCGTGGGATAGCGGGGCTTTCCAGAGAAGGCGTGTCTGCCACGAGGGATGTGAGAGGTCAGAGTGCAGCATCGCAGGGGGGAGACGGGGAGAGACCGTCTCTCCAGGAGTGGAGACGCTGCTGCCCTCTGCCTTCCGGGGACTAACGGCCCCTCGGCCTCTGCTTCCAGGTTCAACAGGGACATCGAGTTCATGATCGGCCACAAGCCCAACATCTTCTGGCAGGTCACGTGGAGAGTGGTGAGCCCCGTGCTCATGCTGGCCATCTTCCTGTTCTTCTTCGTGATCGAGGTCAGGAAGGAGCTGACATACAGCATCTGGGACCCAGCCTATGTGAGTCCTGGGCCTCCACGGTGGGCGGGCGGGGGCCGGCTCCCCCTCCCTGTAGAGGCAGGAGCGAATCACGAGGGGCGGGCACGATGCCCCGAGTGAGACCCCGGCTGCCTGGTTTGCTCACCCGAGGCCACTCTCTCTCCAGGAGGAATTTCCCAAATCCAAGGAAATCAAGTACCCAGGCTGGGTGTACGCCGTGGTGGTCCTTGTTGCTGGGGTCCCCTGCCTGGTCATCCCCGGCTTCGCCATCTACAAGCTCATCAGGAACCACTTCCAGAGGCCAGGGGACCAGCGGGCGCTCGTCAGCTCACCGTCCGCGGCCTCAGTGAACGGTGGCCTGTGGTCCTAGGCAGCCCAG
The DNA here is from genome assembly GCA_006410695.1 of Philantomba maxwellii. Lineage (NCBI taxonomy): Eukaryota > Metazoa > Chordata > Mammalia > Artiodactyla > Bovidae > Philantomba > Philantomba maxwellii. The sequence goes on along the minus strand of SJYS01004466.1, from coordinate 204,925 downwards.
CCCGTGGGGTGGGGGTGGTGTCTGAGGTGGGAGTGGACTGCACGTGTGTGCACATGTGTGTATTACTTGAGGGTGCATGTGTGGGAGCGTGTACACGTGGGCATGTGTGTGTTGGTCGTGTGAGTGTGCCGGTGTGTATATGTGTACACGTGCATGTGCAGGTGTGAGAGTGTACCTACCGTGTGTGGGCATGTCCCTGCATGTGCATGTACATACATGTGCAAGTGTGTGTGTACGTGTGTGGGTGTGTGTAAGCATGTGTGTGTAGCAAGGGACATCGTGTGGTTACACACGTGTGTGTGCACATGGGTGTGTGTGCGCGTGTGTAAGCACACATGTGGGCAGGTGTATACATGAGCCAGTATGTGAGTATATTTGCACGTGTGAGTGTGTTCCACTGTGCGTGCATCTACGTATTGTGCGTGTGTGCTCATGCTGTGTGTGTGCACAGCGGTGTGTGTGCGTGTGCATGCCTGCCTGTGACTTTGCTCGCACACACACTGGCTGCCTTGCAGCCCACACGACTGCTAGGAGGGCCTGGGAGCTGACGGGCGGGCCGCCTCCACCCCCAGAGAGTGGCTGCCTTGGGAGCTGACGGGCGGGCCGCCTCCAGCCGCTCCCAGAGGGCCGGCCGGCGTGGGGTGGGGCCTGCTGTGCGCGTCCCACTCGTCTGGCCCCTGGGACCCAGTCTTGGTGTCTCTGCCCTTTCCTCTCGAGGTCCCCCCCCCCGACCTTGGGATTTTTGCGGTGAGGTCGGGGCTTTCACCCCGTGACCCGGAGCAGCCTTCTCAGGCCCGTCCAGAAGAGGCCAGTGAGCTTGACAGAACTTGGCCAGCCCGGTGGGGCTCCACCCGTCCGACAGCGTCTTGGCCACTCCCGGGTGTCGTGAAGGCTGATCTGCTTAATCCCTGCGTCCGGCTGCCAGCAATAGATGAGCAGTTAAAGAAAACTCAGCCTGGGTGACTTGAGGCAGACGCCCCCTCACACTTTGTATGTTCTTGAGAGGACGTTAACTGCATGAATATTTAGCCAGATGTTGAAAAGACGGGTTGTAGGATAACTCAGCCTTGGCCACCGAGGTGGAGGACCGCCCATGCGTCCTGAGCAACGTCAGGGACCCTGAGGGCAGCGGGACTGTCCAGCTGCTGCTGCTCAGTGAAGCCGGCGTCGGCGCCTCCCTCCTGCGGGGACGGGCTGCCGCATCCAACCTCATCCGAAGTCACGTGAACTTGGGTGTTTGTTTCCAAGAACCAGTCACCTCCACTTTCCACGCAAGAATTTGCAAGTTATGTTAAACTGGACTTTCCGAGGATTCTCCGTGCAGGACCAGAGAGCCGAGTGGTGGGTGGGAGACTCCTGGGGTCCACCTCCTCTACTACCAGAGCTGTCTGACCCTGTTGGGAAAACTTCTCAGGACCCCTTAGATACACCCCACTCCCCACCCCCGGGGTACACAGAGGGGAGATACTCCCCGATGTGACCTGGGCGGGGCTGGGCCATCTTTGTTTCTTGGTGAGGGGTTCTTTCACAAACTTGATGTTTTGCAGATTGTTAGAAATTTGGGTTTTGTGGGTGTCGTGTGTACCTGTCTGAGTAAATCACTCTCTTTCATAATCTTGGCCTAAGTGTTGTCTAAATGAGAGACAGATGAGCCCCAGCCTTGAGGGGCCGGTGCAGGACTGCAGGTCTGCTGTGTCCATGGAGGGCCCCCGCCCCCACCATTGCCCCAGGCTCCTGGCGAAGTGCCCTCACGTGGGGGCTGCTGGTGAGGCCCCTGGCTGGGGGCACAGGGAGAGGCTGGGCCTCGCCACCTGTCTTCCCTCTCCCACGCCTTTCCATCTGAGTCGCCTTCCTCGCGGGACCTGCTTCCGGGGCCCCGTGTTTGGGACCACGCAGCCCGACTGAGAGAGGCGTGTCCGAGGAAAGTCAGATTATGGATAAGGGGCCCGGTCCTGTCCTGGTGGAGGCATCCGCTGGGCAGTGGGGGAAAGGGTCCGGGGGGCCCCCCGGGGGAGGCCTCAGCTGAACCCACCGTGTTGGCTTGTCACCGCTCCAGCCCCCAGACAGGAGGGGACCCGAGCTGAGGGAAGGGCTCACACACACCCCGAGCCTGGCCTCCCCATGCCTGGTGTCACTTCACCCTGCCACCCTCCCAGGGAACTCCTTGGGGACGCAGGTCGCCATCCCACCACAGCTCACAGTGGGCTCACATTGGCAAGGACTCCTGGGCTAGGGGCTGGCGATTGCCAGGAGAGGGGTGGTCTTCCGGAACTCATCTGGACATCCTCTGCAGAGGAGCACTGAGAGCCAGCTGGAAGGGGAGCACCAGCAGCTAGATGGAAAGGGAGCACCACGAGCTAGATGGAAGGGGAGCACCACGAG
>SJYS01004466.1:131869-144883 GCA_006410695.1 Philantomba maxwellii | reverse complement strand
CCCCAACCCCTCCAGGGGGCTCTGGAAGGGGCAGGAGCTGCTGGTGACGCAGGGGTGGGGGGGGCGGTGTAGGGGGACAGTCACAGGGGCCAAGCGCAGGGGTGAGGTCCTGGGGACCCCGGCAGGCTGGTGACAGATGTCACATACCCCTCTGCCCGGCATCCCGAGAGCACACTGCCCCCCTGCCCTGGGGGATTCCAGGAGACAGGGGCACAGAGGGGTCTCGGAGCCCGGCTGGCACCCCGCAGGACAGGCCTCACTGGGAGCTTCTTCTCTGGACCCAGGAGTCCTCCGGCCATGCCCCCGGCTCCCCAGGACCTCACCGCGGCCCCCAGACACCCCGAGACTCTGGGCACAGCCACGGGGCCTGGGTTTCAACGCGCTCTGCCCAGAGCAACATGAGCAGCCACCTTCTTGTCTCTGGGCGGCGCCGGGGCGCCCTCGACACAGCCCATGTTCACGATGGGCCGCAGCCCGCCGGGCTTGGGGACGAAACGGAGCCTGGACATCAGCAGAGCCGGCCTGGCCTCCTGGTGCTGCCTGACCTCTGCTTCTGACAGTTCTCGAAGCCGCACACGGTCTAAGTGTTGTCTGAAACAGAGGTGCCCGCGGGCAGCCAGGGCAGGTCAGCCTGGTGGGCGCTCGTGCCCATGCAGTGGGCAGAGCTCATGACCGGCATGCCCGGTTCCTGGTGGACAGAGCTCAGACCAGGACTGGACAGGACGGCTCGCTGGGGAGACCCTGGGGTCTGGAGTGGGTGTGGGCAGCTTGGCCATCAAGTACTTCTGGGGTCTGAAGGAGGCTGGTGGGCAGGGACCCCACGTCCTCCTCCTGGAACAGGCAGGGGGTGCTTGGTGGAACCCCTGGGAGGAGCAGAACCATCTCCCCACGGACCAGCCGGCTCCTTGTCACCCGTAAGCTTCAGCCTTCCCCCCAAAACTATCCACAGGGATGGGCAGGGGTCCTCCCACCTCTTGGCCATTGCGGGGAGCATGCCCCCTGGGCTGGTGGCCCCGAAGGAAGTCCGTGGTGGGACTCGAGCGTCCACCAGGTGGGGGACAGGCTGCAGGGGCCCCACAAGAAGAGCCAGGCTGCCCGCTTCAGTTTACATGCCAGGAAATGCTTGAAGGGGCTGCCTTCACTCAGACCCACGGTAAGGGCCTCCAGAGGCTCCTCAGATGCCAGAGGACACGGGCCCCGGCCCACGTGCTCAGGGACCCCTGATCCGCTCCTGACTCAGGGCCCCAGCCCACGTGCTCAGGGACCCCTGATCCGCTCCTGACTCCGGGACCCAGGCCCACGTGCTCAGGGACCCCTGATCTGCTCCTGACTCAGGGACCCCCACTTAGCTCCTGACCTCGGCTCTGCTCCTGACCCAGAGCACCTCCCCCGCCCAGATGCTCGGCCAGGACCCCTCTCGCGGGGCTTGGACAGGCCCAGCTCGTGTCTCAGGCGGCCCCTCCACCCGTCCCGGCTGGGTCCCCGTCCACTGCCAGCCACCCAGGCCTTCAGAGAGGACGCAGACGGCAGGAGGGNCAGATGCTCGGCCAGGACCCCTCTCGCGGGGCTTGGACAGGCCCAGCTCGTGTCTCAGGCGGCCCCTCCACCCGTCCCGGCTGGGTCCCCGTCCACTGCCAGCCACCCAGGCCTTCAGAGAGGACGCAGACGGCAGGAGGGGACAGAGTTCGTGGCCGCCATGCGGGCACTCAGCCCCTGGGCGGCCTGCTTCACGGTGCCCCCAGTGGCCCCGGCGGCCGGCGCAGACAGGCGGGTCCGTGCGTGCAGGCGCGGGCTTCCCCCCGCGTACCTGATGCCCAGGCGCTGCAGCTGGCTCCAGACGCGCTTCCGGAAGAAGAAGAGCCGGTTCTTCTGGAACGTGGTCTCCGTGACGTAGAAGAAGGCCCTGAGCAGCTCCACCACGTAGGCGCCCATCAGCCAGCGCAGGAAGCGGCCCAGGACAGCCTCGCGCCGGCGGTGCTCCGCGGCGGGCACACGGCGAGCCCCTGGGAGGAGAGACGCCGGTGCTTGCCATCCACGCTCCCCCCCACAGGTTGGGATGGTTGCCCACGGCCTCCGAGTCCACAGCGACTGGGAGCAGGGGGCAGAGAAGGCGGGGAACTCGGCAAGGAGCCTCCCCAGATCATGGGCTAAAGTGATGCTACCGGACTGCTGCGCTTTGATAGAAAATATTTTTAAATGAGGTTCCCCTTTCTTTTTCCTTTCCTCTTGTGGCTACTCGAAAATTGTGAATGAGGCATGGCGCTCACGTATGTTCCTGCCGGACAGCGTGGACCCAGAGCCCCGGCACGTGTCCCTGTGCACGCAGACGAGGGGAGCCGGGGCTGCTGTCCGCACGGGGGGGCTCGGGGGGGCTGCGCTGCACTTTTAGGCATCGCAGCTGGGCCGTAGGGGCTGGAAATGCCGGGGGTTTGCAGGCTGAACACGAGGGGCACCCAGAGGCGGCAGCGTGCTGAGGAATGCCCAATGCTGCCGGCTCCGGACACATGCCCCACGAGCCTCTGTGGCTTACGCCGTGCCACAGGGGCCTCAGCGCCGACAGAGCCAGGGCCTCACCGGCGGAAACCGGCTCAGAGGACAAGGAAGGGGGCCCGGAGGCGGGTCTGGGGCAGGACGGTGAATAGCCAGCGAAGGAAAGAGGGGGTGAAGCCACGCCCACACTGACCGCGGAGCGGTGAGGGCAACGCAACGTCTAACCTGAGTCACAGCTGGCTGAGCGGGGAGACAGTGCAACTGTGATCCGATCCCAACACGCGAGGCTACGGCTGGAAGGAAACCACCCCGAGGGCAACGGAGAACACAAAGCTAGCTCTAGACGAGACACCCACACACACACGTGAAAAAGTGCACACCGGGAAATGGAATGAGGACACAGGAAGAGCGGGCAAATTGGGAAGATGAGAAAGATGAGCCCAGACCCGGTCAGCACAGAAAAGTGTAAGTCCAGGGAAGCAGCACAGACGGTCAGACGGGGTCGGACAGGCTCGTAGAAGGCTGGCTCAGGGCCGCGATAAGACCCCTGCGCTAGGCGTCCTCAGGGACGGGAGAGGCTGAAGTTAAATCCCAGACAAGGGAAAACAGCACGAGGAGCAAATACTGATGAGGGGGAGGCAGGGAGACAGACTTCAAGGAAGAACGTCACCAGACACTCGCGACNCGTCCTCAGGGACGGGAGAGGCTGAAGTTAAATCCCAGACAAGGGAAAACAGCACGAGGAGCAAATACTGATGAGGGGGAGGCAGGGAGACAGACTTCAAGGAAGAACGTCACCAGACACTCGCGACGGCACCCACGCCCGTGCTCTCGCCTGGAGAATCCCAGGGGCGGGGGAGCCCGGTGGGCTGCCGTCTCTGGGGTCGCACAGAGTTGGACGCGACTGAAGCGACTGAGCAGCAGCAGCAGCAGCCACTCGTGAGAAAAGCTGACTCATGAGTCAACGAGGGGGCCACACCTGGCTCCAGAGGCGCTGCCGTCCCCTCCTTCTAGATGGCAGGCTCTCGGGAGTTTAGGGGTCAGACCGGGGAGCGCACGGAAGGGGCTGGCCCTGCCGCTCCTGGCTCTGCCCTGCGGACATGCTGGGCGGAGCCCCACATCAAACCCAGACCGCCACCCGGGGAGGGACCCCAAAGGCCCAGCTTCACAGAAAGTCCCGCTGCACCCCAGCAGCTGCCCACTGTCCTGGGACCCGGCCGGCAGCCGGCTCTCCCCTCTGTGCCCGTGGGACCCGGCCGGCAGCCGGCTCTCCCCTCTGTGCCCGTGGGACCCGGCCGGCAGCTGGCTCTCCCCTCTGTGCCTGCCCAGCCCAGGGCCTTGGTCAAGGACACAGTCCTCTCGCGCCGGCTGCCAGGGGCCCTGGCCTGGTGGATGCACAGGAGAGCTCACTGGGTCTGCAGATGGCTGACCGGAGCCAGCTGGGGAACCCCGAGCCTTACCTCCCAACCCCACCCACGGGGGCTCTCAGCCCAGCTCCCACTCCTATCAGGGAGGTCGTTCAAGGCGGTTAACCTTGAGGTCAGAAAGGGACGGTGAACCACCGCAGCCACGCCCACCGGGGCTCCAGGTGCCCCGCCTGCAGGTGCGGCCCTGCCCTCCGCGAGTGCCCCCTCCACTGCCCCTTCCCAGGCCCAGAACCTCCATGAAGTTCAGTATCCACGCAAGCGGGGTGGGAGAGGGGGTCAGAGGCCGAGAACGGAGACGGGGAGCTATCGAGAAGCCCCCCCACCCGATGCCTCACCTGGGCTGGCGCGCAGCCAGGCGCAGTCCTGCACCTTCATCTTCCACGTGAGCTCCTGCTGCGACAGCTTGCCGTGCTTCCCCAGGGAGAGGAGCTTCTTCACGTTCCGCAGGAAGCGCCGCTCGTTGTGCCGGGAGCCCCAGAGGCCGGCGGGCACCAGGCGGCGAAGACAGGCCCGCAGGAGGCCGTACACCTGCCAGGGGCTGCTGTGCTGGCGGAGCAGCTGGACCAGGCGCCCCGAGCTCGCCTCGCCCTCGGGGGCAGCCGCCGGCCCCTCCGCGGGGCAGCCGCCCGCGCCAGGGCGCTTCTGAAGGCCTGGCCCCGCCGGCGGCGCAGGGGCCGGCAGCGGGCAGTGCGCCCGGAGCAGCGCGCCATAGGGGCACCGCGCGTGGTTCCCAAGCAGCTTCCGGAACAGGGGCCGCATCTGCCAGTAGCGCGCGGGCAGGCGGCGCGGCCGGCGGGGAGCCCCTGGCTGTCCGGGCTTCGAGTCCAGAAAGATGGCTTCCACGAGTGTCCGCGCCCCGGCCAGGCTGGGCGGCAGGGAGCAGAGCAGGAAGGAGCGGCGCAGCCGCTCGCCGCCCCCGGAGCAGTAGAGGAAGCGCTTGGTCTCGGCGCACGCTCCGGCGCCCGGCTGGCCCTCCGGGGCGAACAGCCGCCCGGACGCGGGGCCGACACCCCGCTCGCCGCGCGGGAAGGGGCGGCAGGGCCCGGGCCCGCGGCCCGCCCGAGACTCGGCGTCCGCAGCGCCCCGGGGAGGCGTCGCCACGCGGGGCGGGCCGCGGGCCGCCTGCCCCTCGAGCGCCCGCCCGGGCTCCAGGCCGCGCCTGGGCCTCTTGGCTGGAGGCGGCGGTCCTCGCGCGCCGCCCCGACGCCGCCTCGCGCCCTGGGCCCGCGCCCCCAGGAGTCCCTCGGCCTCCCCGGGGCCGCCGTTCCGCGAGGCGGGGCGCGGGGGCCCGAAGCCCGCCCGGGCCCCGCCCGCCTGCCGCGTGGGCCGAGGCCGAGGCCCCGCGGCGGCGCGGAGGTCGTAGAGCGGCGGCCCGCACACCTGGTAGGCGCAGGTCGGGGGCACCAGCAGGAAGAGCGCGCAGCGCGAGAGCAGGTGGGCGAGCACGTCGTCGCCCACGCGGCGCAGCAGCAGCCCCCAGGCGCCGCTGCCGCGCAGCGCGTCGGTGACCGTGTTGGGCAGGTAGGCGCGCACGCTGGTCGTGAAGGCCACGGGCGGCCCGCCGCGGGCGCCGGCCAGCAGCGCGAAGCCGAAGGCCAGCACGTTCCTCGCGCCGCGCTCGCAGAGCCTCTGCACGACTCTGGCCACCAGCTCCTTCAGGCAGGACACCTGCGGGGGAGCCCGTGAGCCGCGGGCCCCGGGGCGCCCCCACCCGCCGCGCCGCCGGCCCGCCCAGGCTCCCGGGGACGGCCCACCTGGCGGAAGGACGGGGCGGCCGGGGGCGGCTGCGCGCCCCAGGGCACGCACACCAAGCACCGCGCCACCAGCGCGCGGAAGGCCGCCGGGTCCCCGCGCCGCACGAGCCGGCGGCCCTGGGGCCGCAGGCGCCGCACGAAGGCGGCCAGCGGCAGCACCTGCCGGTAGCTGGCCCGCAGCAGGGCGCGCACCGCCCGGCACCTGGGCGCGCGCGGCATCGCGCGGAGGAGCAGGGGTCCCGGGAGGAAGGGGCGGGGCCGGGAGGAGGAAGGGGCGGGGTCGCGGAGGCCCGCAGCCCCGCCCCCCGCGCGCCCTCGGGGCCGCGGCCGAGGCCCCTGCGTCCGCGCCCAGGTGCGGCGAGGCCCCGGCCCCCTCCGCGCGGCTGCTCCCGGGCGGTCGCCCCGCCCCGCGCCGCCAGCCCTCCCAGGGCGCAGGGGTCGCGCGAGGGGGCGCACAGTGGAAAGGCTCTGTGGTACCGAGGGAGGGGGCCAGAACGCGGGGTCCCTGGGGGGTGCCTGGTGCGTCCGGCGTGCCCGCGGAGCAGGTTCTGCGGGTTGGTTGCTTTAACACGCGGGCCGTGACCGTGCAGCGAGGGATGCTCTGGGGTCCAGAAGGGGCTCATGGCAGCGAATGCGTAACTTTGTGCGAAGAAGAGAATGGACCGCCGCCCCTGCCTGGCGGGCCTGGGGAAACCGAGGGGGCGCAGGTGCATCCTCGACCATTCCGCAGGGGAGTTCCTGGAGCCTTCCCGGCGGGCGGTGGGCGGTGGGCAGCGGGCGGTGGGCAGCCGGCACTGGGCAGCGGGCGGTGGGCAGCGGGCAGCCGGCAGCGGTCAGCCGGCACTGGGCAGCGGGCGGTGGGCAGCGGGCAGCCGGCAGCAGCAGCACTTGCCTTGCGGGCTTGGTTTCCTTGGCTCCAGGCTGTGCTTTCTCTTTGCGGGATCTTCCATGGTCCGCACCATAAACAGAAATCCTCAGCCCGGTTCTCTGTCAATCACCCATCCCATGGGTAGGGCAAAGGGGAGAAATGGAGCCACGGGCTCCCTGGGTCACGCCTGCAGGCTCCTGGCACCCATTCGTGGCCCGCTTTTCACCCAGAGCCGCCCTGCCCTCTACAAGCACCACGAAGACGGGGGCAGGGCCTGCCGGAGGCTCAGAGCCCCAGGGGGAGCAGGGGCCGCACCTTCCCGCCCAGCCACAGGGATGCTCCCAGGCCCAAGGGCAGGATGCAGAGCAGTGCCCCAATGACGTCTCACCCAAACTCAGACGCTTGCAGGATGTTCGAGTAGAAAAGGAAGCTTCTGGGTCTTGGGAGGCTTGCACAAATGATACACCTGAGTTCCCCAAACTGAATGGGTGAACAAATGGTTAATATTTCATAACGTTACAAAACTTGGTCAGAAATTACTTTTTTTCATGGCCATAGCATTCAAAGAGGCCTCTGCGCTCCCTCCGTCACCGGCGGTGTTTCGTGTCCATCCCGCTTGCTCGGGTCTGCCCTGCTGGTAACCCCTGGGACCGTGGGTGGCCCTCCTGGACGTTCACCGTGTGAGCACTGCGAGGCCTCAAGCTGGCTCGTTTCCGCCAGTGGGGGACTGTGTTCTCCAGCGACTAGAAACCAACATGGAAAACAGTTTAAAAAGGAGGAGAAGCGAGCTGTGTGATTAGCACCACGCTAGCCGAGCCACAGGGGAGCCCGAGGCAGGGAGGCTTTCCAACGTGAATGGAAACCGCTCCTCTGAGCGTGTCTCCACTGCCACGCGGACGGTGGCCCTGCCTCCGGAAAGCTGACCGTGGTGTCAGTGTGCACGTCGCAAAACGAAGGTGTCCTCAGAAAAGCTCTCATGTTGTTGGCTTACGGCAAAATACAACAAAATCCGATTCCAGAACTTCCAGAAGGCAGTGGATGGGTGTCACACTTCACACCCGGACGTTTCTAAACAAGGAATTCTGTCGTTCAGTCACTAAGTCGTGTCCGACTGTTGGCGACTCTGGGGACTGCAGCACGCCAGGCTTCCTTGTTCTTCACCGCCTCCCGGCCTTGGCTCAAACTNCCGATTCCAGAACTTCCAGAAGGCAGTGGATGGGTGTCACACTTCACACCCGGACGTTTCTAAACAAGGAATTCTGTCGTTCAGTCACTAAGTCGTGTCCGACTGTTGGCGACTCTGGGGACTGCAGCACGCCAGGCTTCCTTGTTCTTCACCGCCTCCCGGCCTTGGCTCAAACTCCTCTCCATTGGCTTGGAGAAGCCATCCAGCGGTCTTGATCTCCGCCGCCCTTTTTCCTCCTGCCCTCAGGGCTTTTCCGGAGAGCTCGCTCGATTGACTGGGTTGATCTTGCAGGCCAGGGCACTCTCAAGAGTCTTCTCCAACACCACAGCTCAAAAGCGTCAGTTCTTCAGCAGTCAGCCTTTTTTATGGTCCAACTCTCACATCCATACATGACAACTGGAAAAAATCATAGTTTGTTGGCAAAGTGACGTCTCTGCTTTTTAATGTGCTAAGTTGGTCCTAGCTTTCCTTCCAAGGAGTAAGTGTCTTTTAAGTTCATGGCTGCAGTCACCATTCACAGTGATTTTGGAGCCCAAGAAAATAAAATCTGTCCCTGCTTCCATTTTTTCCCTTTCTATTTGCCATAAAGTGATGGGACCGGATGCCATGATCTTAATTTCTTGATTACTGAGTTTCAAATCAGCCTTTTCACCCTTCTCTTTCACCTTCATCAAGAGGCTTTTTAGTCCCTCTTCACTTTCTGCCATTAGAGTGGTATCCTCTGCAATCTGAGGTTGTTGATATTTCTCCCGGCAATCTTGATTCCAGGTTGTGATTCATCCAGTCTGGCATTTCCCATGATGTACTCTGCATAGAAGTTAAATAAACAGAATGACAATATACAGCCTTGTCATACTCCTTTCCCAATTTTGAACCGGTCTGTTGTTCCATGTCTGGTTCTAACTGTTGCTTCTTGACCTGCATACCGGTTTCTCAGGAGACAGGTAAGGTNCCATGATGTACTCTGCATAGAAGTTAAATAAACAGAATGACAATATACAGCCTTGTCATACTCCTTTCCCAATTTTGAACCGGTCTGTTGTTCCATGTCTGGTTCTAACTGTTGCTTCTTGACCTGCATACCGGTTTCTCAGGAGACAGGTAAGGTGGTCTGGTATTCCCATCTCTTTAAGAATTCTCCAGTTTGTTTTAATGCAGTCAGTGGAGCAGGTGTCTTTCTGGAACTCTCTGGCTTTCTTTGTGATCTAATGGATGCTGGCAGCTTGATCTCTGGTTCCTCTGTGGATTCTCTGCTGGGAGACAAATCCTGATGTGTCATTTGTCACCAAAGGGGCGAGCGGAGACCCCTCCCCCCCGAACTCCCAATTACACATAAACCCAACTGCGAAGCTTACGAAAGCATGTGCGTGACTGGACACTGGGGATCCCGTGGGGAGCGGGCGGGGCGTCTGCAGGGCCGGCCGTGGACCGTCACCCTAGTCTGTGAGGAGTTGCCACGAATGGTACAGAGGGTGGAGCTGGGCAGAGGGAGGAAAGGGGACCCCAGAGACCCCGACGCCCCCGGGGAGTGCGGCCGGAGGGTTAGCCGATGAGCAGGCTGTCCTTCACGAGCAGCGGTTCCGTCCTGTGACCACTGCCACTGGCCTCGGAGGCGCCGCAGGAGGGCACGGGCAGCCCGGGGCGGGCCACAGTGGCGTGCCCGGCACCGGCCTGTGCCCACTGGACGGCACACCTGGTGCATAGTGCCTGCCCCCCGACCCAGGCCCCCTCAGGTCTGTGGCCACGGCGTGGGACAGCCAAGGCTGCGACCAGGACCCAAATGGGCCTCAGCGGAGAGAGGGGCCGAGGCGGCCCTCGGGCCCTGCCCTCGCCCTCGAGCTCCCTGAGTCCAGCCTCTGCCTCCGAGGCCCCATTTCCCTCCTGGACCCTGATGAGGACCCGCCCCGTCCAGGGTCACCCCCCTGCCTCAGGTCACAGGCCTAGGAAAGGGCAGCCTCGGCCCGTGAGACTCAGCGCAGCAGAGAGCATGCGGCTCTGCCCTGGGTCAGTGTCCACCTGACACAGGCCGGGACCGGGACCCTGCCCGGTGGAGCGTGTGGCTGGAGAGCGGCGGCGTTCTGTCCCCCATGTGGACTCGCGTGACCAGCCCCGCCCTGGGATACCGAACTGTCCCAGCACCTCCCGTGCGCCCGTCGTGAGATCTCGGAGCAGCATGCTGGGCCAGGCTGGGCAGCCGATCCAACCCCTGGCCCTGCGGTGGGTGTTGGGGTTTTCCCCACTCTGGAGCCGTTACCAGCACCGCTGCTGTGAAGAGCTGCGTCGTTGGACATCGGGTGTATAATCACATGACTTCTCATCGCGCAGGACGGACGCCCAGGGGTCTGGTCGCCCCGTGAGCTTACGTCTCCTTTCCTGTCTTGCATCTGGACCAGCAACGTGTGGCAGAGTCCTCGCCTGCACTCGGTGGGGTCTTGGTTTTCACTGCAGGGGCTCAGGTGGGTGTAGACAGGATAGACTGGTCCCCGGGGGCCTGGAGACGCCTGGGAAGGGGTGCCGGTGCGACTGCAGGGCTGCACGTGGGTGGAGAACAGAGGCCCGCAATGCCCAGAGCACTGCCCTGCGTGCGGCTCGGGGGAGTGCTTCGGGGAAGGCATTCAGGACCTGGTTCCCGGAGCAGCAGAGGCGGAGGGGCTGGACCTCCTCTCCGCATGGAGGGGCAGCCAGGGGCGCTGGGAAGCGATGGAGCAGAGGACACGGGCGGTCCTGGCGCAGGGACCCCCGGGAGGAGGCTGCCCCGGGAGCTCCACTTCGGGCGGCACCCAGGTTCCCTGAGGCCGGGGGCCCCGTGGTCCCCGCCTGGGGACTCGGAGCGGCCTTTTTAGCATCCCTTCACCCGGGCTCCTGGATCGGGCCTGGCAGCTCTGTGGGAGCTGAGGGTGTCTCACGCCCCTGTTTTGTGGGGGTTTGTCCTGTCTTGGGTTTACTGAGAAGGTTTTTTAATTCTCAGAAGGGAAGATAGGGTACAGGAACAGCGGTCTGTTTACCCGGGGCTGCACGGTTCATACGGCACTCCCCGCACTCCACTCCGGGCAGCCCTGGAGGGGTGGGCAGGCCATCGTCCTGCCCCGCAGGCGCAGGGGTGCTGGCTTCCTGAAAAATCCGGATAACTCGGGGCAGAGCCAGGACAGTGTTCCCCATCCACCCGGCTGGCGCTGGGAGACGCCGGGAGAAAAGGCAGCGAGCTGGGGGAGCAGATGGGCTTTCACGGGGCCCAGCTGGCAAAGAACCCACCTGCCCAGGCAGGAGATAAAAGATGCGGGTTCGGTCCCTGGGTCGGGAAGGTCCCCTGGAGAAGGAGAGGGCCTCGGCTGCGGCACTCTCCCCTGGAGAATCCCAGGGACAGGGCAGCCGGGCGGGCTGCAGACCACTGGGTCACAAAGCGTCGGACCCGGCTGAGCACGCACTTCACCTCCCTCTGGTGGGGAGCGGGGTCAGCGGGGCAGCTCCAGGGAGAACCCACATCTCCTCCCGGCTCCTGAGAGCACGAGGCCTTTGATCTGCCCGCCGAGCGGCAGGCCAGCCAGCTCACCACTTCCGCGCCTTCGTGTACTTTCTCTTGGACCTTAAACCGCCTGATGGAAACCGACAAAGGGTGCTTAAGGCTGCAAATCCCTCTGACCGGGGCGTCCCCGCTCGTCGCAGACGAGCCTAGGCTCCTGCTGCGCACACGCCTCTGGCTTTCCACGCCCTTGAAAGTTATTTGATGAAATTTAAGAAGGCTCTAAGATAAAATTACCTACTCTGGTGCTGAGCTGTGGAATTTACTTACAGAATTAAGCGCTTGAATCGCTCCCGGCCCAGCCATGACCCAGCTCCCTGGTGGGCATGGCCCAGGGTGGGGCAGGGGCACTGTGGGAAGCCCTTCAGAGGACGAGTCCTCTCCAGAGTCACCAGGAAGCCAGGCCAGGCAGGTTCTGAGCTTGGAGGCCGCTCTGTCCAGGGACAGAGTGGGAGGAGAGACCGGGTCTGGCTCCACCGAGGGGAGGCGTGAAACAGGTCGTCCCCACGGACACACTCGATCCCGGTGGGGACACACAACGCTGCAGCCCCTTCGGGCCCCAGCTGCGCTCAGAGCAGCCCAGGTGAAACCCTGTTACCCCCCAGAGCCTTCTGCGCCTGGAACGAGTCCAGCTGCGGCACCCACTTCTGTTCAGTTCAGTCGCTCAGTCGTGTCTGACTCTTTGCAGCCCCATGGACTGCAGCACACCCGGCCTCCCTGTCCATCACCAACTCCCGGAGTTTACTCAAACCCGTGTCCATTGAGTCAGTGATGCCATCCAACCATCTCATCCTCTGTCGGCCCCTTCTCCTCCTGCCTCCAATCTTTCCCAGCATCAGGGTCTTTTCCAATGACTCAGCCCTTTGCATCAGGGGGCCAAAGTATTGGGGTTTCAGCTTCAGCATCAGTCCCTCCAATGAATATCCAGAACTGATTTCCTTTAAGATGGACTGGTTGGATCTCCTTGCAGTCTAAGGAACTCTCAAGAGTCTTCTCCAACACCACAGTTCAAAAGCATCAATTCTCTGGTGCTCAGCTTTCTTTATAGTCTAACTCTCACATCCATACATGACCACAGGAAAAACCATAGCTTTGACTAGATGGAGCTTTGTTAGCAAAGTAATGTCTCTGCTTTTTAATATGCTCTCTTGGTTGGTCATAGCTTTTCTTCCAAGGAGCAAGCATCTTTTAATTTCATGGCTGCCGTCACCATCTGCAGTGATTTGGGATTCCAAGAAAATAGTCTGTCACTGTTTCCATTGTTTCGCCATCTATTTGCCATGAAGTGATGGGACCGGATGCCATGATCTTCATTTTCTGAATGTTGAGCTTTAAGCCAACTTTTTCACTCTTTTCTTTCACTTTCATCAAGAGGCTCTTCAGTTCCTCTTCACTTTCTGCCATAAGGGTGGTGTCATCTGCATATCTGAGGTTATTGATATTTCTCCCAGCAATCTTGATTCCAGCTTGTGCTTCATCCAGTCCGGCATTTTGCATGATCTACTCTGCATGTAAGTTAAATAAGCAGGGTGACAATATCAAGCCTTGACTTGATGGACTCCTGTCCCAATTTGGAACCAGTCTGTTGTCCCATGTCCAGTTCTAACTGCTGCTTCTTGACCTGCACACAGGTTTCTCAGGAGGCGGGTCAGGTGGTCTGGTTTTCCTTTTCACAGTTTGTTGTGATCCACACAGTTGAAGGCTTTAGTGTAGTCCATGAAGCAAAAGTAGATGTTTTTCTGGAATTCTCTTGCTTTTCCAATGATCCA
>SJYS01004466.1:59107-74705 GCA_006410695.1 Philantomba maxwellii | reverse complement strand
GAGCGCGGGCGCAGGGGCCGGCGGCGGACCCCGGGCCGCGAAGCTCCTCCGGGGCCCCAGCTGCGGGCGTTTCTTCCCCCCGCCTTGCCGCCGGCGCCCGGCTGCGGGGCTGGCAGCGGGGCAGCAGTTCCGCCTGCTGACCGGCAGCCCGGGTGGCACCGACCCTGCCTTCACCCCCTGCCTCTGAGGGGCCTGGACAGAGCCCCTGGGCAGCTTCCCTGGGTCACGCAGCCTGCAGTTACCGCCAGCACCCAGTCGGCCCAGGGTCCCTCCCGCCAGCCCCTCCGCGGCCCAGGGTCCCTCCCCGCAGCCCCTCCGCGGCCCAGGGTCCCTCCCGGCAGCCCCTCCGCGGCCCAGGGTCCCTCCCGCAGCCCCTCCGCCGGTGCATTTCCCCACTATGGTCTGTTTTTAATCATTCTTTCTTAAGATGTTGTGTTTTTTTTAAACTCAGATCTGATTTTATGTGTTTTGTGTTCCTAGCACTGCAAAGAAAGAGGATATAAAGCTGAGTGTTAGAAAGCTACTCAACAGGCACAACATTGTGTTTGGTGATTACACCTGGTCTGAGTTTGACGAGCCTTTTCTCACCAGAAATGTGCAGTCTGTGTCTATTGTTGACACGGAATTAAAGGCTAAAGATCCGCAGGTAACTTAATTCTCAGAGCTAAGAAACAGTGAACCCGTGGCCCGAGAACACGCGTTTGCTGCTTTGATAGTGTGTTGTATAGATTTATTTCATTTCCTTTCTCGTCACAGCCTATTGATTTGAGCGCGTGCAATATTGCACTTCACATCTTCCAGCTGAATGAGGATGGCCCCAGCAGTGAGAATCTGGAGGAAGAGACAGAGAACATAATTGCAGCAAGTCACTGGCTCCTGCCTGCGGGTATCTGCGACCGTAGCAGTAGGCGGCATGCGAGGGCAGGGGGGCGGCGGGCAGTGCACACCTCAGGCTCCGGATATCGGCTATCGTGCGTCTGTTGTGTGGAGTTTTAGGGCGTTTCATCTGTTAGGAAGTATATCACAGGAGAGAAATGTAGAAATTCCCCGGATGAGGCTACTTGGATGGGTCTCAAAGCCGGTGCTAGTTGAGGAGGACGCTGGCGCTCTTCTTTCCTGCCCAGTCAGCCAGTCTTGCTGGACCACTCCTTCCTCCCACTCTCTCTGTACTTCTCTGTGCCACTGGGATCTAGCAGGCTGAATCCCACATCTAATCCACGTTAGGCCTGACGTCTTGAAAACTAGACTCCACCTGCCACTCGGCCGTGCCAGAGCATTCGCCTGTGGGGAGAGTGGTGAGTTCGGGGCAGTGCTAGGTCCACGCGCAGGTCCACAGAGGGTTTGTTATCTGCCCAAAGCCACACGCGACTGCCGCTTAGTCAACATCGTTAACTTAGAAATGACTGTGAAAGTTTAGCTTCTCTGTAACCAGAATTGTAGCTTGCTGCGTCTGGAGCAGTTGAGGATGTCAGTGGCTCAGGCTGAACGTAACCAATAGGTACAAGGCTTGCTTTCTTAGCATCNCACACGCGACTGCCGCTTAGTCAACATCGTTAACTTAGAAATGACTGTGAAAGTTTAGCTTCTCTGTAACCAGAATTGTAGCTTGCTGCGTCTGGAGCAGTTGAGGATGTCAGTGGCTCAGGCTGAACGTAACCAATAGGTACAAGGCTTGCTTTCTTAGCATCTGGTTTTGTCTTTTTCTCTCAGCTGAATTCCATGGGCTTTGGGACAGCCTGGTGTATGACGTGGAAGTCAAATCGCATGTGAGTTATGCTTTTTCCTGAAAGGCTTCCGTATTTCAGGTGAATCATTCTTGTGTTCTCTCTAGCGCCTCGTATCTCACACGGGCTTCTAGGAGTGCTGCTTGCCAGCAGCCCGAGCTCTGGGGGTCTGTCTTCAGTCCTGGGCGTCTGCTCTGGGCTTGCTCTGAGTGGAGCTGTACTCTGGGGAGCTCCCCTCGGGAGAAGGGAGAGGGTTCAGCAGTGAACCCGCTGGCACTGCGGTCACACCGTTAGGCGCCTGTGGGCTGAGAAGGCAGTGTCAAGGGGCAGAGCGGGTGGGCGATGTGAGCCAGTGCCACCGTGTCTGAGCCCTTCAAGGGGAAGGGTCCTGCACACAGGTGAGGGGGGAGGACGCCAGAAAGTCCGTCCCCACCGCCCCCGTCGCCCACCCCGGCTCCCCTAGGAGCCCCGGCTGCTCTCTTGGCAAGCACAGCTTGTCCAGCGCTGCGTCCCGGAGGAAGGGTCTCTCTCACTCGGTGTCTCCCTCAGTTAAGCGACCTCCGAGTTTCCTTTAATCCTTGTAAAGGTCACACCCAGCACTGGCCCGCTTAGATTTTAAGGCGTCTTCTGAGGACTTCCCTGGTGGCTCAGAGGTTAAAGCCTGTGCCTCTGATGCGGGAGACCCAGGTTCAATTCCTGCGTCGGGAAGATCCCCTGGAGAAGGAAATGGCAATCCACTCTAGCATTCTTGCCTGGAGAATCCCATGGACAGAGAAACCTAGTAGGTTACAGTCCACGGGGTCGCAAAGAGTCGGACACGACTGAGCGACTTCACCTCACCTCACCTCCTCTGAGGTGAGAGCTGAGTGTGCCTGGCAGGCGCTGAAGACTCTCCTTCCTTCTGCTCCCTCGGGGCACGTTTGGCGGAACCCTTGCTCTGCCCGGGACTTTGCTTCTGTCTTTCCTTCCCTCACGCAGCTCCTCGACTACGTGACAACGACGCTGCTGTTTTCAGACAAGAACGTCGACAGCAACCTCGTCACCTGGAACCGGGTGGTGCTGCTTCACGGTGAGCGTCTTGGTTTCGTTTGACAAAATACAGTTGCGTGGAGTCAGGCCTTTCTTCCTGCCTCTGCCCTGCGAAGAGGCACAGCTCCTCCTGCCCAGTGGGGCCAGGAACGTCCTCTGCGAAGCCAGTCACGTGCCTGCTGTCTGCGCTCGGGTTCCTTGGCCCTTCGTAGGGCAGCCACCTGATCATCCCTTGCGACTTTTTACGCCGTTATTCAGCTTTCCCAATATCTGCCTTGTTTCCCCACCATATGGGTTTCTCAGGATAGCAGTTGCCTTGCATTTCTTCATAGTATCCTTGGAGCTTCTCTTGATGGGTAATAAACCGCAGAAGCCCACACTTCACAGAACTCTGTCTGGTTCTCGGAAGAGAATACTGGGGGTGGTGGTGGTGTTGTTATTGTTACTATCCCAGGAGAGAAAAAGAATTGAGAGAAAGCCCAAATTATAGTGAGCTAAGAGCTGTAATTAAAAGAGTGATTAGCTTCCTTATACAATGAAGATTGTAGGCTTGTGTTCAATTTTATGAAAACAGTGTCTTTAGGGTGTCTTGGCAAATTTTCTAATACTAGAGTCAGAGCAGGTAATCACAAGGTGTTTTACTTAGTGCAGTACAGTGTTTCCAGTTAGAGTCGATTGTATATTTACTTGTGAATTATGAAAAACGCAGAAGGTCAGAGTTGAATGCCATCGTTTTCTCTCATCACGTCAGTGTCCTCCACTCCTGTCAGACGCTGTGCTGAGGGGCACACAGAGCCCAGGTCTTGCCCGACCGCTCTCCCTGTGAAGCCTGGGGCTCGGGCCCACGTGTGCGGAGCTGGAGTGAAAGACGTGGGCGCCGCGGGCTTCAGGAACAGCAGACACCAATGCCTTGAGCTCCTGACGGTTATCAGGAAAGGCTTGTTTGACCTTTGAAAGGTGGATTTTCATAATCAGCGGATTTCATAGAAGATATGTAGGGACAAGGTTTCAGTGAAGGTGGAAAGAAATCAGAGTGGATTACGGGCCAAGGAGCTCCTGGTGATGTTTTCTAGCATTTACAAATTGTTAACAGATTCTCAGTAACTGAAGCGATTCTTGTGATGATAACATTTATAGCCTTACAGTCTGTTCCTTACGTTATATCCTGTGAATAATGCAACTACTGTTTCAAAAAATCTGTTACAGCTCTAACTTACACTTGTTTGCATTTTGTGACAGGTCCTCCAGGAACTGGAAAAACATCGCTGTGTAAAGCTTTAGCCCAGAAATTGACCATCAGACTCTCAAGCAGGTAGCTTTGGTGACTGGAGAGGGGAGCGCGGAGGCGGGCTCGCTGTTTCAGCTGTGATGGCGGGAGGGGCTGCTTCTGTTTTTAAATCCTCTTACGTGAGTAGTAGGTGTCTCAGTGTGAGGTAACGGATCCTTCTGTGCTCACATAGTCTTGAGCTCTGATTCCAGTCTTCTTAAATGTGCTGAGACTCACCCTGTGACCAGCACGGGATCTCTCGTGGTGACCGCCCCGTGTACACTTGGAGGAGTGTGTCTGCTCGCACGGGGTCGACCGTCCCACGCTTGCTTGATGTCTGCGGGGACCATCTGTCTGCCGTCCAAGCCTAGCCCTGGGTTTGTCTGCCGCGTTTGAGTGTAGTCCATTTATGGATCTGTGGTTCCGCTACATTTATTTACTCTGGGCATTTCATGCAATGGAAACTATGCAGTACGTAGTAGTCTTTTNCCATCTGTCTGCCGTCCAAGCCTAGCCCTGGGTTTGTCTGCCGCGTTTGAGTGTAGTCCATTTATGGATCTGTGGTTCCGCTACATTTATTTACTCTGGGCATTTCATGCAATGGAAACTATGCAGTACGTAGTAGTCTTTTCTGGTGTTGCAGCGTATGTATTGGTGGCTCGTTCTGCTGAGTGTGGGCCATTTGGGGGTCTATGGCTCCCCTGCATGGGGAGACTCCTTGGGCACCGGCTCTCCGCCTAGTTCCCCTGCTCTGCCCCCGGCGGTGGGGCCCCGCCCCCGGCGGTGGGGCCTTCACGTGCGTGCTAGGCCGTCTCATGCTGCCCCACAGGCCACTCGTGTGCTCTGGCATCTTTTCTCGAGTTTTAAAACTTTCCTGCGTTTCACTTTGGATAGTTTTCTGCAGAATCTGACCTCCTTTTACTTCTGTTCGGCGAAATTCCCATCTCTGAGAGTGGTTTTCTTGTCTGAAGACTGTTCAGTTCTGTTTATGCTGGAAGCTCTGTCCAGCAGTCCCATCCTCGTTACCGTCTGGGTCTGGTTAGCGTCACATGCTCCTGCCTCTTGGCGGGCCAGGTAACTGTCGAACGTGAACACAGTGATTTGAAGTGACTGGATTCTCTGCTTGTTTTTAACAACGGCCGGGTTTTATTCTGACAGGGGTTTGGGTACTTGCGTTTGGTGTGATCCTTTGGAGGTCTGTTTATAAGCTTTTTCAAGAGTGGTCTCAGTGTGGTCTAGACTTCACCCTCAGGAGGAGCCTTCTGGGGTCTCGGTTGAGCCCCTGAATCAGCAGGGAGCACTCTCGCCCCTCAGCCCTGGGCCTCGAGCGCTCGCGCGTGGGCTCCCTCTTCACACGCTGCTGCCCCAGGACGGTCGCCGGGCTTCACTCCTGCGTCTCCCTCCTCCCTGGAACCCTGCTCTGTGGCCTCCAGACACCTCAGCTGCTTGAACTCTGGCCTCCGCCTCCTCGGCTCAGTACCCTGCCTCTCCTCCTGGGTCCCCTCCAGTGTCGCTCCAGGCAGGAGGTCAGGGCCGTCGCGCTTGCCGCTTGCCCGCCTCCAGCTCACAGTCCCTTCTCAGACATTGTTTCACTAGTGTGTCTAGTGTTTTAGTTGGTTAAGGCAGAAGGTAAATCACCCTTTTAGCCTAGTATGACTTCAGAAGAGGAAATCCTGTGAGATTTACTTTTAAATCTGTTTTCTTTTCGAAACTGTCTTAAAAGCAGGGACGTTGCTCTGTTTCAGCCCTTTGTTTTATGCTCAGTATCTTGGCCTGTATCTCTACATAGTGAAACACATCTGTGTTTGGTAATCTCTGGGGGCAGTTTCCTGAAACATTGGAAGGTGAAGGTGTTATTACAGGAAATGTGACGTTTCCCAGCACAAAGATCTGGAAATTGGTATTTATTTTGTGGCAAGAAGAAGCCTCATCAAGCCTTTTTGCTTTATTAACTGAAGTCCCCTTTCCTTAACAATCAAAATGCTTTATGATTAATTTTGTGATATTCCACCCAATCTATATTCACTAGGTTGTCTGTCTTCCCCTTCTCTTCTTTTGTAAACAAAATTACTAAATGATGTTTTTCAACTGGAAAGTCAGTGATACTTTTTAAAATAATTATTTTTCCCCTGTGGACTCTCAACATGAAAGAAACTGTAAAAAGGATCTGGGAGTTGGCTTCTCTGCTGGCCGTTTCCTGTTTGATTCTAATCGGAACTAAGTGCATCCAGAGCCCTCACTGACTCCATGGTGGATTCCAGACAGCGTGTGTCCAGGTTCCCTTGGAGCTTTCCAGGGCTCCAGGTTTGAGGGAAGTGATTTTGTGCTGGAAAACAAATTCTCACATTCCTTTGGGTTTTGTGGAAGGAGAAAAAAATGTTCAACTGTGGGCAAAAGACTTTTGATGCTTATGTTTTGATTGGTTTGCCATGTTAATATAGGTAATGGTATAAATTATAAGTAGACTAAAAACAGCATTAAGAATTAATTGTATTTAACTAATTATGTTAACTATTGGAGAAGGAAATGCTAACTCAGTCCAGTATTCTTGCCTGGGAAATTCCATGAACAGAGGAGCCTGGTGGGCTGCAGTCCATGGGGTCACAGAGTCAGACACGACCAAGTGGCTGAGCAACCGGAAAAGTATCAGGCATTCTTCAGCTCAGTTGCTCAGTCGTGTCTGGCTCTTTGCAGCCCCATGGACAGCAGCACACCAGGCTTCCCTCCATCACCAGCTCTCAGAGCTTGCTCAAGCTCATCCATTGAGTTGGTGACGCCATCCAACCATCTCCTCCTCTGTCGTCCCCGTCTCCTTCTGCCTTCAGTCTTTCCCAGCATCAGGGTCTTTTCTAGTGAATCAGTTCTTCACATCAGGTTGCCAAAGTATTGGAGCTTCAGCTTCAGCATCAGTCCTTCCAATGAATGTTCAGGACTGATTTCCTTTAGGATGGACTGGTTTGATCTCCTTGCAGTCCAAGGGACCTTTAAGAGTCTCCTCTAAGACCACAGTTCAAAAGCATCAATTCTTTGGTGCTCAACTTTCTTTATGATCCAACTCTCACATCCATACGTGACTACTGGAAAAACCATAGCTTGACTAGATGGACCTTTGTTGGCAAAATAATGTCTCTGCTTTTTAATATGCTGTCTAGGTTGGCCATAGCTTTTCTTCTGAGGAGCAAGCGTCTTTTAATTTCATGGCTGCAGTCACTGTCCTCAGTGATTCTGGAGCCCAAGGAAATAAAGTCTGTCACTGTTTCCATCATTTCCCCTTCTATTTGCCATGAAGTCATGGGACCAGATGCCATGATCTTCGTTTTTTGAATGTTGAGTTTTAAACCAACTGNGAGGAGCAAGCGTCTTTTAATTTCATGGCTGCAGTCACTGTCCTCAGTGATTCTGGAGCCCAAGGAAATAAAGTCTGTCACTGTTTCCATCATTTCCCCTTCTATTTGCCATGAAGTCATGGGACCAGATGCCATGATCTTCGTTTTTTGAATGTTGAGTTTTAAACCAACTGTTTCACTCTCCTCTTTCACTTTCATCAAGAGGCTCTTTGGTTCCTCTTCGCTTTCTGCCATAAGGGTGGTGTCATCTGCGTGTCTGAGGTTATTGATATTTCTCCCTGCAATCTTGATTCCAGCTTGTGCTTCATCCAGTCTGGCATTTTGCATGATATATTTGCATAGAAGTTAAATAAGCAGGGTGACAATATACAGCCTTGACGTACTCCTTGCCCAATTTGGAACCAGTCCATTGTTTCATGTCCAGTTCTAACTTGCTTCTTGAGCTGCATACAGATTTCGCGGGAGGCAGGTCAGCTGCTCTGGTATTCCCATCTCCTGTCCTCACAGGCAAGTCTGGCTCAGGCTCCTGTGGGGTCCCTGCTCCTTGCTCCTGGGTCCTGGTGCACAAGCTTTTGTCTGTGCCCTCCAAGAGTCTATCTCCCCAGTGCTGGGGAAGCTCTGTGATCAGATCCCACTGGCCTCCAAAGTCAAATTCCTTGGGGGTTCTCAGTCCCCTTGCCGGATCCCCAGGTTGGCACATCTGTCGTGGGCCTAGAACGTCTGTAACAGTGCGAGGACTTCCTGGGTTTAATTGTTCTGCAGCCTGTGGGTCGTCTGCTCAGTGGCTCAGTGATGGAGAAGATGGCAATCTCCTCCACGAGGGCTTAGGCCACACGCCGCGCCTCCCAGGTCTGCTGCAGCCAGCGCCCCCGTGCCCGCGGCGGCCACTGCCGACCCCCCGTCTCTGCAGGAGACGCTCAAAGACGCTCACAGCAGGTCTGGCTCAGTCTCGGAGTCCCGGCATCCTGTGCGCACAAGGTCTTATTTGTGCCCTCTGAGCATCTCTGTGATTTTTGTCCCCCTACCATCTTGCTGGGGCTTCTGCTTTGCCCTTAGATGTGGGCATCTTTTTTGGATGGGATCCAGCATTCTCCTGTTGATGGCTGGTCAGCAGCGGGTTGCAGTTTGGAGTTCTCAGGAGAAGATGAGCGTCCTTCTGCTCCGCCACCTTAGCACCACTTTCTCTTGCGTTAATCGAAATGAAGATGCCATCAGTTTGAGACACTTAGTTTGCTCCAACTAGAACTGTTGACGTTGGCACACCTTGTCAGAGTCTTCTTACCTGTTAGTGTGCAGTTGGCAGGCACCGCGTCCTGGGTCAGCAGCAGCAGAGCCGTCACTCCCAGCCTGCTGGGCGCCTGAGCAGCGCTGCATCACAGAGACGGAGCTGGCTGCCCCCAGGGGTGGTGCGGGACTGCCTTGTAACGGCTGCTCTCCCTGTTTATTTAAACCATCTTAGGTACCGGTATGGCCAGCTAATTGAAATAAACAGCCACAGCCTCTTTTCTAAGTGGTTTTCAGAGGTAAGTATTTATGCTAGCCCACTTCTCTGGATTGTCCACCACGCAGTTGGAAGCTTGTCCGGTAGGTTAGGCAAACTCTTTCCTCCAAAAGCTTTAGGAGAGAAATGGGTAAAATGGGAACGTGAACAGGGACTCTGACTGTGCGGCCGAGGAAAGTTCCAGAGCTTAGTGATAGCCTGGAAACCACCCAAGGCCTGAGAGGACCCTCTGCTTGTCACCTCCAGACCCGGGCTGGGGCGCGGGGCGTTCAGTGTTACCGGAGGGGGGAGGGGTCCCCTTCCGGTGGGACCGCACCCTCAGCTTGAGCCTTGTTCGTCAGCTGTGAACGGAGGCACTCAGGCTGGGTGATGTCACAGCTGCCCCCCGGCTCTGGAAGGCTCTGCTGCAGGCCCCCTGGCAGACGGTGCCCCTGGTGGACGGTGGGCGGGGACAGGAGTGCCCGTCGAGGTGCGCCTGGCCAATTTGCACCCGAGACCCAGCCCACCCAGGACCGCCAGGGCAGGAAAGCGGGGAAGGGGGCCGAGGTGCGAGCATGGCCCCGCCCAGGACCACCGGGGCAGGAGAGCAGGCCTCCAGGTTCCCTGCAGACCTGGCCTCTCTGATTCAGGGAGTTTTCCAAGGGGCTGTCAGGAGACAGCAGGCTTGTGGGGCCCCCTGGGGTCAGCGCAGCCAGGTGGAGACTGGACGCACGCCTGCACCAGGCAGCTTGAAGCGCGTGAGTTGACAGTGAGGAGTGTTTCGCTTCCAGAGTGGCAAGCTGGTGACTAGGATGTTCCAGAAGATTCAGGACTTGATCGATGACAAGGATGCTCTGGTGTTCGTGCTGATCGATGAGGTGGGTGTGTTCAGACGTCACTGTGAGCGGAGGAAGCGCAGGACAGGGTGGCCTTTGGCGTTGCCGGCGCCGCCAGCCCGTGCTTGTCCAGCCCCTGAAGGCTGTGTCCTGCAGGCCTAGCCCCGGGGCCTCTCAGGCCCTCGGTGCACTGTTCACATGCCCCGAGGTGCCCAGGGTGAATCAGGTCCACCCAGCTGACCACCCCGTCGCTCTGCGCCCACAGGTGGAAAGCCTGACCGCCGCCCGAAACGCATGCAGGGCAGGCACCGAGCCTTCGGATGCCATCCGGGTTGTCAATGCCGTCTTGACCCAAATCGATCAGATTAAAAGGTACCCCTGTACACATACACCCCCGGCCTCACCCCTAGCTTTTCCAGCTCAGAATGCATCTGGCACTGGGTGTGGACTCCGTCTTCTCTATGTTTGAAGCAGCGTGTGCTACATAAGCTTTTTACAAATCATGCACTTTTTACGTTATCGAAGTGTTAAAAATGTACAGCAAAGCTTTGGTGTGAGGAGAAGCTACCCTCTGCTCAGAACCCTGACCCCCACCTGTCGCCCTGGGAAGAGTAGAGACTTGTCTCTGCAGTCTCTCTCACCTTCCTTGCCTCACGCGACTCAGGCCCGCTCCGGTGACCGTTTGTGAAAAGCCCGCTCCTGGCACGTGGCTCCCAGCTGTGTGTGGGGGCCCCGTGCGCACTCCACGCTCACCGGCCTCTGCCCAGACTCCTGGGCCCCGCGTGCCTCCCTCACCTGGCTCAGCCCTGCCCACCCTGCAGAGGACTGGCTGCCTGTGGTCAGAGGACAGGGGTCGGTCGGGGGGCAACCGTCCAGGTGCTCCCCAGCCACAAACCTGCCAGGGGTCTGTGTGCTGCCTGCGGGCCCGGGGCAGCCTGCCTCGTCCCCAGGACTCGAGCCCAGCAGGCCGGGCGCTGTGCTCCCCAGGGTGCCCCTCCCCCTCCGTGCCCGCCTGGGGGTGAGCAGACTGGATGACAGGGCGTCTGGGGAGTTTGGGAGCCGGAGGGGAGGGCCGCTAGGCCCCAGGGTGAATCGGGCAGCTCGGTGCCACGGCTGTCGGGGCAATGAGAGTAACGCACAGGTGTGGCCGTGCCCAGGCAGGGCAGGATCGGCGCTGGGGTGCAGGGACGCTGTGCCGAGTGAGGGCTTCATCGCGGTGAAGGGGGCAGGGAGCCGTCCAGCTGGGGACCGCGAGAGCTGTCCATAGGCGGGGAGCTCGCAGAGCGGGAGTCGGGGGGCTCTGCACCGTCGCAGCCGGAGCCTGGCAGCAGCGGGGGCCAGGTGGAGTGCGAGAAGCGGGGCCTCAGAAGGCCTCGCGGGCGGGGGCCGGGCACAGGGCGGGAAGCCAGCTGGGCCCTGGCGCCGGTCCGTCCTCTCACTGCGTGTGTCAGGGCGGGGGGGTCGAGTCCCTGTGCCCCGGGGTGACTGGGCCCGCCCTCTGCCCGCAGGCACTCCAACGTGGTGATCCTGACCACGTCCAACATCACAGAAAGGATCGACGTGGCCTTCGTGGACAGGGCTGACATCAGGCAGTACGTCGGGCCGCCCTCTGCAGCGGCCATCTTCAAGATTTACCTCTCCTGCCTGGAAGAGCTGATGAGGGTGCCTTGAGTTTTTTCTTGCTCTCCTGAGAACACAGTACCTTTCTTGTGGGTTCTGACTTGTTGGCCTAACTTAACAGTGGCTGGTTCCTGTGCAGAAGGAGGTGTCGCTCAGCCTGCACCCGCCGTCCTACCCTGAACTGCGGTTGATGGGTCTGCAGGTTGAGCGCGGGGAAATCACTGACCCGCTGACCTGCTGCTTCTGCTGCCCCGCCCTCTCTCCCGCAGTGCCAGATCATATACCCTCGCCAGCAGCTGCTGACCCTCCGCGAGCTGGAGATGATCGGCTTCATTGAAAACAACGTCTCCAAGTTGAGCCTCCTCCTGAGCGAAATCTCAAGGTGTGTGCTGGCCTCACTGTTTCTTTTTAAAAATTTTTTGGAATTTAGTTGATGTGCAATGAATACTGTAGAGCAGAGTGACTGAGTTGTGCACACACACTTATCTCCTCCTCGAGGTTCTCCTTCACAGGTCGTCACAGTGCCGACTAGGGCTCCCGTGCCCCAGGGTAGACTCTTATCAGTCACCTGTTGTGTACGTAGCAGCTTGCATGCTGCCCAGAGGTGCAGGGCTGACTATGGAAAAGACTCTGATGCTGGGAGAGACTGAAAGCAGAAAGAAGGGGGCGGCAGAGGATGACGTGGTTGGATGGCACCACTGACTCAGTGAACATGAGTTTGCGCAGCCTCCGGGCGGGGGGGGGAGCGTGCAGGACGGAGGAGCCTGGCGCACTGCAGCCCCTGGGGTCGCAGAGAGTCAGACACGCCTGAGTGACTCAGCAGCAGCGTGTCAATCCCAGTCTCTCGATTGGTGCCTCTTCCCCATCCCCCTCTGGTAACCCGAGGCTTGTTTCCTGAGTCTGAGTCAGTTTCTGTTCTGCAGGTAAGTTTATCTGTATGGGTTTTGGATCCCGTGTGTTAGTGACAGCATATGGTGTTTGTCTTTCCCTGTCCGTCTTGGCTCAGAGTAGGTTCACCTCCCGGCCCATCGTGTTGCTGCCGTCGCATTCTCTCCACTGTGGAGCAACCCTGCGCGCTCTGTGGGCCGCGCCGCCCGCCCATCCACGTGCCGGTGGGCGTCTGGGCGTCTCTGTGTCTCAGCTGTTGGGCGTGGTGCTGCTGTGCACACAGCGCTGTGTGGATTTCCTGCATTTCGGTTTTCTCAAGATGCTTGCCCAGGAGTGGGGCTGCCGGGTCACGTGGTAGCTCCGCCTTTAGGTTGTTAAGGAACCTCCGTGCTGCTCTCCGTCGGGGCCGCATCAGTTTGCATTCCCACCAGTGGCGTGGGAGGGGTCCCCTCTCTCCACACCCTTTCCAGGACCTGTTGCTTGTAGACGTGATGGTTACTGTGCTGACCAGTGTGAGGTGACCCTTACTGTAGTTTGGATTTGCGTTTCTCTGATGATTAGGGATGTCGAGCCTCTTTCCATGTGTCTGTTTGCCATCTGTATGTCTTCTTTGGAGAAATGTCTGTTTAGATCTTCCACTCATTTGGGGATTGCGCTGTTTGTTTTTTTGATATTGAGCTGCATGAGCTGCTTCTATGTTTTGGATATTTAATCCCTTGTCACTTGCTTCATTTGCAAGTGTTTTCTCCCATTCTGCGGGTGACCTCACTTCTGCACCCTAGAGAAGCCCGTTCCCTTTGGCCATGGGGTGGTCACTGCCTGTAGCACCCGAGGTGGTGATGTGGGTTGGGTGGCAGGGGCTGGATCCCAGGGCGTCTCCGCCACAGCAGATGCCCCCCGGCCTCCCCGACCGTGGGCTCCTGGATGGGAGGGTGAGGCCAGCTGCCTTCCCCGTGTGCCCACGGACAGCCAGCAAAGCACCGCGCTAGTACAGGACAGGCTTTCAGATTACGGCTCTCTGTAGCATCGGTGGATTCTTAAACAGTGTTTGTTAAGTTTTTACCAATGGCCAAGAAAGGAAAGTGGAGGCTTTTTCTTTGATGAGCAGAGTAAACAGTTAAACAGTCGGGCCCTGGCCTTGGTGCTGTGGGAAGGACAGTGTGCGATCCCGCTGCCTGGCTGCTGAGAGCCGCGGCCCACGGGCGGGTCACCGGCACCCCGGCCTGAGCCCGTGCTGGCAGGACCGGCAAGTGCTCGGGGCCCGGGATCCAGCCAGGAAGTGGAGCAGAGCCTCTTGAGGACAGCTGGGCTCCGGATAAGCTGGGGCGGCCAGGGAGGCCGCGCCCACTGTGTGAGGGCCTCAGGTGGGCTGTGGGGCAGACGTCAGGCGCCAGACACGCCGGCGGGGCTTTGGAGAGGCTTAGTTACAGTGGCCACGGGGGACAGAGGGCAGCAGTGCAGGCTCGTGCAAGAGCTCAGAGGCGTGCGCCGGCCTGCACGGCGCCCCGGCCGGGGCCGTGGGTGGTGTCAGGACCCTGCCTTTCCTGGAGCGGCAGCTGAGGCCTGCGGGAGACTGCCCACCCCCCGAGGGGCTCTGGGAGAGATCGGGGACTCGTCCCGGAGTGCACCGCGGTCCGTGTGGAGCTGACGCCAGTGTGGTCATGTTCACAGGAAGAGCGAGGGCCTGAGCGGCCGCGTCCTGAGGAAGCTCCCTTTTCTGGCTCACGCGCTGTACATCCAGGTGAGTGCCTGGGCCCCGCCCCGCCGCCTGCGCTGTCCACAGGGCTGGCCTGCCACCCTGCCCACGCGCTGTACATCCGGGTGAGTGCCTGGGCCCCGCCCCGCCGCCCGCGCTGTCTGCAGGGCTGGCCTCGAGGAGAGTCCCACCCGCCACCCTGGGGTTTCCGCCGCCTCCCGTGCTTCTGAAGTGACAGGCCCGGGGGCAGTGGAGGGCTGGCATGTGTCTGCTCACCTCCCTGGTGTGTGGAAAGGGCCTCCCTGCCACCTCAGAGTGCTTGTGCCCTGGAGGCGGGTGCTACCGGCCACCCCCACCCCGAGGGCAAGGACCACCACGATGCCGTGTATTTTCCAGGCCCCCACCGTCACCATCGAGGGCTTCCTCCAGGCCCTGTCTCTGGCTGTGGAGAAGCAGTTTGAGGAGAGAAAGAAGCTGTCGTCGTGCGTATGACCTGGCGCCTCCGTCCTCACTGAGCACACCGTGGGAAGGCGCCATCGCTTCCTCAAAGCAGCGGCTGCCCCAGGACATCTGAGGCCACGGCCGAGACCTGCAGGCTGCTGCGGTCCAAGAAGCGTGTTGTGCTTACACGGTGTTGCTCAAGAAGTGTGTTGCGTTTACGTACTTTAAGTGCATGTTCGAAGGCAAAACAACCTGTTTTCTGTTTTGAAAGACGATCATCTGAGCTCAGTGTCTCTTTATAAAGAATTGTCTAGATGTCCTGATTCTATCTTGCTTCTGGTTGATTGGACCCAAAATACTGACGTTTTATTTAACAAGATGATGACTGTGAGTTTTATAGAAACAAAAGAGAAACTGCGTCGCCTTAAAGAAGAATGTAATCATAGCATTAAAAAAAAAGCTCACGTTGCCCAAGACGAGGCCGCATTTGCTTCCTGCCGCAAGCTCGCCCCAGTTAGTGCGCACGCTCTGGAGGCTGCGCGGTGAGGAAGAGCCTGTCCTGTGTTAGGAAACCAGGAGAAAGGTTTAAGGCCGGCGCGCTCTGGTTGCAGGTGCAGCAGCTCCGCTCGCCGGGGAGGGGCAGCTGCCGGGGCTGCCTCCCTGGGGACCCGCGTGGTCGGCCTCACGGCGCTGCTTCCTGGTGAAGCGTTTGTTGAGGGACGGTAGTCATGGCTTAAACGAAGATTCCCGATAACAGATGTAAAATTAACTGGCCCATAATTGGTGTATTCCACAGAACCTTGTTTTGCTTTTATCTCATGCTAAAATAAATTTCATATCACTGTTTTATAAAACATTTTTAAAAGAATGTTACCTTTGTCTTAAAATTTTTTAAGTATTAAAAATCTTTTTCCAAAATTTTCTCATTTTGCTTCTCTTAACACTCCAAACGCTTTGAGTTTTAAGTCACTCACACGATGACGTAACTTCAGCCTGTCTTACCCCGTGGGGGTGGAGGTGTGCTGTCTGCACGTGGCCGTGCAGCCTGGGGAGGCCCGGGGTCAGAGCCGGGCTGGAGTGGGGGACCCAGGGTTCCACCCCTGGGCCATCAGCCAGCCTCGGCTCTGGTCAGGTCCAGGGCTAGAGCAAGCACGGCCTTGGGGGCCAGGGCCCGGCTCTGTGCTTTCCTCAAGACCCTGAAATAGGGAGATGTGTATAAGAGACAGGTGCTTACACGGTGTTGCTCAAGAAGTATGTTGCGTTTACGTAC
>SJYS01004466.1:30288-43144 GCA_006410695.1 Philantomba maxwellii | reverse complement strand
CTTGATTCATGGACCTGACTTTCCAGGTTCCTATGCAATATTGCTCTTTACAGCTTCGGACCTTGCTTCTATCACCAGTCACATCCACAGCTGGGTATTGTTTTTGCTTTGGGTCCATCCCTTTCTTCTTTCTGGAGTTATTTCTCCACTGATCTCCAGTAGCACGTTGGGCACCTAATGACCGGGGGAGTTCCTCTTTTGGTATCCTATCATTTTGCCTTTTCATACTGTTCATGGGGTTCTCAAGGCAAGAATACTGAAGTGGCTTGCCATTCCCTTCTCCAGTGGACCATGTTCTGTCAGCCCTCTCCACCATGCCCGCCCATCTTGGGTGGCCCCGCAGGCATGGCTTAGTTTCATTTGTGATTAAGAAACTTTTATTTTCATGACCTGGATTATCATTTGCAACTGAATACCTTTGTTTGCCCAAGGTCTACATCATAATTTATAACAGGAAACCTTTTCCATCACGAGATGTTTCGTTCACAATTGAATAGCCTTTCCGTCTACCCCCTGCCTTCGCATTTAGGACAGAAACCTACTTTCTCTAGCACTTGGGTTATCACCGTGAGTGGACTCTTATCCACCACCTGAGTTGTTATTCGTGAAAAACCTTTGGTCTCGATCGCACTATCATTTGCACTTGGAGATCTTCGGTCTCTGTCGCCTGAGTTAACGCTCTGAGAGGAGACCTTTCTCGCCTGAGTCAGTGTTCGCGACTGGCACACTTCCCCTCTGTCAGTTCTGCTGCCCTTTGGACTGGACATCGCTTTTCTGNTTATTCGTGAAAAACCTTTGGTCTCGATCGCACTATCATTTGCACTTGGAGATCTTCGGTCTCTGTCGCCTGAGTTAACGCTCTGAGAGGAGACCTTTCTCGCCTGAGTCAGTGTTCGCGACTGGCACACTTCCCCTCTGTCAGTTCTGCTGCCCTTTGGACTGGACATCGCTTTTCTGCGTTACCTGAGTGTGCTTCGGCAGGAAACCCCTGCCAGCTTACTCGTGATCTGTGACTAGAACCCTTTCCCTAACACCTGATTTACCGTTTATGACTGGAAGCCTTTCTGAATTATTTATGCCTGGAACTTTAGCCTCAGACACATGACTGATCATTTATGAAGGAATATTTTCTTTCTCTGTCACCTTGGTTATAGTTTATGACTTCAAACCTTACTTCTCTGTTTGCTGAGCGCTTATTTTTGTAGGCACTGGGCAAAGAAGGGTATCCAGTTGCAAGAGAATTTCAGAAAAATGTCTACTTCTGCTTCATTGACTACGCTAAAACCTGTGACTATGTGGATCACAACAAACTAAAATTATTAAAGAGATGGGACCATCATACCAGCCCCCTGAGAAATCTGTATGCAGGTCAAGAAGCAACAGTTAGAACTGGACATGGAACAACGGACTGGTTCCAAACTGGGAAAGGAGTAATTCAAGGCTGTTTATTGTCATCCTGCTTATTTAACTTATATGCAGAGTACATCATGAGAAATGCTGGGCTGGATGAAACACAAGCTGGAATCAAGATTGCTGGGAGAAATATCAATAACCTCAGATATGCAGATGACACCACCCTTATGGCAGAAAGTAAAGAAGAACTAAAGAGCCTCTTGATGAAAGTGAAAGAGGAGAGTGGAAAAGCTCAACATTCAGAAAGCAAAGATCATGGCATCCAGTCCAATCACTTCATGGCAAATAGATGGGGAAACAGTGGCTGACTTTATTTTGGGGGGCTCCAAAATCACTGCAGATGGTGACTGCAGCCATGAAATTAAAAGACTCTTACTCCTTGGAAGGAAAGTTATGACCAACCTAGACAGCATATTAAAAAGCAGAGACATTACTTTGCCAACAAAGATCCGTCTAGTCAAGGCTAAAGTTTTTCCAGTCTTCTGTCTCTGCCCGGTTCTGGGTCCACTTCCGGGTCTCCTCTGAGAGTCATCCTGCTCTGCCCGGGTCTGAGTCCATGCTTGGATACTTGGCTTATCTCAGGGTCCTCCCACGTGTGTGCTCGTCTCTCAGCAAGATGGGCTCCAGGGACGGGGCTCGTGGGTGGGTTGCCTCGTGCTCTGAGGTGACACCCTCCGTTTGACCTCCCGAGAGCGGTTCTGTGCCTGTGCCGTCAGGAAAGTCTCCTTGCTTGGACCCCAGGGGGGCGTGCCCCCAGGGGGCGGGGGCCACACCGGTCGACAGGCTCGGCTCCCCTGGGCGGCCCGTGTGTGTCTTGCTAAGGCTCCTTCCGTCCCCTTGCGGCTGCTGCCCCCTCCGGCCCGCGTCCTGGGGCTGGGCGTGTGCCCGCGTCCGGCTGCGCGCTTCCGTGCAGTCCCCACGGCGCGGCCACCCTCGCTGCAGGCTCCCCGTGCACGCAGGCCCGGGGGGGCTCCCGCAGTCCCGGGGGGCTGGCCCGTGTCCAGGACGACAGGAAGGCGTCCGGGCTAAACGGGGCCCTGGGCAGATGGCCGGTGCCCCCACCCCCATCTCCACGATCTTACAGAGCCGGCCAGGGACCCTGGCGGTGACCTGGAGGCCAGATGAGAGCGGACGTGCGACCTGTTGCCCCGCAGAGGCCCACCACCGGCCCGGGGTGGCTGCTGCACTCCTCAGCCCCTGGGGAGAGGGGCTGCGCCCGCCACGCCAGCGGAGCCGCACAGCGCCCTCCCGGGGCCCCCAGCCCAGCGGGCCCTCACAGGGAGGACCTCGGGTCAGGAGCCAGATTTCCTCCGGGCCCGGAACACGGCCACTCATATTTATCCAGCGCGTCTCAGACTTTAGAAACTCCAGGAAGTTCCCCTCGAGAGCCGTCTCTCCTGAGAGCCCTGTCTGTGGAAGCAGCGTCCCTGGCTGAGGGCGGGGCGCCCCGCGCTGGCTCTGCGCCCCCTGCTCCCCGCCGCCTTCCCGGGGCTCCGCGCCGCCGTGTCTGCGGGAGCCCAGGCGCACTCTGAGGGCCCCTCAGCAAGGCCGAGCTCCTCCTCTGGCTCGGGGTGAGGCCAGAAAGCAGGGACCACGGGAGGCGGGGCTGGGAGGGGAACTGCTTCCAGGAAAACCATGTGGTCGGCTTCCTGGAGAGGCGGGCGGAGGGTTCTCAGGAGCTTGCAATCCTTCCCCCACATCGAGGGGCAACAGAAGGCCATTTGAGGTCCCCTGGGCAGGCGGGAGAGTTCTTAGGGCTCAGCCCGGAGACCGCAGGCCCCGCGTTCCCCTGGCAGAGGCTCTCCCAGAGTCGATGCCTCTCAGAGGCCACCTGAGCATCACAGGGGCCCAGGGGCCTCTGACCCAGCCAGGCAGGAGTCCTCGCAAAGGGGCAAAGTCAGGGCAGCAGCGCCCAAGGACTGCGGCCTCTGTGCCAGTGTTGAGGCCCAGGTGGGCCCACAGGGACCTGGAGTGATAGTGACCTGCCACCCGGGGGGCAGGGGTCACGGCCCACGGCCGTGCTAGGGTCAGGGGGGCAGCTCCAGGCAGCACGCAGGTGTCAAAGCCTCCAGGGGTGGACGCGCCAGGCGTGTCCTATGTTTTGCTTGACCCAGGGTTTTCTTTTCATAACAATGCTGATCCATGCTGGGACTCCCGGCCGTCCCACAATGGCTGGCCTGTGTCCAGGATGACAGGAAGGTGTCTGGGCTAAACGGGGCCCCGACAGATGGCCGGTACCCCCGCCCCACCTCCACGGTCTTAGCCCAGCCAGGGCCCCTGGTGGCGGCCTGGAGGCCAGCGCAGAGAGGAAGGAGGCTGCGGTCTTGACCAAAATTTGGAGCGTCTTTCCTTTGCGAGTTTCGCAAAGAAGTGACTGTGTGAACACAGGTCCAAGGGTTGCGTGCCAGGACCAGAGTGTGAGCTCGGGTTATCGGGAAAGGGCGAGCTCTAAGCCAGGGATCGGGGCACAGACCTGGGGGTCGGGGGGGCGGGTCTCCGCTGAAGCTGAGACAGGGGCATCCAGGGGCACTCCCGCTGGCCCCCAGCCACTGGTCCCTCGTCAGCCTCCGCAAGCGGGGCATCGCCCTCTCCTCAACTCGCCACACGGAGCGCTGCCGGCGAGCCCAGTCAGCCTGCCATCAGGACGCTCCTCAGAGACTGGAGACCAGGGAGGGGTTTCAGCGGACGAGGCGGCTGGCGGCCGAGCCCAGCATGACCAGGGCTCGTGGGCCTCGGGCGGCAGGGAGGCGCTGGCCTCATGGGCTCTGCTCCGCCCTGGGCGGGGGTGCGGTGGCCCCACCCACCGAGCCTGTCTCCCCTTCTTTCCTGCGCAGGCGGGAGGGTGGGCCTGGCCTCACTCGCCCACATTGTCCGCCTCCTGCCAGACATCAGATGAGAACTGCTGCGTGGAGATCCTGCCCCCGGCATTGCTGCCATGCCCACCCCACATCACGGCAGGCACCGGGCGCAGTTTGCATGCTCCGTTGCCCCCCGCTGTCAGCGGGGCCTGTGGCTGTGTCCAGCATCTGGCCCACTCACAGCTGGCCTGCATGAAGCAGGACGCGTGGACAGGCCTCAGATCGCCCGGGCCTCGGGGCCACCTGAGTCAGCCCAGGCCCTGCATCCACACAGGCCCATCCGGGGGATGGGGCCACGCTGCTCCTCCTGGGGAGACGGCCTCTCAGAGACGCGAACGTGGCAGACAAGACCAGACGGGGGCTGGGCTGTGCGAGGGCCCCTACTCTGCGCCCCGCGCCCCGCGCCCCGCCAGCCCTCCAGCCGCCTGGCACCCCGAGCGGCAGCGGGTCAGGGAAATCGCGCCAGGAAAACAGCCTCCTGTTTCCAATCGCACGGTTCGCAGCCTCTTCCTCCGAACAAATCCAGGAGGGCCCTTGCTGTCGGTATTGTCTTGGCTTCGCCGGGTCTCTGCGAGCTCCAGCTGTGAGGAGCCGGGGCTCCCCTCGAGGGGCAGTGCCCGGCTCTCCGTGTGGAGCCCAGGCTCCGCGTTCCCCAGCGTCAGCGGTTGCCGCTCCCGGGCTCCGGAACACCGGCTCAGGGGCTGTGGTTCCCGCACTTCGGTGCTTTGAGGCACGTGGGGTCTTCCCAGTCCAGGATCGAATTCATGTGCCCTGCGCTGGCAGGGGGCGCTCAACCCTTGGACCACCTTGGAAGCCCCCCCGCTCGCCGAGGCCGTTTCTAACTGAGTGGGCCCCTCCATCTGGGAAGGCTCGGCCTCTGAGCTCAGTTTGTGTCGACCCGGCGGGGGTCCCCCTTCCCTCCCGTGTCAGCCCGGCGGGGGTCCCCCTTTTCCCCAGTGTCGACCCAGTGGGGGTCCCCCTTCGTCCCCCTTCCCTCCCGTGTCAGCCCGGCGGGGGTCCTCCTTTCTTCCAGGTCCCGGGGAGGCTGGTGTCTGGGGTGTGCCTCTCTCTGCTGGCTTTGCCGGCTGCCCTGAAGCCATCAGCTTCTCAGGCTCTGCGTGCAAACCTCCGTCCACATGTCCTTTCCGCCTCACTCAGACTGAGTCTCCAGGACCTCTGTCCTCAGGGTGCCCTCGCCGTGGGCAGATGCGGAGGCCAGCAAGGGAGGTGAAGGGCAGGGCCCGGGCCGGGGCGCGGCCCCCACGGTGACCAGTCTTGCGAGTTCCGGCCACCCCGCGCCGTCCCAAGGTCCAGCTGCCTGCTCCTGAAGGCAGGTGTTGGGCTCTGAGTCCAGACCAGCACAGGGGAACCGAGCTCTGCCTGAGCTTTCGAGGGCAGGCCTCCCCCAACCAAGACACGACCAGCGGGGGCCCGGCCCAAAGCCCTGGGCTCCGAGTTCCGTGACCTCGAAGGTGTTCTGTCGCGGTGCTGCCTCGCGGGGACCCAGGCCCTCTCCAGCACTCCTCTTCATGACCCTGATGTCACCACAGGCCTCTTCAGTTCCAACACTCCAGCTTGCTGGTAACGGTGGGGCCCAGAGAGGCTGAGTGACTTTTCTGGGGTCACATAGTCAGGAGCCTGGCCTGGGCAAGCCTGGTCTTGAAGCATCTGTGCCACCCAAGGGCGATGGACTTACCACACACTGCAGGGTGGGGGGTGCGGGTGGGAGGTTTCTGCCCCCGACTGAGGCTCTCATGCACCCGGAACCGGGGATCTCTGCTTGCCCCTGACGCTCGGGAGGTGGGGACAGTACGGTCACCAGGGGCTCGCATCCGGGCTGCGGAAGGCGCCCCCACGAGCTCACACCCCACCCCAGCTGGCCAATCCAGGAGCTGTGCCGTCTGGGCGCCCCGCCTTAGTCCTGTCTGGAGCAGGCACCTCGGGCTGTGGGCGGCTGAGGACGGGGGGCTGGGGCTGGGGAAGCCTGCGAGGTCTTCAGGGCATGGGCCTCTGCCCAGGACGTGGCCGGGCCAGCCAGCCCTGCGGAACCTCCACGAGGGGTGCTCGTGTCCTGGGCTGGGGGGCAAAGCAGCTGCTTCCCCAGAGTTGACCCGGGAATCACGGGAACCTTGACTCGAGGGGGCAGGTGACGTCTGGGGCAGGGGGCTCTCTGGTCCCTGTGGGCCAGCGGGTCTGGAGGCTGCCCAGAAAGTGTGGGGCCCAGCTGGATGCCAGCCGAGGGAGAGCTAACCTGATTAGTTCCAGATGGGGGCGCCTCACACGGCTGGACCAGGGCCCTAGTCCATGCCCCTCCAATCCAGTGCCCGCCCAGGGCCCCCCTTCGGCCCCTCGCCACTCTCAGCTCGCCTTCCGGGAGGAGCGTTTTCTTAAAAGTGTTTCCACCTCTTGTTTGTCTACTGTACTTTTCACTTGTAGAATTTCCACGTGTTTCTCTTTGAGCACACTCATTTCTCTGTCAAAATATTCCACTGTTTTTTCAGTGACTGTCTATTTTTTTAAAAGAAACTTAATTTCAGAGTAGTTCTGAAGTTGCAGGAAGCTGCTGCGGTGGCGCCGAGAATCCCTGGACACAGGCGCCGTTTCCCTGAGCTAGTGTCACGTGGGTTACTGCGGGGTGTCTGTCTACCGGCCACATTGTGTATTATTATTCTCCAAAGTCCACAGTTTTTTCAGACTGCCTTAGTGTTTACCAAACGTCCCAGGACCTTGTCCGGGATGACCCAGCACTGGTTCTCTCGGCCGTGACAGCTTCTCAGAGGTGGCCTGCTTTGAGGGAGATGGGCCAGGTGTTTCATAGCCGTCCCTCCGGCATGACTGGTCTGAGTGTTTTGGCATCAGATTTGGGCTCCGTGTTTTGGAGGAAGACCACCAGGTACGGTTCCCTTCCCCTCCTGTTTCACTGTCTTGGAGAGAAGCCTGCGCCCCCGCAGAGGCAGGCACCCCCGCCTCCGGTCGCCGCGTGTCCCTGCACCCTCTGTCTCCTCCCGTTCACGCGGGGTGTGTCTGCGTGTGCATTTGGGGGATTTTCTCTCTGCTGCACCCTCAGGAGCTTCCTGCCCCTGTGGTTTGGTGCCTGTCTTTTCTTCCGGAAAGTTCCCAGCGGTTGTGGTGTGAAATCTCCTCCCTCCCCGCTCTCCCTGTCTCCCGGGGCCCCAGGGGCACCCCTGCGGCGCTGCTGGGCTCCCCGCGGCCCCTGGCCCCCTGCGTGTCCTGCCCTCCTTTCTCTGTGATGTCGCCCGCCTCAGCTCAGGGACTCTTCCTTCGCCGTGGCCGACGACTGCTGGGCTGACTTCGTTCCTGTAGCGGCCAACTCCCAGCATTTCCTCGGGATCCTTCTGAGAGTTTTGTCTCTGCTGACACTCCCCACGTGCTGCGATCTTGTCCGTTTCCTCGCTGGGACCTCCGTGGCTCATCGCAGGCGTTCCAAGCCCCTCTCCTCGAGGCCCTCGGATCTCCGCTCCATCTCGCCGGGTCTTGCTCTGACGGCTCAGCTCCTCTCCTGCCTGTTTCCCGGACCTTGCCCGCCTTGTACTGAGTTGCTGGAAGACAGACCTGCTGTGTGGGGTCCCGGGAGCTGCGGTGAACGGGCCTTTCCTGCGGGACTCTCGTCAGCACCCACCCCGGGTCCTGACGCCCATCTCCCCTGGTCACTGGGGTCCCCATAGCCCTTCCTTGTGTGGAGTCTGCATCTTTCTCAGCTATGACCCCTGGGCCACAGTGGGCCCCGATGGTGTGGTGGCCGGTGGCAGGCACCCGTAACCTTGTGATCAAACTTCATCCTCGGTGGAGACTGGCTCTCTGGGCTGTCTCGCTGCCGTTCTTCAGCGCCCAGAGGGGATGGTTTTGGATCTTCAGCATGAGAACCTGGTGGGGTTCCTGAAGGTAAGGCCACGAAGGTTTGGGGAAGTCTGTCTGTCACTGGAGAAGCCCCCTGGTCTGTGACCCCCATCTCTCCAGATTCAGGGAGGTGGCCTATCGTGTGACCTCAGTCTTCTGGGGGTCACACTGTGACCGAGAGGACAGGATGAGGACAACCCTCCCCAGTGATCAGGACGGGGACCCTGGTCACTCAGCCCCACCGTCTCCCGGCCCGCCCTCCTGTGGAGAAGCTGGAGGGCAGCGTTTCCTGTTACCTGGGGGTGAGTCCACCCCCCACCCCACCCTCCAGGCCTGCTCTGTCCTTGCCGTCACCCCTCACCTCCTCCCCCCTCACGCTGCAGCAGGTCAAAGAGGGCGGGAGGGGTCGCTCAGCCCCTCGAGACTTCCCAGGGAGCTCCTGGAGTGCAATCCTTCTTTTCAGTGAAAAAGCATGAGGCCAGAGGGAGTGTCCTGAGGGCGGACAAGGTGCGTGGGGGTCCCCGGGAGGCTGGCCTGTGACCTGGGTGTGATGGGTGTTCCCCAGGGGCAGGGGAAGGGGTCTCCCCGGGCCCAGGACAGCGTCTGCCCTCAGAGCTAGGCATCTACCACCCACATGGGGCTCTGGGTCCCAGGGCAGAGAGTCTGGGTCCTCGCCAGTCCTGGCCACATGGCCCTTGTCCTGCCCTGGACCCCGAATGCCCCCCCGACCCTGCTCCCAGAAGGGACTGGTCTGAAATAGTCTCCCCCACTGGCTGTGTAGACCAAGTGCAGCATCGAAGCTGACTCAGGGGACCGGGGTGAGCGTGCAGCGGCTGACCTGGAGGCCTGCGGGCACCTGGAGCCACCCCTGCGGAGACAGGCGCTGCAGGTGTGAAGCCGCCAGGCCTGGGCACAGGGCAGCTCAGCAACATCGCTAACCGCGGTTACAGGCAGAGGGCGCCTGCGGTTACAGGCGGAGGGCGCCTGCGGTTAGATAGCACGTGCTGTTAGCATTAGTATCGTCTCTTTCTTTCTGATTTCTCTAATACCGCTGCTTGAAGGTCTGTATTTACCCTGGTAGCTTGGCTGACGCTGATTTGGTGGGGAGAGCCATCCGGGCGATGAGCGTGAGGAGAAGGCTTCGGAGGAGGCAGCTGGACACCTGGTTAGGGCTCGTGGTCCGGCCGGGAAGGGTTCCCGGGAGCCTGACCCTTCGTGGTCTCGCGTGAGGAGGCGCACTCACTGGGGGAGGGGCCCCGAGTCCTCCGTGGTCTCACGTGTTATAGTTTAGTTTTGGCTCTGCTGGGTCTTGGGAGCAGCCTCTCAGGCCCCAGGTCGTCGGGAGAGGCTCTGGGGTGGGAGGGAGGACCCACGGAGGGCGAGCTGCCCCGCAGGGCGTGGGCAGTGATGGCAGGGGGGTCCTCTTCCTTCCTCGGGGGGCCGCCCGAGCCCCCGCCCTCCCCTCTCTCCTATTCACATCTTCCTTCCCTCCTCTCTGGGCTTCCCTGCGGGCTCAGCTGGTAAAGAATCCGCCTGCAATGCGGGAGACCTGGGTTCGATCCCCAGGTTGGGAAGATCCCCTGGAGAAGGGGAAGGCCACCCACTCCAGTATCCCGGCCTGGAGAATTCCGTGGGCTGTTTAGTCTGTGGGGTCGCAAAGAGTCAGACACGGCTGAGCGGCTTCAGGTCACTTTCCCTCCCCTCTAGGCTTCCAGAATTTCACACCAGGAGCCGCCTCCCCAAGGTGCCCACAGCAGCCGAGAGCCCTGCACACAGCAGGCACCCGGCAGATGCGTCAGGGGAGCAGCGGGCCGTCAGGGCCGGGCCTGCGGGAGGCCCCAGCCTCACCCAAGCTCCCGGCCACGGCGGACTGGCGGCAGGGGGCAGGCCTGGGTCTGCCGACCTTTCTGCAGGAGAACGGGACACGGAGGGCTGGCCTGCCTCACCCAGCACAGACCAGGCGAGGGGGGAGGTGACGGGCAGTGTGGCCGTCTCCTCCTCTCCTGGGAGACACGGGGAGGCCGCCCTGCAGCTCCAGAGGCGGAGGAGGCTCCTGCAGCAAGCCCGTCGCCTCCTGAGCTGGGAACCGGCAGAGAAACAGGGGTCCGAATGACCGCAGAGGCACACAGGTCGGAATGGACCGTTCAGGGCCACAGTCACGTCCTACAGCCCGTCAGCTCAGTCCAGAGAAGCCCCATGTGGGCTGGTGACTGTTTTTCCCTTAACTGACTCAACATGGTGGTGTTGTGGAGCCGTTGACAAAGAGTGAGCTCCTGGCTGGAGCTTAAACTTAAGAACAGATTCCCAAGAAAGCCTTTGTTTTTCCCTGGCCCCCAACCCCCAGGACTCTGCAGGGTGTTTGGGTCGGAGGCCCAGGACTCGGGGCGGAGGAAGACAGGGAAGCAGCTGAGAGCTTTAACCAGGATGGCTTCCACCGTTCTGGACCCCAGAGACCTGAAGTGAGAGCCAGCATTGACGAGTACATTTGGAAGGATCGTGCGTGCTTTCAGGAGTAGTGGGGACCTCGTGAAGCCGAGGACTAACTCTCACACAGTAGGGCTTTGTGATGGAACTTGCAGTCAACCTCTGTGCATCTTATTTTATTTGTTTTTTAAAGGCTGTACCAGTTGTTAAAACTTTTCAAGAGACGTGTTTCTGTATTTGCATTTCAGTTTTGGCTCTGCTGGGTCCCGGGTGCCGCCGGGGGCTGTCTCCGGCTGGTGAGCCGCGGTGCTCTTTGCTTCGGGTGCCGCCGGGGGCNCATCTTATTTTATTTGTTTTTTAAAGGCTGTACCAGTTGTTAAAACTTTTCAAGAGACGTGTTTCTGTATTTGCATTTCAGTTTTGGCTCTGCTGGGTCCCGGGTGCCGCCGGGGGCTGTCTCCGGCTGGTGAGCCGCGGTGCTCTTTGCTTCGGGTGCCGCCGGGGGCTGTCTCCGGCTGGTGAGCCGCGGTGCTCTTCGCTGCGGTCTGAGGGCGCCTCATCACAGTGGCTTTTCTTGCTGGGCGCAGGCCCTGTAGCTGTAGAGCAGGGGTGTAGTGCTCCACGCATGCGGCATCTCCTTGGACCAGGAGTCACACCCGTGTCCCCTGTTTCGGCAGGCAGGTTCTTTAATCACTAGACCATCAACGAAGCCCACCTCTGCACATTCTAACACGGAGCTCATCTTTTTGACAGACTAACTTTTACTGAGTACAGTAAGTCCTCTACACGTGAGCCTTCCGGTTGCAACTGTGTATCGGCGCGTGCAGTCACGTGCGTCAGTCCACTTGTCTGGAGCTCACGGTCACAGGCACGCGTCGTCCAAGGCAGCTGTATTTTGTGCGCTTTACAGTTCTGTATACAGAAGCTGTACAGTTAGGCTGGACTATAAGAAAGGCCGAACTCCCAAGAACGGATGCTTTCAAACAATGGTGCTGGAGAAGACTCTGGGGAGTCCTTTGGACTGCCAGGAGATCAAACCAGTCAAACGTAAAGGAATTCAATCCTGAATATTCACTGGAAGGACTGATGCTGAAGCTGAAGCTCCAATACTTTGGCCACCTGATGCGAAGAACTGACTCACTGGAAAAGACCCTGACGCTGGGAAAAATTGAAGGCGGGAGGAGAAGGGGACGACAGAGGATGAGATGGCTGGATGGCATCACCGACTCGATGGAAGTGAGTTTGATCGAAGTCCAGGAGATGGTGGAGGACAGAGGAAGCTGGCGTGCTGCAGTCCATGGGGCCGCAGCGTCGGACACGACTGAGCGAGCGAACAGCAGCCGCAGCGTAGGGTAGTTCAGGACCCTTCTTTCAAGCCCAGGGTGTCCAGAAGCAGCTGGTTCAGTTCTTCAGAAGTCACTGAAGAACCAAAGAGCTTCAGGACACAGGAAATGGCGAGGAATTTGAGGAGGCACTGCTGGCTTTTAAGGCGCGGAACCTGAACGGGGAAGAGTGCAGAAGACTAGCGGCTGTTCAGAGAACAGCCCAGCGCTGGGGCATCCTTTACGGCGAGAAAAAAGCGCTGCTACCCAGGCATCATGGATTATTTTTTCAAGACAGTAGGGAGGGTTGAACACATCAAGGGACCGAAGCCTATGCCCTTGACTTCGGCGTGAGTGCCGCTGCGGCTGGCCCTCCGTCCCCACTGCGGACGACCCTTCAGCTCCCCCTCCTCCAGTCCGCAACGCTTCTCGCCCGTTCACGGATGCCAGCCCCTGGGTGCCCGCTGTTGTCCTGGACTACTCTAGTTCTCAAAGCGCTGTGCTGTAAGATTAAAAATGTTTTTGTTATTTTTCCGTGCTTGTTTTTACGTGTCATTTGTGTGGAAAGTCTTCCAAATCCACTACAGTATAGTACCACATAGCCAGTTGTGTCGCTGGGCCCCTGGGCTAACTTTGC
Organism: Philantomba maxwellii; assembly: GCA_006410695.1. Lineage (NCBI taxonomy): Eukaryota > Metazoa > Chordata > Mammalia > Artiodactyla > Bovidae > Philantomba > Philantomba maxwellii. Next base: position 30,632 of record SJYS01004466.1, on the reverse strand, counting down.
TGGACTTAGGAACACATTGGACGTACTAAAGTGCTCTTGGAAGGGAACTCACTCGTTTGTAGCAGATTTATTGCACTCATCTGCTTTTCGTTTCCAAGGCATCCCAGGGAGGCCCGAGGTCAGCAGGGAGGCCCGAGGTCACGCTGCTGGAAAGGGCTGGACCTGGGAAGGGAGTGACGTCGCCTGAAGTGGCCATTCGGGCAGCGTCTTGCTGGGCGCTGGGCAGCCTCCGCTCTGAGCAGTGGGGATTTCTCTTCTTGGAACAGAGTAGACAGCCATCCTTCTCGTCCCCCTGGGCACGGAGCCGAGTCGTGACTGTGGGGGCGGGGAGGGCAGGGGTGGCC
>SJYS01004465.1:167477-180711 GCA_006410695.1 Philantomba maxwellii | reverse complement strand
TTTTTTTTTGAAAAAAGAATTCCAGATCATGTGACTTTATGTAAAAGAGGCTTTTCTCCTCAATGACAAGTCACTTGCTGTTGTAGAATCTTTCAGCTGTTTCTCATATGGCTATTACTGGAGTTTTGGGGACTGTAAATGCTTCTAAAGGCCGTTGAAGAGAGTTGCAGTGTTTCAAATCCCCGTTTCTGACTCTGGCTGCGGGTTTTTCAAGTGGGTTATAAACTGGCATTGAAGAGACTGCTCCACTGAAACATAAGATTCCATTTCCAATTTACACAGCCTAGGAATACCAAAACCACGCCCTTAGGGTAAGAGGACGTCAGTGTATCTTCTAGTTTCCAGGATCCATACAGTGGGCACAGAGAACTGCTGATGAGACGAAGTCTCACTGGTGTTTAACTGCCCTTTTATACTCGGGGCTTACATATACCCCGTTCTGAAAGAACTTACACTAGTAATTCACCATGTGCTTCTTTCTACAAAAGTGTTTTCGAATCTTGGCCTGAAATTAATTGCCAGATGATTGGTGTGTTGCATGACCAATTGCTGAATTTACCAAATTTGCTGATAAACCAAAAACCTGTTTTTAAAACTATTTTTGAGATTGATAGCAAGTAACTTGTATTGGATGGGAAGTGGATAGGATGGTTTTAATAGCTTTTGAAAATTTCTGGTCAGTTTTTCTGGATTATGTTTACCATTGTCTTCATAGGAGGGTTTTTAGGAATGCTTAGTTTGTCCAAAGCTGATAATCATAAGGTGGTTAATTGTCATAAATATGTTTAATATTAGAAAAGTATATTTTATAGTTATTAATAATAACCAAAATTTCAGTACTAATCAGTTTGATTGGTACTTAGAACATGAAAAACAGTCAATATAAATATGAAATTGCTGAAAAAGTATCATAAATAATCTCATTAATATGAAATACCAAATCTTGAATACTAATTACTAGAAATACAAAATTGACTCATATTTTAGAAATTAAGCTTGATATGCAATTTGAAACACTGGTGAAAGATCAGAAAAATGCCTGTGGACTGGAAAAATATAGAATGGTCAAAAGGATGCAAAAGCAATTTTTTATTACTAGAGATTTAAAAAAATCATTTCTCAGGAAACAAATAGATTTCCTTTACAGTTAGTGATAGAATCTTTTTTTCAGTGAAGATACAATGAAAGAAAAAGATACTGAGAATAGTATAAGGGTATTTTTTTATGCTTTTTGACAATAAATTCCTAATGTTACTAGTAGTAAAAAAGAGTTCTTTTTCACACAGTAGCTTGTGAATGTTGTTTTTCTTCAGAAAGATGTTTTCCTAAAAAGATTGGAATATGATTAGTGAATTGATAATATTAACAGAATGTAACATCTGTCCAAAAAAAATCACAGTAGCTTGAATGCCTCTGTTAGGATATTTGATTTGATGATACAAATATTAATTTTCAAAGAACTAGTTTTAACATTTAAATGACATGTTTTCTTATATTTATTTATTACCACTAGGTGGAGCCCTATACATGTAATTCAAGAAGGCATTTCAGAAGTATCATTTATTTACTTGTTTAAATTCTATAAGTCTGATAAATCGGATGATCAAATACTAAGAGATAACTCATATTTCCACACTTTGGTATAGGTTAGATATAATGAAGATGGAAAGTGTGCACCAAAAAATTGTTTTTTAGCTATGTTTTTAAAACATACATTTAAAAAAGACATATATAGGAATGGTTTTATGCATTCCTAGTTGCTAGTTAAAATATGTAAATAAAATCATAGTGTAGCATAGTCTATCTTTGTTTTTCTTCACATAGTTTTAAAGTCATCTCTTTTATTAAATTGATTTCATATCTGCATTTTTGTCTGATTAGCATTACATTTTGTCAGAAGTTAGATTTTATTGTGCTAAGCTTTTGGAAGTGAAGACAGGACTCTTGTTACTGAAGTTATTATCTATATATGGAGCACTAAGTTGCAACAGTAGTGGATGAGGGTAGTGGAACATTTACTGACTTTCTAATGTTCACTCTTTCTGGTTTTGTTATATCTGTATTTATTTATAGGAACTTGATTAGTTTTGCCAAGAGACATTATAAAATCCTGGGGACATTTTGAAAGAAGAAAAGCTTATTTTCATTAACATTGTATACTGCTTGAAAATTTAGAACAGCAGTATATCTAGCACACTAATTAGGTGGATACAACTGCTTAACCAGTTTAGGATTCAGAGAATAAATAATGCTGAATGGTATTTCCTTCTTGCCCTGCAAGTGAAAATTTCAAAGAATGATAACTATCATTCAAAGACATAAAAAGGAAAAAGAAAAATATATTTTTCAGAGTCCGTTCAGCTGAGGTCAGCCACGTACCGGGCCCTCAGTTTTCTCTTCATACGTTGTTCCTCCTTATTTCCTTGCGTTTGTAATTTAATACTGCCTAACAATTAGCTATGCCTCATTTCTCATCCCCTTTTTCTGCTCATCAGATGATTTTACCTGATGGGTGCAACAGTGCACATCAGGGATTCCCTGCTGAGTCATTCTCAATTGTTGATCTTCAAAGGTGATCTGGTTAGTTTCTATGCTGCTAACTTCTCTGCATTCTCATGGTGCTTATCACCGTTTCTGACTGGAGAGGCTGTCTAAAACAATAGTTAAGAGCACTGGGCTTTGGAGCCAGGTAGACCTAAGGTTAAATCTTGATTCCACTACTCTGTGATTTTGGACTTAAAATCTTAATCTTCCCAAACTACATTTGTAAATTGGGATGCTGACAGTATCTATAGCATCATTAAGCTGTAGTGAACACTAATGAGATAGTACATGTAAATCACTTAATAGTGAGTACATGGTCGTGTGTGCTGCTGCTGCTGCTAAGTCGCTTCAGTCGTGTCCGACTCTGTGCGACCCCATAGACGGCAGCCCACCAGGCTCCCCTGTCCCTGGGATTCTCCAGGCAAGAACACTGGAGTGGGTTGCCATTTCCTTCTCCAATGCTGCTAAGTCGCTTCAGTCGTGTCCGACTCTGTGCGACCCCATAGACGGCAGCCCACCAGGCTCCCCCATCCGTGGGATTCTCCAGGCAAGAATACTGGAGTGGGTTGCCATTTCCTTCTCCAATGCATGAAAGTGAAAAGTGAAAGTGAAGTCGCTCAGTTGTGTCCGACTCTTCTCAACCCCACGGACTGCAGCCTGACAGGCTCCTCGGTCCATGGGATTTTCCAGGCAAGAGTACTGGAGTTTTGTTTTTTTTTTTTTTGGCAATCTTTACCGCCTTAAGCCAGAAGCAGCGGAATATGACTTCTTTTTAGTCCACTAAGTCTCTGGGGGGAATTGCTGCTACTTCTCTCCATATCTGTCTCTTACACCTTCTTTCCAGATTATCTGTAATTAAGCATGGATTCCTTCAGAGAAAAGAGTGGTAATTCTTGCTGTGTGAAAATTCTTAAAGTAAAAATTGCTTTTCTTTTCTTCCTTTTTTCAGTGTTCTTATACATATCCACCCTTTCTCCCTTCCTGTCTCTATTCACTTAGCTATTTGTTATTGGCTTTATTAGCACATATTTAGAGTAGTTCCCTGGTGGCTGAGACGGTAAAGCATCTGCCTGCAGTGAGGGAGACCTGGGTTCAATCCCTGGGTTGGGAAGATCCCCTAGAGACGGCAGTGGCACCCCACTCCAGTACTCTTGCCTGGAGAATCCCACGGACGGAGGAGCCTGGTAGGCTACAATGCATGGGGTCGCAAAGAGTCGGACGCGACTGAGCAACTTCACTTCCACTTTTTACTTTCAGAGTAGTTATTTCTTACTTTTCATCACAGTGGGTAGAGAGTTAAATTAACTACATGTATTGATTAATGCCTTTGTGAGCACTTGTGTTTGGTTAGATTTGTGCTGCAACTATTAAATTGAGAAAGACAGAACTATGAAATTTCTAGGGTTCTTTTCAGGACCTGAGACAGTCAAAGACCTGAGAACTGTGATGAAGTTTGCATTCTGGCACTTGCTTGATCCTTCAACACTTTCTTTAAATGTAACGGATTTCTGTGATTTAGAACATTTCTTTATCTTGACTTCCCATTTCTGTGTACTCTGCTCAGAATGATCTCATTGATATGGATTGTGGTTGATACAAGTGGTTGTATCAGCTTGGGGTGCAGTTTGTACTCAGGAGTAGATAGTTACCAAGGATCAGGAAAGATTAAGACTTATCAGTAGGCAGATCGAGACCTACTCTTCTCATTCACAATACTAATTCTTTAATTTTTTTTTATTTCCTGTATTGGGACTTACAGTTCTGTTTTAACAGCACAAGGCATGGAATGTGACTAGTGCACCCATTTCAGGCTTTGGTTTTCTGTTAATGGAGAATAGGTATTACATATGTGCTGATACTGTTTTTCTACATTCTAATAACATCAATAGGAAAAAAAGTGTTCACCTGCTATAATAACTATACTTCTATGAAATATATTAATATATATGCTGTAATACATGCATTATACCCATTGTTGTTCGGTCGCTCAGTCCTGTCAGTCCTGTCCGACTCTCTGCCACCCCATGGAGTGTGGCATGCAAGGCTTCTCTACCCTTCACTCCGGGAGCTTGCTCAAACTCGTGTCCATGGAGTCGTGATGCCATCCAGCCATCTTGTCCTCTGTCGACCCCTTCTCCTCCCAGCATCAAGGTCTTTTCTAATGAGTCAGCTCCTCTTGTCAGGTGGCCAAAGTGTTGGAGCTTCGGCTTCAGCATACCCATATATATCCATATATATGTATATAGATATCATATATCAGCATATGTACCCATTTATGTGTATGTGTGTGTATATATAAACAGATGCTATAATAGATGCATAGGTAGTGTCCTGAATTACTATAAAATTAGAGTAGTTTTGTTTTTAAAACTCTGGAGATTAAATTGGAAAGATACACTAAAGGGTGCATTTAAAGAACCTTCTAAAATAGACTTCTGGGAAATAACCCTGTTTCTCCCCCTTCTGTGTATATATTATTGTCATTGTTTCACAGAGGTAAGAGTGTCGCCTTCACCCTCATAGACTTTGCTTTGGCGGACACTTTGGCAGGGCAGTCCTGGACGGCCTCTTGCTGGCTTTTTGCTACATTGCTACAGCAGTGATAGGGGAAAAAAAAGAGCCAGTTTTTTCTGTATTTTCTGTTTATTAGCTGATATTTTGAGTCAGATAAATGTCAAGCTTTTATTAAAATATGTAAAAAATAATCTTAGAAAAGCTTTTATATATATATATATATATAAAACTTAAAGAAATGTAACACATGTTCACAATTATGAAATAAAAATTTGTTTATAGCATACCAAGGTCAGTTGAGGGCTTCTCAGGTGGCCCTAGTGGTAAAGAACCCACCTGCCAATGCAGAAGACGTAAGAGACTTGGGTTCGGATTTGATTTCTGGGTGGAGAAGATCCCTTGGAGGAGGGCACAGCAGCCCCCTCCAGTATTCTTGCCTGGAGAATCCCCTGGACAGAGGAGCCTGGTGAGCTACAGTCCATAGGGTTGCAAAGAGTTGGACAGTGCTGAAGCAACTTAGCATGCATGCAGGTCAGCTAATGCGAGTTTTTCTTTGGGGTAATGTTGTTAGTTTAATTAAGAGTTCTTGTTAGCTATGTGTATTCATTGTAGGAAAAGCATGAGTTGGGAGTGACATTGAGCAAGTCATTTAATATTTCTGGGCCTCATTTGTGAAAAGGAGGCAATGATATTTTCTGTGGTACGGTGTAAGAAACAAATGAAACATTAGATGTAAAAATTACAAAAGTCCCTATACAATTGCCAGGTGTTACTGGTAGTCAGCCCCTACAGCATGGATAATTGAATGTTAGGTATTTGATATTTGCTGTCCATACTTAATTGTTTGGCAGATTGTTCACTTATTTAACAAAGATTTGTTTGGCTCTTACGTGCATTCTGTGATAGTAGCCAGTGTATTTTGAGTACTTGCTATGTGTTAGTTATTGTGCTAAGAATTTTTCATATGTTTGCTAATTTAATCCTTATACTTTTTAAATTCCTGTTTTATTTTTGAGAGAATTTGGATTCAGAGAATTTGTGTGGCTTATCTGAGGTTGAACAGCTACTAAGTGATGTTTTTAATTCTATCTATCCATTCGTCCATCTGTCTATCTATCAGTTCTTTATTCAACATTAGGACTCTATTCTAAGGCTGGTTGTACAGCAGGGAACAAAACAGACAAAAACTGTCTGCCTTCCTGCAGCTTACATTCCAGTGAGCAAAAATAAAAACTAGAAGTGTGAAGTAGAGAGTATATTAAATAGTGGTGAGAGTGATGCAGTAACAAAGTGAATTCCTTTATTTTAGGAAAAAAAAAAAGCAGGAAAGGGAATAGTGTGTGTGTGTTTATAATGTGGATATTGTGGCCAGAAAGGGCTTCATCAAGGAGACCAGAAAACCTGAGGGAGGCAGCCATGTGTGAGAAATGTGATCAGAAGAAGAAACAGCATGTGCAGAGGATAGGACAGAAGTATGCTTGGTGCGTTTCAGGAACCACAAGGAGGCCAGTGCTGCTGGCATGGAGTAAGTATTAGGAAATGAGGTCACTGTGATAACATGGGGCAGGATTACATGGGGCTTTATAGGCTGTTGTAAGAAAAAGGGTTTTGAGCAGAAGAAAGATATGGGGTTTGACTTTATTTTTAGTGGGATTATTTTGTCTACTTTGTTGAGTACAGACTGAAGGGAAATAAGGGTGGAATCAAGGAGACCGGTTAGGAAGCTGTCGGGAATAATCTAGGGAACACACATTGATGGCTTAGTTTAGGGTGATACCAGTGGGGAAGCAGTGAGATGTGGTTGGATTGTTTTAGTGGGGAGTCGAGAGAAAGAATAGTCAAGAGTGATTTCAAGGTTTTTTGCCTCAACAACTAGAAGAATGGAGTTTACTAAGATGAGGGAAGGCCATGGGAGGACCAGGGTTTGGAAAAGAAGATAGGAATTCATTTTGGCCGTACTTGAGATGCTTATCATACATCCAGTTGTGGAGATGCATGAGTATGAAGGTCAAAGGAGAAGTCAGGACCAGAAATACAAATTTGGGAGGTGTCAGGGTTTATATGTTTGGGCTTCCTTGATAGCTCAGTTGGTAAAGAATGCACCTACAGTGCAGGAGACCCTGGTTCGATTCCTGGGTTGGGAAGAACCCCTGGAGAAGGGGTAGGCTACCCACTCCAGTATTCTTGGGCTTCCCTTGTGGCTCAGCTGGTAAAGAATCTGCCTGCAATCCGGGAGACCTGGGTTCAATCCCTGGGTTGGGAACATGCTCTGGAGAAGGGAAAGGCTACCCAGCCAGTATTCTGGTCTAGAGAATTCCATGGACTGTATAGTCCATGGGGTCGCAAAGAGTCAGACAGGACTGAGCCACTTTCACTTTCACTTTCTGTGTTTATAGAATTTAAAGCTCCAAACCTAGAAAAGATTTAGACTGGTATAGGCAGAAAAGAGAAGATATCCAAGGTCAGAGCCTAGTTCTAGCTCAGTTCTTCACTTGGCATGGAAATAATTGCAAAAGACCTGCTGGAGGAAATAGACTTGAACTGAACCTCAACAGTGGGCAATAGATCGGGGGGCACATTTTTGGAAGGTCCCCAAGATTGCTTTCAGGTTAATTAATTTTCTAGGAGGACTCACAGAATTTAGCAAAGCTGTTACACTCGCGGTTACTATTTCCTACTACAAAAGGATATAGATTAGCATTAAAAACAAGCAAAGGCAGGTCAGGCGGGATCTAGGAGAGTTCCAGCGGGGAGCTTCCAGTTGTCTTTTCCTCCGGGAGTCATGTGGACAGCACTTATTTCCCCCAGTGATGATGCATGTTAACACATATGGAGTATTATTAACCAGAGAAGCTCTCCTAAGCCGTGGTGTCCAGGGTTTTTCCGGGGGCTTGATTCCATAGACAGGGCCGACTGCTTGAGTTGTTGACCTTAGTCTTCAGACCCTCCAGAACTGATTCCATGTGGCCCCTTGCCCCCATTAACTGTAAATCACATTGTAAGTCATATTGTTGTTGTTCAATTGCTAAATCATTTCTGACTCTTTGCAACCCCATGGACTATAGCATGCTAGCCTCCTCTGTCCTCCACTGTCTCCCTGAATTTGCTCAAATTCATGTCCATTGGTTGGTGATACTATCTAATCTTCTCATCCTCTGCCACCCCCTTCTCCTTTTGCCTTCAATCTTTCCCAGCACTTAGACAATTTTGCATTGTCCAAGTAAACAGAGGCATCTACCAGGCAGGACATTCTGAAGGCTAAACTGCCCAGGAGTTGGGAGCAAGACCCAAATGTTTCTTTGGGCAAGGTTAATCCTTTTCTGCATAGTGAATGGGGCAGTCCCTTGGTGTCGAGACCGCAGGACCTGAGATACAGTAGGAGTGTAAATGCAGTGTTTAGAGAACATGGTGGTGACTGCAGTATGGCCTTGTACTTAACGAGTATGGACTCTGGAGACTTCCCTGGTGGTCCAGTGGTTAAAACACCATACTTTCATGGCAGGGGACACCAGTTCGATCCCAGGTTGGAGAGCTAAGATCTCACAAGTCATGTGAAAGTCACTTAGTTGTGTCTGACTTTTTGCAATCCCATGGATAGTCCATGAAATTCTCCAGGTTAGTATATATACTGAAGGGGGTAGCCTTTCCCTTCTCCAGGGGTTCTTCCCAACCCAAGAATCAAACAGAGGTCTCCTGCATTGCAGGCAGATTCTTTACCAACTGAGCTATCAGGGAAGCCCACAAGTCATGACGCATGGCCAAAAAATAGAAAAAAAAAAAAAAAGAATATGAACTCTGGAGCCGCATTACCAGGATTCAGATCCTATGTTCATGTCATTCCACAACTAGCAACTAGCTCTCACTTGCTAGTTGTGGAATTTATGACAGTTTGCATAATCTGTAACTTATCTGTAAGTTAGTGAGGGTAATAACAGTTTCTTTGTTATAGGCTTGTAGTGAGGATTAAAGAGTTAATATATAAAACACTCAGAATATGTCCTGACACATAGTAAATGCTGTAGAAATCAGAAGTTTGTTTATTCATTCCTTAATCATTCAGTTAGTGATTCTTTTTTGAGCACTAGTGTGTTGAAGGCTCATCTCTTAAGTCTCAGACCTTTAATTCCAGATACTTAGTGATATATCTAGAGGACTTGTGGCTCTTTAAATACTAACATGTTCAAAGGAATTAAGTATTTTTCACCCAAACTGTTTCTACTGATGTTATTACTAACAACCTAGTTTGTTTGTTCAGAGATTTTATTTTAAAATATCAGCTCTTGTAGAGATTGAGCTTAATAAAGAAGAAATTTTGGTGAACTGGGAAGTTAATGATAGCCTTCTTTTTATGTCTGTACAGGTCTGTGTATGATGACCAACCAAATGCACACAAGAAATTTATGGAAAAGTTAGATGCTTGTATCCGTAATCATGACAAGGAAATTGAAAAGATGTGTAATTTTCATCATCAGGGTTTTGTAGATGCTATAACAGAACTCCTTAAAGTAAGGACTGATGCAGAGAAACTTAAGGTAAGAAATATGTTAAAATTCTATTTACCTTTGCTCTCAAATCACTTACATATTTATGGTGCATATTTACAAATTATTATTAAATGTACTGTTTTTAAGAAGTGGATTAGTACATATTTGGGAATGCTTTATTAAATGCATTATTATTAATTATTAATTAATTGTTATTAATGCTTTATTACAGTTGTCATGCTGATGACAGGAGTTATCTCTCTCTTTTTTTTTGGTAATGCATTGACTTAACAGGATTTCTTTCCTTACAAGAAATGAACTAAAAAAATTCACACAGTGAAAGACCTCATTTGGAGTTTTAGAATTCTCAAGTGACAATGAGTGCAATTTTTTGATAAAAAACTATTTTCTGAAAACTTGTAAAAACTTATAAGTGATTGTGTTTTCAAAATTATTTAATAATAGTGAAACTTTTTTTTCTTCGCTTAATAGCAGTGTGTAATTTTCTTAAAGCAAGTTGGTCTACGTTTTCTGCCACACAGCTAAAACATTATTTATGAAATAAGACCTGGATTTGTTCTGTCAGAATATAAAGTATTTAGTTATAAGAATTGTCCTATTTATCTTTCTTTACATTTGGAGAGCTTAGCAGACAGAACGACCCTGGTTCACCAAAGGTTATGATTAGAAAACCATTATATAAAGGATATTCAGATAACAAGAGACCAAATACGGCATCAATGAGGTCACTGAGCATCATTGTTCAGAAATTAATGAGATTTTTAATAAACCAGAATGTGCTTCCTTACTATGATGACCTAATGAGTCACTTAATATGTGGGAAAATTTGAGGTTGAGCTTTGCCTGCACCTGCAGCATTAAAATGTTGCTGTGGATTGAGATTTCCGTGTTTGATGTTAATCAACCACCCAGTGTTTGCATTCAGCAAAGTATGAATGTTTAATTACCATAAAATGCAATCACCATTTCCTACAGACAATGAATGGCACATAGACCTCATTGAAGTTATCAAAAAGGGACCACTGGTCAATTGGGTCAGTGATTTGAATTGTTTGACAGACTTAGAGAAGCAAGTAAAGTTCAAAAATCTAGATTAAATTTGAGAAGTTTGCCACAGAATCTGTTAAAAAGAACTGTCATAAGTAATTGAAGTTAACAAAAGCCCTTTTCAATCAAAAGTTCAAGTTCAAGCTGTAGAGTTAATTTGAATTTGCATTTCTTTGTTCTAAGTTTCTCATGAAGCATGATCTGATTACAAGGGTGAGCAGTTACATCAGGGCAGTTTTATGCATATTTGTCTAACTAAGGTGAAATTATTTTTAAGGTGCAAGTTACTGATACCAACCGAAGATTTCAAGATGCTGGCAAGGAGGTGAGAAAATGATTTATTTTTTTGTATATTCAATATGTGGATGCAATTTAACTGTTCATTTTAAATACGGACATTTCTTCTCTTTAAGGTGATAGTCCAAACAGAAGATATTATTCGATGTAGAATTCAGCAGAGGAATATTACAACTGTAGTAGAAAAATTACAGTTATGCCTTCCAGGTGAGTTAAACATCTGTAATGTAATATTCAGCTTGGTGAAACTGTAATTTAATGTTTTTTAATCATTATTCATTATAAGAATTATAGATTACATGGTGACTGTTCCCCCAATGCCCATGGTTTTCTTTCCTATCTACTCTATTCCCTGCATTTTCATCTTTTTCTGTATTATAAGGCCCCTATTTGATGATCTATCACATCAGTCTCCTAGAACAGCCTCTACCTTTCCGTTCCCTTTCAGCCTAGTTTGCCCTTTGTCCCTCCCCAACCCCGCCTTTTCCCCCCCAGAATACTTTCCCATGGAGAGTGTCTTTTGATTCCATTTTCTTTCATTTTCCTAATTTGCCTACTTTTTTAAACCTCTGGTTTTCCATTGTTTTCTTTTTGTCACTTAAGCAGTTGGTCTTTGCTCGCAATTTCATTTTACTATTAAGATAACATACAGAAGTGCCAGATATTCTCCCTCTTTCAGTCTTGCCTTTCCTCCTATGTTTTGGGAAGACTGACTTATTAGGTTTCTGAGTTTTCTGGTCTCTCTGTTAGGACTCATATATTACTGGGACATTGCAAATAAATTCTAAATAAACTAGCCAGTATTTTCTTTACCTGCATATACCCTGTTCAAAAAAAGGAAACAGGTATATGACTTCTTTTTCTTAATACAGTAAGCTAAATCCATCTCAGTGTCTTATTTTTTAACTTTTTTTTGTAAGGAGGGAATCTGAACCTCCATATCCAGGGAGATAGAATAAGGTGCTTTGTATAATATTCACATAATGTAAATTTAGCTTAGACTACAAGTTACATAATCTGTTAGCATATTATATTAGCTAAAGAAAAATTATTTGCTGACTTGTAAGAATAAAGTTTCTTTTTTTTATTGTCACTGAAGTTCTGCTCATCTTAATTTCTGATAGACCAAGGATATATGCACATTAACTTTGAGTAAATAAAATATCTACTTATTGTTTTAGATTTAGGGTTGGAAACTTAGTTCCTTATAATAATGCTTAATAATACCTCTTTGCCACCATCACATACACTGAAATAGTCATGAGCATAGCCTCTTAAGTTTGAATGCTTTGTCCTTGAACTGTAAGAAGTAAGCCTAAAAAAATTGGGTTCTCATGGAATGAGGAAGAGTAAATTCAGCTTATTCAACCCTAATGAGCTGTTTGAAATAGAGAAATAAAGGGAAGTAGAAGTTAAGAGTTTTTTTGACTGCTACTGTCTTTGCTCTCAAGACTGAACAGGAAATCTGAGTTCATGTAAACATTGTGTTCTTTCTTGATAGTCACATCCAGAACCACCTCTTTCCCTCCATCCATCCTTCTATCTAATTATTCACTCATACATACTTTTCTGTGTCAGGCATTATGGTAGGTATTAGAAATATAAAGTTGAAAATGATGTCCCAGCTCTGAAGGATCCTACCATCTAATGTGAATAAAGACAAACAAGCCGTTACTGTATAATTGCCTAACTTCCTCCTTAGATTAAGAGGGGTATGAGAGGATATAAGAAGTCACAGGGTAAGCAATGAATTTTCCTGGTGTTGTAGTTAGTTATTTTTGGGAAAGTATTTTAATGTGAAAACAATATGGAAATAATATAAGGTAGATGTGAAATTTACATGAATTGTTGAGATGAAACAGGAGACTTCAAAGCAAGTTCATAGTTGTAGCAGCAGTTTCAGGCTCTTTCCTAGGTTATGTGTTTACTCTAATGCTTTGGATGGAAAACGTGAGATATATTGCATTGCAATAAAGGGACTTTGATAGAGATATACATGGGGGCTGCAGAATTAGGGCTGGTTCATTATAGCCACCACTGCAGTTTTTATGGTTTTTCAGACAATTAAACAATATCTTTTGTGAACTTGAAACCCCCTAGGGAGTAGCCATAAGAGTGTAAAAAATCTGGAAAAAAATGTGTCTATCTCTCTTGTCTAGGAAAATGTGAGCTAGCTTAATGATCTAAGAGTAATTCACCTGCTTTATACCTCAAAATTCTACTAAGGATGAGTGGTACTCTACATAGTTGCATTGAAACCTTTTTGGTGGCAGTGTGTCTTCTTGCTGAAGCTTATAGCAATTTTATTGAATAATTACATTTCTGAG
>SJYS01004465.1:155265-166260 GCA_006410695.1 Philantomba maxwellii | reverse complement strand
ACAAGCCGTTACTGTATAATTGCCTAACTTCCTCCTTAGATTAAGAGGGGTATGAGAGGATATAAGAAGTCACAGGGTAAGCAATGAATTTTCCTGGTGTTGTAGTTAGTTATTTTTGGGAAAGTATTTTAATGTGAAAACAATATGGAAATAATATAAGGTAGATGTGAAATTTACATGAATTGTTGAGATGAAACAGGAGACTTCAAAGCAAGTTTATAGTTGTAGCAGCAGTTTCAGGCTCTTTCCTAGGTTATGTGTTTACTCTAATGCTTTGGATGGAAAACGTGAGATATATTGCATTGCAATAAAGGGACTTTGATAGAGATATACATGGGGGCTGCAGAATTAGGGCTGGTTCATTATAGCCACCACTGCAGTTTTTATGGTTTTTCAGACAATTAAACAATATCTTTTGTGAACTTGAAACCCCCTAGGGAGTAGCCATAAGAGTGTAAAAAATCTGGAAAAAAATGTGTCTATCTCTCTTGTCTAGGAAAATGTGAGCTAGCTTAATGATCTAAGAGTAATTCACCTGCTTTATACCTCAAAATTCTACTAAGGATGAGTGGTACTCTACATAGTTGCATTGAAACCTTTTTGGTGGCAGTGTGTCTTCTTGCTTAAGCTTATAGCAATTTTATTGAATAATTACATTTCTGAGCCTTTGATGAAAACAATAAACAAAGATACTTTGTTATGTTTCTTTATGCCTTTATTATAATTTACTCTGTGCTGTAAACTTTTGAGATTTTTCTTTCTCTGAATTTGGTGTAAAATTTTGTTTCAAGAGCTGTAGCAGTTACCTTATTCATTTAGTATATTGAATCAAAATCAGTTAATCTTACTGTTGCTCAACTTTCTCCCTCAAGTAACTAAGACCACACTTCTCCTTCCACTGCAGCAAGAAATATTAGTAAGTTTTTGATTAGGATAATTGTTACTAGATTGATGTCTCAGTTTTAGGTGTCAGCCTATGCAAGTGTTGTCAGTTTGATATAATGTGTTAATTTACGTAATAGAGTGTTCAATATATGCAGAAATTAAAATGCTTTCATTTACTTGAAGTATAACATTTTATTTGAAAATATAAGCCTAAATCAAAGTACAGAGAAAATTATTGAATTTACAATATGCTCTTCCCTGCTTTATTTTCATCTTTCAAATTTTTTTAATTTGGAAAGCTAAAATAAGTTTTCTTTTTTTAATTCAGTGCTGGAAATGTACAGTAAGCTAAAAGAACAGATGAGTACAAAAAGGTGAGTTTCTTTCCTGTTTTTAATAAGAGGTTTTTTCCTATTACTGAAAGCATAAATAAAATTACTGTAAATTATAGTGAATCATCTGAAGTTTTGCTTTCTATGTTTAACTGTTCTTTGTTAATGCGATTTACCAATCAGGGTCTTTCAGTACAGCAATCCTTAGCCATTTATTTTTGGATCCTTGCCCTTACATATCAAAGATTGATAATATTGATGAAAGACAAATAGAAAGCTGAACAAGAATGAAAAAATACTGATTAACTTAACATGTTTGCATACAGTCAAAGGCTGAGTGTGTATTTTGTGAAAGCAAAGTGTGGGTAGTTACATGTTGACAATCTGGACTGTGTAGTTCATGTTCTGTTTTATAATATACATGAATACATGACAGATGAAAGATAAAGTAGTTTATGCATTGCCATAGGACTTCCCTGGTGGCTCAGACGGTAAAGTGTCTGTTTACAATGCGGGAGACCCGGGTTCGATCCCTGGGTTGGGAAGATCCCCTGGAGAAGAAAATGGCAATCCACTCCAGGACTATTTCCTGGAAAATCCCATGGACAAAGGAGCCTGGTAGGCTACAGCCCATGGGGTCTCAAAGTGTTGGACACGACTGAGCGACTTCACTTCACATAGGAGCATTAGATATAATTATGTTTAAAATGTTTTAAAGATGAACAATTTTAAATTGTGTAGAAAAATCAGAATCAGACATGTTTGAAACAGAAATAATCACTTCTTCTTGTTTATTAATAGCTACTTAATTATCACAGCACATTATATGCAAATATATACTCAAGAGATTTGTATATGCTTTGTGTAATGCTTTGCATTTAATTTTATTGGACTTTATCAATTGGTACTAATTAGTAGAATGTTTTATTCCTTCCTAATACATGACCCACAAACTATTCTGAAAGAGTCTTTTATTTTATGTATATATTATTAATATATTGTATATTATCTATCAAAGTTGTACATCCTCCTATAATAGTTAATAGTTCTGTGTGTTTGTTGCAAAAAAAGAAAGACCAGACATCACCTTCCCTTCTTGCCATTCACTAGTCCTTCTTCCTAGGGTCAAAAACTTTTCCCTTTTTTAAGAAATTATTTTGGTGTTTACATTTACGTCTTTAAATAACTAAATTTACTGTTGCTTCACTATTTTCAAGGTTGGGGCATTATGTATTTCTTCAGATATTTCGTGATCTAATATGTAAATTTCCCCAGTTGTCCCCCAAATGTCTTTTATATATTTTTTGTCCCTGTAATCTAGAACAGCCTTCCCACTTTGCTTTGTTTTTCATGAAAGAGTTCAGATTAGTTTTAGACCAGGGCATTTGGATTTGTTTATTTTCTCATGTTTAAATTCAGATTAAATGTTTTTGGTAAGAGTACAACATAAATGATATTGTGTATGACAACAGAAGTCATGTGCTATCAGATTATCTGTAGATTATCCTAAATTTGATCGTTGCCTCAAGGGGATGGCTTAAGAAAAGGTATGTTTTTCTCTTTGCAGCTAATAAGTAGATGTTGTGATTCCCTGGTGAGTGCTCATATTTAGTGCGTGGTGTGTGAGTGCTCAGTCATGTCCAGCTCTGTGCCACCCTATAGACTGTAGCCCGCCAGGCTCCTGTGTCCATGGGATTTTCTAGGCAAGAGTACTTGAGTGGGTTGCCATTTCCTCCTCCGTGGGATCTTCATGACCTAGGGATTGAACCTGCAACTCCTGAGTCTTCTGCATTGCAGGCAGATTCTTTACAGCTGAGCCTGGTGCAGTGGACATAAAAAATGGATTGGAACTCTGGGTATATGGGTGGGACTGGTTTATTGTGAGTTTCACTGTTAGGTTATCCAAATGGGCCCTTTTAGTTGGGGAGTTTGTGATGTTAAAATCTGGAGTTATTTCTTCTGGAACTGGTTAGATTTTCTAGAGTAGACTTCTGCTGTCTCCTCTCTAGAGGGTAAAGATCTGACTTCTGATATTCTGGGTTGTGAGTTGGAGAAGAGGGCATCTACTATATATGGGCTCAACTTTTCCCAGGTGGCTCAGTGGTAGAGAATCTGTCTGCAATGCAAGAGACCCAGGTTCAATCCCTGGGTCAAGATGATCCCCTGGAGAAGGAAATGGTGACCCGGTCCTGTATTCTTGCCTGAGAAATCCAGTGGACAGAGGAACCTGGTGGGCTACCGTATATGAGGTTGCAAAAGAGTCGGACAAGACTTAAGAGACTAAGCAGCAACATATTCTTGCCCTCAACCTTGAGTAGTGTCCCCCATTTTCGAAATTATTTGGTTTGGTCTATTTAGCATTTTGCCAAGATGGAAAAAGGCAGTTGGTTAGATGCTTGTCAGGAAGAAAATCTAGGATCTGCTTCTTAAACACATCTGAACCAGTATTGCTTACTTTAGGCTTCTTTTGGGGTTTTGTAAGGGCTATTCCTTATAGTAGCCCTCCTATTGGACACTTCTGCATCCATAAATAGTGAAATTCCTGTCACTTCCTATGCTTTTTGGAGTTTTTTGTAGAATAAATTAGGTTATTGTTGGTTTTCCCCTATTGAGTTAGAATTCATTTTCTCAGGTCTGCTGAGTTTTTTTTAACCACTTCTCTGTCAGCTTTCCAGATTCTCAAATTTCATTGTACTCTTTTCATTTTCTCTTCATCTGTGTGGGTTTATGCTTTTTAAAAAATCCCTTCATTATCTTTTTATTGGTGTTTCAAAAAGGAGTAAAGCGAAAAACATGTATTCAGTGTGCCATCTCACTAGATATTTAGTCCCTACTTTTCTTTTTTTGGGCTTATGGTGCCCTGCCATATGTTTTTGTAAGTACGGGTGTCCACATGGGATAATGAAACACTGGGTACAGGCCGATGTTATTCTTACTGATCAACTGGAGGTTGCAAATTAAATGACCTACAGAATCAAGCTAGCACACAGTTGTATTTGGTTTGACAAAAATTGTTTTTTATTAGTTACGGTCACTTCACATTTGTTTAAAAATATCTGGATTTATATTTGGATGACTCCCAAATTGAATCTCAAATCTGAAGCTCTAGTGTAATATCTCTGATCCTTTTTTTTTTAAGCTTTTTATTTTATATCGGGGTATTAGTTCAGTTCTCAGTTCAGTTCAGTCGCTCAGTCGTGTCCAACTCTTTGCGACCCCATTGACTGCAGCATGCTAGACTTCCCTGTCCATCATCAACTCCCAGAGCTTGTTCAAACTCATATCCTTCAAATTGGTGATGCCATCAGCCATCTCATCCTCTGTCGTCCCCTTCTCCTCCTACCTTCAGTCTTTCACAGTATCAGGGTCTTTTCTAATGAGTCATTCTTTGCGTCAGATGGCCAAAGTGTTGGAACATCAGCTTCAGTATCAGCCCTTCCAATGAATATTCAGGATTGATTTTCTTTAGGATTGAATGGTTTGGTCTTCTTACAGTCCAAGGGAGTCTTCTCCAGCACCACAGTTCAAAAGCATCAATTCTTTGGCACTCAGCTTTCTTTATGGTCCAACTTTCACATTCATACATGACTACTGGAAAAACCATAGCTTTGACTAGACGGACCTTTGTTGGTAATGTCTCTGCTTTTTAATACGCTGTCTAGGTTGGTCATAGCTTTTCTTTCAAGGAGCAAGCGTCTTTTAATTTCATGGCTGCAGTCACCATCTGCAATGATTTTGGAGCCCAAGAAAATAAAGTCTGTCACTGTTTCCATTGTTTCCCTATGGAATCCCTCAGAAGAAATGGAGTAGCCATCATGGTCAACAAAAGAGTCCGAAATGCAGTACTTGGATGCAATCTCAAAAACGACAGAATGATCTCTGTTCGTCTCCAAGGCAAATCATTCAATATCACAGTTATCCAAGTCTATGCCCCAACCAGTAGTGCTGAAGAAGCTGAAGTTGAACGGTTTTATGAAGACCTACAAGATCTTTTAGAACTAACACCCAAAAAAGATGTCCTTTTCATTATAGGGGACTGGAATGCTAAAGTAGGAAGTCAAGAAACACCTGGAGTAACAGGCAAATTTGGCCTTGGAATNCATATGTACACATGAATCCATCCTCCCCCAAACTCCCCTCCCATCCATCCTGCCTTATAATGTTGTGCAGAGTTCCCTGTGCTGTATATAGTACGACCTTGTTGGTTATCCATTTTAAATATAGCAGTGTATACATGTCGATCCCAAACTCCCTAACTATCCCTTAGCCCCACCCTTCTCCCCTGGCAACTGTAAGTTTGTTATCTAAGTCTGTGGATAATCTGTTCTGTTTTGTAAGCAAGTTCATTTGTATCATTTCGTTTTAGATTCCACGTATAAGGGATGTCCTACAATATTTCTCTTCTCTGTCTGACATACTTCACTCAGTGTGACACATTCTAGGTTCCTCCATGTTGCTGCAAATGGCATTATTTCCTTCTTTTTAATAGCTGAGTAATATTCCATTTTATATACATATCATGCTTTCTTTATCCATTCCTCTGTTGATGAGCATTTAGGTTGCTTTCACATCTTGGCTGTTGTGAATAGTGCCTCTGTGAACACTGGGGTGCATATATCTTTTCAAGTTATGGTTTTCTCTGGATATATCCCCAGGAGTGGGATTGCAGGATCATATGGTAGCTCTAATTTTAGTTTTTAAAGGAACCTCTGTATTGTTCTCCATAGTGTCTGTACCAGTTTACAAACCCACCAACAATGTAGGAAGGCTCCCTTTTATCCACACCCTCTACGGCATTTATTGTTTGTAGAATTGTTGATGATGGTCATTCTGACAGTGTGAGGTGATACTTCTAATTTCCTTTAATGTATTTTACTTTAAGTCTGTACTGTGTACTTTTTTGATGGTAGGAGATGTGGATGAGAGAGATATCATGAAATCATATATCAAATAATTTAAAAATTTGGAACTATTATCCATATGTACTTTATGTATATGATATGATTTAATATGATATGTATATTATGACTATGATAATGCTTGTGATGTTGTAGATTTAGATGAAATGAAGTAAAGAATTGTTTGTTAGTGAATTTTCTTCCTGCAACCTTTTCATATGGTTTATAGTTTGTCATCAGTATATAGAAGTAAATGTTAATTTTATTTACCTTAGCTATAACAATATCCTTTTTGATGGAAGTGATGGAATGATTATTTGCTCTTACTTGTAAAATAAATATAATAAGAACCTTACAGAGTGTTCTTTTTAACTTCTCACAGATATTATTCAGCTCTAAAAACTATGGAACAATTAGAGAATGTGTATTTTCCCCGGGTTAGTCAGTACCGGTTTTGTCAACTAATGATAGAAAATCTTCCTAAGCTCCGTGAAGATATTAAAGAAATCTCCATGTCTGATCTCAAAGACTTTTTGGAAAGCATTCGAAAACATTCTGACAAAATAGGTGAAACAGCAATGAAACAGGTGAGAATACAGAGGAGAATTTTGTTTATTTACTGAAATATAATTGATTTACAATGTCATGTCAATCTCTGCTGTACAACAAAGTAACTCAGTTATGGAGATATGTACATTTTTTAAAAGGAAAATTTTAATTTAATGGTATTAATCTAGGTAATAGAATATATCCAAAGTTTACTTTTTTTTTACTTACATTAAATGCTTGTTTCTGTTTTATCCCTTACTTTGTTTAGTTGCTAAGTCGTATACAAGCCTCTTATGACCCCATGGACTATAGCCCACCAGGCTCCTCTGTCATGTCCAACTCTTTGCACCCCATGGACTGTAGCCTACCAGGCTCCTCCGTCCATGGGATTTTCCAGGCAAGAATGCTGGAGCGGGTTGCCATTTCCCTCTCCAGGGGATCTTCCCGACCCAGGGATCAAACCTGGGCTTCCCGCATTATAGGCAGACGCTTTTACCATCTGAGCCACCAGAGTTTGGAAGCAATGTTCTAAATAAATGATTTTTTACTACAAAAACTGAATATCATAGACAAAATAAGTTCGGGCACAGAGGGAGAAAGAGAAGTCTGATTTTTTTTTCCCAGTGATAGGTTAATGATGTTAATAGGTGAGAAGGGACAATGGTTTTCCTAAGCACAAGCCTCTGAAACCAGCATCAAGGTTTAGGTGAGGGAAGAGCTAGATTTCTGTGATGTACATGGTCTGATCACTTGGGAGTAGAAAGGCCTGAATAGCAGTAAGATAGCTCTTAGGGGAAATTCACCCTAAAGAGGCAGTGGGTAAACTGTCTACATGCTAACGGAACAGAGTAGCTACAATCTGACCTCTCCCAACAGAGGGAATGTTACACTAATATGCATCAAGTACCATTTCCTTCCTCAAGGGATCTATTTTCCTGACCCAGGCATCAAACCTGGGTCTCCTGCATTGCAGCTGGATTCTTTACCATCAGAGCTACCAAAGCATTAATTAGGCATTATATGGTGAGATTAAAATGATGGAATTAATCCTATAATTTTTTCAATCTCTGATAATGAGGCTCTGATAGTGAAGTATCACTAAAATGCATGAAAGAAAATATAAGGTTTCTTGATTAATCTGTATAAATACTCATTTTTGTCAATAATTAAGTCAGTTGTGGGATAACAGTTTCTGCCTTTCAAGTGTTCATAAACTGTGGACGCTTTCTGTGGAAAATGGAATAAGCTTGCAACTTGATATCATAGTTTTCTGTGAGGTTAGTAGACATTTTTTTTCTACAAATAATCCATCGGCATATTTTATGTATGTTCCAGTATGATATCTTTTAAATGTTTTTAGCATTTTAAAGTTTATGTCTTTAGTTTTCCTCTTAAAAAAGAATTAGTGGTAATTCTTTTATAAAATCTTGACAGTGCTCCAAACCAAAGGTCATTAAAATAATTGAATCACTAGTTGACCTGAAGCTTCCTAAGTGGCTCAGTGGTAAAGTATCCTATGCCAATGCAAGAGATGCAAGAGACACAGGTTTGATTCCTGAGTTGAGAAGACCTCCTGAGTTGAGAAGACCTCCTGAGTTGAGAAGACCTCCTGGAGTAGGAAGTGGCAACCCACTCCAGCATTTGTGCATGGAAAATTTCATGGACAGAAGAACCTGGCAGGCTACAATCCATGGATTTGCAAAGAGTCAGACACAACTGAGCATGCATGCACATACATTAGTCAAATTCATTGAATCAAAGACTGGGATGGTGGTTGCCAGAGGGAAATGAGTTACTCATCTATAGACATAAAGTTTCAGAATGAAATGAACAAGGTCTAGGGAATTCCGTGGTGGTCCAGTGGTTAGGACTCTGGGCTTTCACTGCTGTGGGCCCGGCCTCTATCCCTAGTCAGGGAATTGAGATCTCACAAGATGCATGGTGTGCCCATGAAAAAAAAAAAAAAAAGGATGAACAAGCTATAGAGGTCTTCTGTAACTATTAATACCTATCAGCAATAATGTATTAAATTACTGATATGCACATTGAATATGTACACTTAAAAATTTAAGAGACTAGTTCTCATGTTAAATCTACTTACCATAATTAAATAGAATTGAAAAAAAGAAAGTGAAAGGAAATAATCAAGAGAAGAAATCAGTATAATAGAAAACAAAATACAGTAGGGAAGATCAACAAAGATGAAAATTGGTTCTTAACCTTTTCAAATAAAATTGATAACCCCCTGCAAGACTCTTGAAAAAGGAAGGAGGGTACAAATAAATCATGAATAAAAGATGGGACCTCATTCCAGAGCCTGCACCTCCAGACATTAAAAAGATGAAAAAGTACGAAGAAATTCTTAAACCAGTTTTGACCATAATATTTTTTCAAATAATCTGAACTTTTCTTTTCCCCAAATAGGCACAGCAGCAGAAAATCTTCACTGTTACTCTGCAGAAGCAAAATAATGTAAAATTTGGGAAGACTATGTATATAAATGATAAAATTCCAGAAGAAAGGAATGAAATTGTATTGAAACATGCATTTGAGGAAGAGGATGAGAATGAAGAGGAGGTGATGGGAATTTGTTTCTTTTTCTATTTTTTTGTTTTTATCTGTTCCTTCATTCCTTTCTTTTCTTCCCTTTTTCCTTTCTTTTCTTCCTCCCTCCCTCATCTATTATTGGGTAGTTTTTTCTGCTTGAGTTGTAATGTCTCTGTGAGTCTTGCCATGTGTAAAGTGAACTTAAGTAGATCAGTTTGTAATGATAGTAGAACAAAAGAATCATCTAAAATGTTAGATTGCATAGTAGGCAGATAAAGATTATCTATATAAGATATGGATAATAAAATATAGATTATATCTTATATATAACATAAGATATAGATTATATTTATAAGCTACAGATAGTTTAACCTAGGTGTTCTGCAATAATTAACAGTAAAAGTATAAATTTAACTTTTTTGTAGTGATCACTCATAATTTAATTACCTGTGGCAAACATTTAATTGCATGATGGCTTAACCTTGCCAGTTAGACTAATTCTGGATACCCTACCTTTTTTTCTTTGGTTGGTGCTGACATAGTACAAAGAAATTTTAGCATAATTAAAGTTAAAATTTTAATTTCTTAAAAAAGTTTTATTAAGTCTAAAAACCTTAAAATTGTCCTTAGATATTTTCTTCCTTTTATTCTCTATGTTCAAATTCATTCCTTGTCTAGTGCTTCTTTTATTCTTTCTACAAAGTCATCTGTTGAGCCTACTTTTTATTTTTTCTGTTGAATTCCTTTTGAATTAGTTAATACCATAAGAAGTCTAGTATTCCCAATTGTTTATAAATTTTGCCTTGTCAATGAGATTTTAAATTCTTTTTTAAGAACACTGTTAGGGTGTAGTAAGAACTTTTAATTGATTGATTAAGAAGGAACCATACAAATTTGTGTCCACGGCTTCTCTGTGGTTGTGGGAACCAGTGAGTGTTCAATGTGTACATTTGCATTATATGCCTTGAGGATAAGTGAATCTATATGTATTTATGAGTGTGTGTGTATATGTATGTATATGTATGTTAATATTTGTATGTATGTATATGCATATATTTACATATACAGTTACCGCATTCTTGTTATTCGCTCAGTTGTGTCCAACTCTTTGCAACCCCGTGGACTGTAGCAGCCTACCAGGCTCCTCCATCCATGGGATTTTCCAGGCAAGAATACTGGAGTGGGTTGCCATTTCCTTCTCCAGAAGATCTTCCCGACCCAGGGATTGAACCCAGGTCTCCTGCATTGTAGGCAGACACTTTACCGTCTGAGCCACCAGGGAAGTCCTGTATGTATATACATATAGTTACATATACAGTGGATGTCTGATATACAGACAGATAAACTGCCTTAAAGGGTTTAATGTCTTTCTAATGTGGAATTAATATGACTTGAATGGTCCCTTGGAATAACATAAACGTTTTTAAAATCTACTTTTTTGGTCTTCCTAATCAGTATTCAGAGACTCTCTGTCTTTTCTCCCTTGAAATTCAGAATGGTGACAATGAACCATCTAGTCTTTGTATCTCAATTTTCCTGAATCTGTTTTGTGTATCTTTCAACTGTTGGAAGCATTGCCATCTTCCCCTTCCCGTAATCCATACTCTAAGAGAAACTTGGTTGTTTCCCTGCTCTTTCAGATGTGTTTAATTATTACTACATTTTATTTCTTTCACTTTCACAAATAAGTAACTCTATAATAAAAATAATTTAAGTTCACTCAGAGGATTTGTAAGAATAGAAATGTCTTCCTTTAAAAAGAGTTTATTTCACAAGTTTGGGAA
>SJYS01004465.1:113326-126223 GCA_006410695.1 Philantomba maxwellii | reverse complement strand
ACCACAGGTGCCCATAAGGATGTATGAACTGGCTCTATCACATCCTCAATGAGTAATCAAAAATCTCAATTTTATAATACTAGAAGCAAATATTTGAAAACTATTGACTTAAAGGAAAGAAGATAGTGATGACATCTGGAAAAGCAAAAATGTTACCTTCTAAAGTTTACTGTGATGCATCACTTCATTCTTAGATTTCCATTTCTAAAAGACAAGCAGTGCAGAGTTCTAATGTAAATTCTTTATGCATAATATATTTGAATGACTAACCACAGAGGTCCTTCCTTCTAAATGAAGCAAAGCAAAGAGCAGCTCTCCTGTGGACTGAATTAGTTTTCTCAGGTCTAACTCATCAGTAGATGCAGTCCACGATGATAAACTCTGTAGAAAGAGTACACATCAAAGCTATGAAGAAGATAAGACATCATAACCTCTATAAAAGCACTGGGAAATGTGTAGGGGAAATTTTTTTAGATTTGACTTTATAATCTAAAAAAAGATATTATCCCTTACTGATGAGACTATTTTTAAATTTTTATCCAAAGACATTAAAAAATTCATCAATAATTAGGGAATAATGTCAACTATAAAGAATTCTTAATCTTTTCAGATGATCAGGAAGAAGCTATCATTTAAGGCTAAAATACAGAAATTTTCTCTAGTAAGTCTCAATTTTTATATTGTCACATGCCCTGAAGTCACTGGGATGAGAACATTTTTGCAAATCTAACATAAATAACTGGAGTAGGTCTGTTACTCACAGAAAAACACAGTGTGTTTACATGAATACCCCTTCTACTTGATTCCTTTGACCTGAGAACTTGAGAGAAACTCAGAAAAAGCTGCCAAGTTCCAAAGCTGGGAACAGACCCAGGCCAGCATGATCTTTATTCTCGTTCTCTAACTATCTGGAAACATTATCTCAAGCAGATAGGTGTTAAAAATTTACAATTCCATTTCTACCAATCAATATTTGTGATACTTTGGAACCTGCTCATATACTAAGGGTGACAAGTTATTCTGTTTTAATCATCTGTTAGGTGTGAACATATTGCGTATAACTGATCTTCTTGCTTTTTCTTCCTAGTTCTCCATCTCTGCCTTTCTCAAATCTATTACTCCTTGGATTTTTATTTTTATCTTGTGTTTGCCTTTGCCTCAGCATATTTTGCTTTATCAAATTTTCTTCTGCTTAAACTTGAAGTCCACTAGTTTTTCCCCAGCTGTGGCCCTGTCTCAATGTCATCTCTTGTCCTCTCTCAGATCAAAGACTTGTCTGGTTAGGAAAAGCCAGTAGGAAGCAGGCAAGGGTGTCACATGAGTAAGGAGTAATAAAAGATCAGTGAAAGAGCCATGCTGGCAAAGGTGTCCTAGGGAAGAACCCTTGTGTTCTATTACAAGTTAATCACTAAAGGGGTGTTGTCTATGAGCTTAATGGACCTATGAGCATAACAGACCATCTCTGGGAACCCTGCTTCCCAGGTAATGAACATTAAGCTAAAATGCCTGTTTAGCTCACCAGAGACATCCTGACCAGGCCCATCTGTGAATGACTGCAGAAAGGAAGAGATTAACCTATGCCCTCCAAAAGCTGATGAGAATCAGGTGGTGTTTGATGTTATTCCCTCCTCTTTAGTGTAAAAGGAGCCTGAATTCCAACTCAGACAAGATGGTTCTTTGGGGGCACAAGCCCACCATCTTCTCAGTTAGGTAGTTTTTCAAATAAAGTCATTATTCCTTGCCCCAACAACTCTAGCAATCAAGGTCTATCAATAATTGGCCTGTCGTGCAGCAAGCAGCATGAGCCTAGATCTGGTAACACGGAATTCTTCACTGGTCAGGTAACGGCCACGTCTTTGTTATTGCTGTTGCTCTGAGATTCTCAAGTCCCTTCTTCTTTGATCGAGTTTGCTCAGTGGGCACTGTACCCACTGGTATGTCAACTGTTCCTTCTTCTAGCCTTACTTCAAATGTATTGTTTGATTTCACAATCAGGAACATAGTCACCCTTGCTGCCTGACTCAGAGGGTACTTTACTATTTTACAAAAGCAATTGATTACTCTTCTTAAATTACAGACTTGTTCACTAACTGGACATCCATCAAAAGGCTTGCCTAGTTCTTACTTGACCAACATAAATTAAGATGTCTCCAGGCAAGGTTTCACACAAGGAACTATGGAGTTTTTAAGCAAAACCATTTCCCTGTAGGCTAATGATTTTTAATGTGGAAAAATCTTTCAAAAATATTTGCCCTTCTTGCAAAAATAAAGCCCCCACTCAGTGTTCAATTCCTCTCGCCCTTCTTTAACTCTCCTTATCTTAATCTATCTCATGAAAAGGTTATAAAAATTTAGACATTTTTTTATGATGTACTCAATACTTTGCTTAGGCTTACAGTAAGCTGTAACAATGAACATGTACACATTAGATCTTAAAATAATCTAAATAACTAAAAGATTACTTTGTCTCCATAAACATCTCCTTTCTTTTTTCTTCTTTGATAATCTCCTTAGATTGGCCCATATTGCAACCTCGTTTCAGTTGAATTATTTTTTTCTCTTGGTTTTATCATCCCCATATTTTGCAACTCATCTGCCACTTTTTAATATACATTGGATTTCGAATTTCTTTTTAAGTAAAGTTATCTAATTTGCTCTTTGGATAAAGTTTTGCACAACCATGCCTGTAATATTTTTTCCCCTGTGGGTTATTATACTTTTTATAATAGGAAGAAATAACTTTCAGATGTAGGGAAACTTTGGAATGAAAGTTTGAGTTTTTTAGAAACAAATAACTCCAGCTTGTGGGTGCAAACAAAATAGAGATTTGAATATGTTTGTGACTCGTAGTAAATATGTGCTCTTTCAACCAAAGAATTTTTCGGCATTTAAAAAATGCCGATGAGAGTGCAAAATGGTGCAGCCACTTTGGAAGACAGTTGGGAAGTTTCCTACAAAACTAGACATACTCTTATCTACCATCTAGCAACTGTCCTCTTTGATATTTACCCGAATGAATTGAAACCTGATGTCCCTACAAAAACCCACACACACATGTTGATAGCACCGTTCATTATTGCCAAAATTGGGAAGCAACTAAGATGTCCTTCAATAGTGGACTCTGTAAACAGTCTGTGGTTTTGCCACACAATGGAAAATTATTCAGCAATGAGAAGAAGTGAGCCATCAAGTCACGAAAAGACATGGAGGAAACTTAAATGCATATTACCAAGTGTAAGAAGCTGGGCTGAAATGGCAACCCACTCCAGTGTTCTTGACTGTAGAATCCCAGGGACAGGGGAGCCTGGTGGGCTGCCGTCACTGGGGTCGCACAGAGTTAGACACGACTGAAGCGACTTAGCAGCAGCAGCAGCAGATGACTCTATGAAATTCTGTAAAAGATGAAAAGACAGTAAAATTTTTCTAGGAATTCAGAGGAAGGGAAGGAGGAATGAAAAAGTGGGCACAGAGGATTTTTAGGAACGTGGAATTATTGCTACATATCCTGCAATGGTGGAAGCATATCATCATACATTTGTCCAAATCCACAGAATGTACAAAAAGAAGAACGAGCCCTAATGTAAACTATGCACTTTAGTTAAGAATAATATATCAATATTGGCTCATCAATTGTAACCAACATACCACAGTAATGCAAGCTGTCAGTAGTAGGAGAAACTTTGGGAAGTGGAGGTGGGGGGGGGTGAATAAATGGGATCTCTCTGTACTTTGTTCTCAGCTTTTCTGTGAACCTAAAACTGCTTTAAAAAATAAATTCCATTAATTCATTTATACTTTAATTTTTTTTATCAATTTAAAACAAAACAGGACAAAAATGAGCTTGCTTCTTCTGGATTATGACTGGGTTAGAAAGTCTGAAGGACTTACAAAGGTACTTTTGGTAACTTCATGGCCCTTTATCAGCATGATGGACAAGAAAAACATGAATCAGTGAGTGATCTCGGGTGCCAGCCCTTTGCTAGGTGCTTTCCACACATTATCTCATGGAGCCCTGTAGTGTTATGTAAGGCCTNGATCTTCGTTTTCTGAATGTTGAGCTTTAAGCCAACTTTTTCGCTCTCCTCTTTCACTTTCATCAACAGGAAATGAGCTTGCTTCTTCTGGATTATGACTGGGTGAGAAAGTCTGAAGGACTTACAAAGGTACTTTTGGTAACTTCATGGCCCTTTATTAGCATGATGGACAAGAAAAACATGAATCAGTGAGTGATCTCAGGTGCCAGCCCTTTGCTAGGTGCTTTCCACACATTATCTCATGGAGCCCTGTAGTGTTATGTAAGGCCTTGAGGCTTAGAGAGCCTAAAAAATTTTCCCAAGACCACCATGACAGGAAATGGCAGAGACAAATTTCAAATCTAGGTCTTTCTTGTTGAAGGGAAAAAGGAGGCAGGTCCCTTTTCCACTCCTGAGTATTAGGGCAGGGATGCAAGCAAGGGCCATGGAAGAGCTTTTGACTATCTTGCAAAAACCCCACCCTGATGGCAACGATGTGGGCCTCAGAAGTCAGTACTTCATCCTGAGACCTATGACTCCCCTGTCCCTACCCCAAGGGCCCCTGCTGGGCGGGGTGCAGCCAGATTTGGGGTGCCTTCTCAAGGAAGCTGTGAGCTCCTGAGTCAGAAGGAAAACACAATAGGGGAAGAATACTTATGCAGAAGGCTTGTGTAGATGATCGAGCATTAATATTATATAATACAGAAAACACTTGCAACATCCTTTATGATCCTCTCAGGATATTTTTATTACAATTATGGGTAACAGCTCTTGAAAGGTAACGCCCGCACTTCCCAATTTACCCAAGCAACTGCCATAGTTTTTTCTTTATCTCTGCTCTTACATTAAAAAAAAAAGTTCCAGGGCTTACATATTACCTTTGCTAATTTTGAAAGAGAAGGAAAACCTTGCAGAATCAAAAGCTCAAATAGCTCACTTTAAAAGCACTTGAGAACAAGAGAAAGTTTTATGTGATTACATTAATAGCAGTGACAAATGCATGTAAAACACTTAACCATGATCTGTGATGCAAAGAAAACCCATTTAGGTGTCATTCATCTTTTTCACATTAGTACAATGAGTACTGCCTGCTTTATCTTTTTCTCAGACAACACTTGAATTAGAATGCTGCATTTTTCCAGAAGCTAGCATCCTAATTTCTCCTTTTGGTGCCCTTTTATAGAAATGGTTAAGACTCTGAAACCCCAAATATAAAACAAAATCTGTTTTTTCTCCTCCAATTCCATCTCTCTAAAAAAATTGTTGGAACTACTCTCTTTTTGAAGAGACAAAATTTTTATTTACCAATTGGTTATTTCTAGTACTTTTCCTCCAAAGGAAATAAAACTATGCAAAATAAACACTAATTCCTGATTCCAAACTTAGAATCATGAACAGAGGAACATAGGAATAGAAAAGAAATTAGGGATGGAGGGGTGGTGGTGGAGAAATGAGGTTGGAGAGGGAGGAGACAAGGAAAGAAAAGACAGAAGAATGAGAAATGATCTCTCTGAACATGATTCCTACAGGCCCTGAATCCAGCTTCCTACAGTCATGGTCTTGTGGAGCATGACAACTTCCAGAAATATTAGCAGTTGTCAATGCCCCCCGACAACCCTCCCCACCAACTCCTACCACTCAAGTTTTGCCAGTGAGAGAAACTATATGATGCAATGAAAATAAAAATTTTAATTGACAGTCAGGAGACCTATATCTCAGTAACCACAAACTTAGCAGGTCACTTGACTACTCCAACTTTCCATTTCCAAACTAGAAGAAGTAAAAGTTGGCCTTGATGCTTTCAGAGTTCCTTTTCCCTCTGTCTTATCTGAAACACAGTCTTGGAGAAGTCACTTGTGCAGAGTCTTAGAGCTAGTGAGAGGCAAAGCCAGGCTAGATCTAAGGTCTCCTGAGGAATCATTAAGATTTTTATAGCTTCCTCTGGGTGGAGTGGTTTGTGAGGATGTTTATTCCGTGGGCTAATGCAGGCGCCCATCTCTCTGAGCTGTCCCATGTTTCTCCAAACCTCTTTACAATTTTGTCCTGTTTTCAAATTTTCTTTGGCGGATCAAGTCAGCCTGTACAAGATATCCTAGTAAGAGCAGCCTGGCTTGTGTGTTTTTTTTTTTTTTAACTGTGAAAGTGAGAAGCATAGAAAGAGCAGTCTGTTCCTTAATGGGAGCAATGAAGCAGTGCTTCACTTGAGCAAAAAGAGGAAATCAGGCAGGTAAGTGTGGCACAGAGGTAGAGAATCAGACCCTCTGTCTCCCCAGGCTAACCTCATCCCATCCCCCATAGCTGTTCAGAGGGACTCTGGGACTCAGTGGACAGGAGGCCCAATGTTGGCTGCCTCTCTTCTCTGCCNAAGCAGTGCTTCACTTGAGCAAAAAGAGGAAATCAGGCAGGTAAGTGTGGCACAGAGGTAGAGAATCAGACCCTCTGTCTCCCCAGGCTAACCTCATCCCATCCCCCATAGCTGTTCAGAGGGACTCTGGGACTCAGTGGACAGGAGGCCCAATGTTGGCTGCCTCTCTTCTCTGCCCTACAAATACACATTTAAAGACTCCCAAAGGGATTTTTTGCAAACTTGAGTTTCTGATGTGGAAGAAAATGTTTCCAGAATTAAAAAAAAAAATCACAACAAGTTCCAGCATCACACAAAAGAAAAGACTTCAGTTTGAAACTTTGAAGAAATATTAAATAAGAGATAGAATTTTGGTTATACCAGATATGAATGCCAGTACTATAGGAAAGAGCCTCATAAAATGTATCAAGCCCAGGCAAAAATAAAATAAGCAAAAATAGAATATCATTTGAACTATAGCAGGCCTATAAATTCAGCTCCAAAATTACAAGCCAACACACATACCATATTGTACAACTGAGCCTGAAAAAAGGGGAAATTAGCAATAAACCAAAAAGCTTTTAAAAGTAACATAGTGAAGCAGAAAAAAAAAAGTCAGAATAAGTACTATCTGGGAAGAAACAGCAACAAAATATGTGATTTTTCCTTTTTTAAAGACTCTGGACTGCATAGTACATCTGAGAGGTGGATGAGTCAATTTGGGTGGGTAGGTTCACTGTGTTTGACAAATAAGTTTTGCTTCTCACCAGGACATTTGGATACTACATAAATAGAAATCTTCTTTTCATCTTGAGAAGCATAAGGAAGTGCTTTCTCAGAGTGAATATTTTCCTCAAATCACTTGGAAAAGAGAAAGAACATTTATTTCCATGTTTCTCATATCTAGCAAACTCTATTGACCTTAGGTTGAACTTGAAAACATTGTTCTAGCGCAGCCTGTCTATAAAAGCCAAACTTGCCTCTCTTTACCATCTGCCCCTGGCCTTAGAAAGATCATCTCCAGCAGTACCTCCCACATTTAAGAATTTTTGTTTTGTGGAGGGTTGGGTAGAATCCC
This sequence comes from Philantomba maxwellii, assembly GCA_006410695.1. Taxonomy (NCBI): domain Eukaryota; kingdom Metazoa; phylum Chordata; class Mammalia; order Artiodactyla; family Bovidae; genus Philantomba; species Philantomba maxwellii. Next base: position 118,788 of record SJYS01004465.1, on the reverse strand, counting down.
CTCTGGTGGAAATGCCAGTGTGTGAAGTTGGACTTCTGCAATGAGAATGTTCCAGCCTCACAACAGACCTCTGGTGGAAGTAGGGAAGGTTCTTGCTGGATGATCAGGCTATGGTTCTGAATGTTGAGTAAGACAGTCTGCCTCAGCAGTTACCTGTTAAATCAAGATGCTTTTTGTACTTTGTTGTTGTTTAGTCGCTAAGCCATGTCCGATTCTTTTGTGACGCCATGGACTGTAACCCACTAGGTTCCTTTGTCTATGGGATTTCAAAGGAGTGGGTAGCCACTTCCTTCTCGAGGAGATCTTCCTGAACCCAGAGACTGAACCCACATCTCCTGCACTGGTAGGTTGATTCTTTACCACTGAGCCACCTGGGTAGCCCCCTCTTTCTACTTAGTTGAGACAAAAAGCTCATCCTTTCTAGGACCTGGAGAGAATGGAGAACTTCTCTGGCATTTATGTGAGACCCCAGGGCACTGCTCTTTGTGCCAGGTTGCTAGTTTCAGAAATGCTGAGTTACTCTCGCCTCCATTTCCACGCCGTGTAGACAGCAGGAGCAGATGCAACTCCCAGACTGCCATGTCGCTCACCTCCTGTTGCAAAGTCCAAAGTCTGTGTGCAGGAGGTGGGTTATGTTTTCAGAAAATGATACTCTGCTCTCCAGTTGCTATCTGCTTCTTGGCGGCAGCCTTCAGAACCCTCGAAAATTTAAAATTCAGATTTGTTATTGACATCTGGTGTTATTAGACTTGTTAATGTCAGAAGGGACAGGAAGGAAGAGGAATATATACACACACACACACACATATATATATATGCCTTAAAGACTGCAAGGGATTATCCGAAGGAAACAGAGGAGGTGCTTGTGTGTTTCAAAGTATTTTGAACTCCGTCACTCTTCTCTTTGAGTTTCCCTTACTTTGTCTCTGACCCACAGTTGGATCTAGAATACAGATCGGTATCCTTAGAAGGAAGCTGAATAATTAAAGGTCATTCAATATACCGTCATTCTTTTATATAACCTCCAAAGGAAAGGCACTTTAGGGCTAACAATGCTGTACGATTCAATTCTGTAAAAGTAGAATTATCATTGTAATCCTAGAATGCCATGCTTTCTACTTGCCACGGTTCCCTAATGCTCATGCTTAAATAGTTGCCTTTATGTTTATTTGCCAGGGTATATAACAAGGTGGACATTCTAAGACATTTTATATCTTTAAATGTTTGAAAAATCTCAAATATTTGTACTTATCTTAATTTGAAGATATCTATAGGTAATTGGCAATTATATATATATATATATATTTATTGCCAAATATATTTGAAATATATTTGATTAGCCTCTGCAGCACACTCTACTTTCAAAAAATGTTCGATTTTCCTCTGTTTTCTTTTAAATCAAATCTTGCAATTTGTTTTTCACAAAACTGTAGCATTTGTTATTCACTTATTAAGTATAGAGACTTCATGAATATTGAAAATTCCATAGATATGCTGTGCTGTGCTAAGTCGCCTCAGTCAGGTCCAACTCTTTGCAACCCCATGTACTGTAGCACACCAGGCTTCTCTGTCCATGAGATTCTCCAAGCAAGAATACTGGAGTGGATTGCCATTTCCTCTTCCGGGGATCTTCCTGACTCAGGGACTGAATCCGTGTCTCTTAGGTCTCCCGCATTGGCGGGTGGGTACTTTACCACTTGCACCACCTGGGAAGACCCATTCCAAATGTGCATGTGTAAGTCCCAACCTTTCCCAGTATTTCGACAGGCAGGCAAAGAAGAGCTGCCATACAAAATCTGTGAAATTCCTATGTTCAGTTGGTTGGCTCAGTCATATATGACTCTTTGCAGCCCTATGGAATGACTAGAGTTTTTCAGGCTCCTCTGTCCAGGGGGATTCTCCATGCAAGGGTACTGGAGTGGGTTGCCCTACCCTCCTCCAGAGGCTTTCCCCGACCCAGAGATCAAACCTACGTCTCTTATGTCCCCTGCATTGGCAGGTGGGTTCTTTACCACTAGTGCCACCTGGGAAGACCAAGGACTAAGCCTCCTAATCTTGTAGCACACGAGCAGGGATCTGAACCGCAATTCAGCAGCCCCAACCAGGGAAGTTACAAAGCAGACAGGATTTGCCTTTTCTCCCACCTTGGTCACTTTTATTCAATACTATAAGTCCTGAACCAATTTTATTCAATACTATAAATGTTGAATAAAATTCTATCAGATGTTGTCACTGGGCTTTTAAATGTCCACGATGTAATCATTGGGTCTTCCCTCATGGCTCAGAGAGTAAAGAATCTGCCTGAATGCTAGAGACCCAAGTTCTATCTCTGGGTCAGGAAGATCCCCTGGAGGAAGGAATGGTAACTCATTCCAGTATTCTTGTCTGGAGAATTCCATGGACAGAAGAGCCTGGTGGGCTATAGTCCATGGGGTCACAAAGAGTCGGACACGACTGAGTGACTAATGCCACCACCACCATGTAACGATCAGAGCTTTTCAGGGCATGAACTGGCAGTTGCATATCTGGAATTATGCTTATTTATCTTTACAGTGTTTCAAAGAGAAACATCTATTATTTTTCATCTTTGCCTCCAATTACTTCACATCTTGCTGTCCTGAACATCTTACCTAGGCTTGCCACCATTCAGAAAACTATCCTTTATTGGCCCCAGTTAAAACTTCCATTCTCTGATAATTAAAGTAACTCAGATTAAGATGAGAATAAAGCTTAACTCCATACATTTAAGAGTTTGTGATTATAAATCTTTTATTATTGGAAGACACAGTGAAACAGCAGGTATTCATAATTCTCTCACAAACTCTCCAGGACTCTCTTTCTTCGTTTATTTCACTTTTCAGAGAGCAGAATCCAGGGAAGCAATTTTTCTGTGTCAGAGAATCTCATGAGCTGCTCTCTCCTTTCTTCCTGAAATCCCTTCCTTTCTTCCCAGGTTCAAGGAGAAAAGAGTCACCAATTTGAGAGCCTATCTATTGGTAGAGGGAGCTGAATTTCACAAACCTTAGTCTGATTTGGGTGAGATGTGTTTCCTTTATACCTTCCCAAATTGTCTTAAGAGGTTTACTTTGGGGCTAAAAACATCAGAATATCTGAAAGCTCAGCTCTGCACTCAAAGATGGAGACAGTGATCACAATGTGATGCAGACAAAGCAGGTTGCCTCCTGCTCACACTGACGGTACGCTGGCAGCAGAGCAGGGTGGGGAGGGCCGCTGTGCAGGCTTATAGGAGAAATGGGACTCGGAATCTGAAAGACTGGAGCTTAAATCTTGATTTGGCCACTTCATAGAAGGGTGATTTTATTCTGATTACTGAAGCACTCTGAATTGTCTGTTTCCTCATCTGTAAAATGGACTATTAACCCCAGCTCAAAGAGGTTGATGTACCAATGAAATGAGATGTAAAAGTTGCCAAGTACAGAGAATCCCATCTATAAGAACTTGTCTGAAATTAAATGGCTGATGCTGAACTGTTGTTTCTCTAAGACATTTCTCAGACTTCCACCCTGCCACTTGGTTCTGGATTTTGTTGTAGGGGAGTTTCTTTCCATCCTAGCCTTAGGAGAAAGTAGGGCTTGTCTCTATATTCAGTCTGGCCCCAGATTTGTAATATCAAGCCAGGCTTCCCCAGGAAGCCAGAAATCCCTGCAGGGCTGGTCCCACCCTGCTGGACACTTGCTGTCTCAAAAGCAAAGCCTGAGGTTGAGAGCTTGGGGATGTCTCTTGATCCCTCTTGGCAGGACTTGCACATTAGAATTTCATTTGGAAATTTAAAAAATACTAATAACAAGACTCTAATCCCAGAGATTCTGATTGAACTGGTCTGGATAAGGGCCTGAGCATCAGCAATTTTTTAACTAACTCAAGGGATCTTGATATCCAGCCAGTGATGAGGACCACTTCTCTAGATACTCCAGATCTAAGTGACCTGAAGATGTTAGAGGTCAAGGAGGGAGCTGGAGATGTCTGATGAGCTGATACTGGAGAGCCCTCCCTTGCTCAGATGCCTCACTCATGGAGGCAAGGGCAAGACAGAAGGAAGTGGGGTAAAATTAGCTCTTCTGGAGTATGTCTTGGGGAGCTTTCCAGGTAGCGCTAGTGGTAAAGAACCCACCTGTCAATGCAGGAGACATAAGAGAGGCAGGTATGATTCATGGATTGGGAAGATCCCCTGGAGAAGGAAATGGCAATGCACTCCAGTATTCTTGCTTGGAGACTGCCATGGACAGAGGAGGCTGGCAGGCTACAGTCCATAGGATCACAGGGTCGGACACGACTGAAGCAACTTAGCACAGGAATGTGTCTTGGGCAATGATAGCACCATTTTCTGATCTGCTTGTGGATTCCAATTTTCTAAGTAGCTGTTGAATAAGAGAACACTGCAGATTTTTTGCAACATAACTCCAGAAGCCTCATTTAAGCTGATATCATTATGGACTTTTAAATCTCCTGCCTGCATTTAGTTCATTTCTGAATTAAGAAGTACTTAAAATGTAATGACTTACTTGAATTGCTCATTCTCTAATGGTGGTTACAGAGCTGTGCTCTTAAACCCCTGCACATGGAGGATATTTTGATCAAGTCAGAAAGAGCAATGTGAAAGCATTCAAATTATGGGAACAGAACCAAGATGTCTTGATTTCCAGTTCTCGCTATCAATTAAACCACATAATAAAACTCAGAAAGGGCTATTCCTCTCCTTGAAATAGTGAGATGTCCATGTTTTTTCTCTTTTGTTTTTACTGACATAGATCTCTGACCAGCATAATGATCCCCCTCCTTCCCTCTCCCCCCTTTTTTTTGCCTTATCAGATGATACTCTTTCTCACCCAGTGAAATCCAGTTTCTACCATCATTCTTTTTTATTCACGCCCTAAATTAACTGAGGGTCCTTTTGCTAGAGACCATGACTCCCTCTCTCTTTTTTGGTGAAAAAAGCCTCAAACTGAGTTATCAGTTATTTTAAGTATTTTAAAATACTTAAAAGCAATATTTGCTCTGTCACTGTTAAGTAAGAGTCACTTTAAGATCAGAACTAAAATTTAATGCAAAAACAAGTATTTCTGACTTAGATACCTGCATGAGGAGGGGATCCATTTAATTATCTGATCCCAAATCAAAGAGTTTCCCTGTCCTTATACTACCTGCCCTTCCAAAGGGATATTAATATCAGTTGTCAAGGAGAAAATTTATAACCCATGGAGTTCTGATGCCACCAGGATGGATTTAATGACCTGCAGTCAGTTTGGGCAGGACAGCAAAAGAATAGTTGTGAAAATAAGCTCCTAATAAATCAGAACCTGCCTCTAACCCTCATGACAGTAGAGCTAAGGAAAAAAATTTAGCATCTAACTTGTAGACGGTGGCTGTTATAAGAAATATGGGTGACATTCCCACAGAGGAGAGTGCTTCAGAAAGCAAACCCACTAGGCTAATTACTGGCT
>SJYS01004465.1:96191-111140 GCA_006410695.1 Philantomba maxwellii | reverse complement strand
TTTGGGACCCCATGGACTATAGCCTGCCAGGCTCCTCTGTCCATGGGATTCTCCAGGCAAGAATACTGAAGTGGGTTGCCATGCCCTCCTCCAGGGGATCTTCCTGACCCAGGGATTGAACCTAGATCTCTTGCCTTGCAGGCAGATTCTTTACTGTCTCAGCATCAGAGAAGCCCCATAAAAAGCACATATAATTAAAGAAAAAAGAAAGAAAACCAGCAAGCAGAAAAATATGTATATTGGAATGAGGAGTGTTGGGGAACTAGAGTAGGAAATCATTTTTTCCCTAAACTTTTGTACCATTAATTCTTTACTATGATTAATAATAATAATAAATACCGATTTTAACTGACTGAGAAAATCCAGGCCAATATTAGACAGGGTTCATTTAGTGTACTGGGGCCCATTTTCAAAGTCCAGGGATGTCAGTCCTGTGTGTTTAGGCTTCAGTTCTCCTGAACTTGATTGTGCTTTTGATAACTGGCAGTGGGTCATCAGGGTGGATTGCCAAAACACTTAGGGGAAGTCACTTGATCAACTTGTCCTTGGCACAATGGCCATTCTGAAAATAGACATACTCAAGTGAAATGAGTTATATTGAAACTGATTCCAAATAGTTAACTGAGTGCATGGTGTGTTTGAAAAACATGTACTAAAATGTGGAATTGTTTCACTTTCAAGTGAAAATCCCTGCCTACATTACAACATTACAATATTTTGAAACACATCTTCCTCGGATCAGGAGTCTCCTTCTGGGCTGGCTCTCCCTTGCCCTGGTCCATTTAGAGATTTCCAAGCACTCAGGCCAAAGCAGCAAAGAGTCCTATGTCTGGGAGTGAAAGAAAAGGAGCATAAACACAAGTTTGCAGACACAAATACACACACACACGCACACATACACATCTAAGAAAAAATATTTTGCAGCGATGGTGACAAAAATAGGATTACCCTTTTTATTATAAGATATGTTTTTATCAGTTCATTCAACACAAGGACAGATGGACCAAAACTGTAAGCTATCAGTTCTCAAATGAGGAAACATGGTTATTCATTGACTTAGCACTGTTTTGGTTGAGTCCTTGAGACAGGAGATTCACTTATTTGTCATAAGTTTCCAGCAAGACTAGAGTTCCAGAACCAGGAGGAGAGGCTCTCACCACCGACACACTGGGAGCCTCCAGGGATACTCCTGGTCTTGTGACTATAGAGAGCACCATTTCAACTTCAGACAAATGAGCTTGCTGTGAGCACTGCCGATAACCATCCATGGCAGAAGAGCATTGTGTACTGGGCCAACACTGCAGTTTTCAGAGATCTCAACCCACGACACAGACATCCAGTCTCACCTGGTACCATTCCTTAGCCATGAGCCCCAGTTCCCTCCTGCACCATTTTTGCTGTACCCCAAATGTCTGCTACCCCATCCCCACCTCCCTTTCTAATGGATAGTTTCTACCCAGTAATATAGGACACAGAGATTAAGGATATAATTAGGGTTATGAGAGTAAGGTAGAAGTTATAGGGACAGAGCGAGAAATGCTTCATGAACTACTTCAGACATTGTCTTGACAGGGCTTGGCAGCATATTGGATGGAGGCTGTGGGTGAGGAACAGGGAGGAGTCATGGACGGCACCCAGGTTTTTGGTGCGAGCACCTGAGGGGTTGTAATGTCAGGAACTGATATGGGAAAATTGCAGGAGGACAAGTATGAGGAAATGAATTCAGTTCTGANGGAGGCTGTGGGTGAGGAACAGGGAGGAGTCATGGACGGCACCCAGGTTTTTGGTGCGAGCACCTGAGGGGTTGTAATGTCAGGAACTGATATGGGAAAATTGCAGGAGGACAAGTATGAGGAAATGAATTCAGTTCTGAACGTGTTGAGTTTGAGGGATCTGTGAGAAGCCAAAGAAGAGATGTCGCGAAGGCTTTGCCTATATTCATCTGGAGTTAAGCAGACAGATCTGGGCTGGAGATACATACTTAGTTGTCATCAACATAAAGATGGGAATCAAGCCATCCCTGGGTGTGGATGAGATTGCTTAATATTTGCTTGTTGTGTGAGATGGTAAGTGGCCCAGGTTAGAGCCCTGAGTAACCCCCATTATTTAGGGATGGGTCAGAAGGAAGGGCTAATAAAACAGTGAGAAGGGGAGAGGGGAAACTGAGAGAGTGCCTTTGTTCATATTCACCCTTTCCCTGGAGTGACCTCCTGCTCTCCTTTGTGTGGTAAAATTCGGCTCACACTCCAACACATCGAAGATGTCACTTTGATGAAGCAAAACTTTCTTGATTCACTCTTTATTTCCGCAAATACCGTAAGAACTGCTCTCTTTTCTCTGCTTCTATAGCTCTTCAGACGAAAGTCAAACCATGATGTATCCACCAAAGACACCTCCCACCCTACTTTCAACACTATCCGAGCTAATATAAAGTAAGAATATGATAGGTGATTCTAATTTATCTTTGTTTCCTAGGACCAAAGAGTACATATGAAATGGTCAACAAGTGTTGAATTAACTTTTCTTGCCTGGTATTGAAAGGCACCTCATTCTGACAAGGAGTTCAGCCCAGTGGGATACATTATTCAGAGAAAATTTTGGTTTTTAAGAACTCTTGCTTTATAATGAAATCTATTTCTAGGACAATGTTACAAGCTAGGTTTTGATTATTCATGTCTCACTTACTTCCAAAAAGAATTTGAGATAGCTTGCAGTGAGTCATATGAATAATTACATCTTTAAAAACAGCAATGAAAGCATCATGCGATGGAAAAAGGTGATAACATTACCTGATAAGTTAGACCAAGGAAAATTGCTGCCATTGAGATTAAGATATAACTTTGCACTTCTTAGCAGATAAATGAATACATTCTCTTTTTCTGAACAGTTCTACGATTTTTGTGGGACTCAGTGTAGTTGAGGACGGAGCATAAGCATGTTACTCTGAACAGCTAAAATTCAGCTGGACTTAATTATATCCTTCAACTGTTTACTTGAAATGTTGTATGTAATATGCTTATGAGTGGCCTGTGAGTTAGAATGACAAAAAATGACTCACTTGAAGAAAAAATTCAACAGGCCTGCAGAATGGGGATTCTTTTTTAAGGTTGAAAACATTTAAAGCTATCTCAGAGTTGTACTTTTAGAATATGTTTCTTGAGAACATAAGACAAAAGACTGCCATGAAATTAATAACCTATGAATGTTCTCTGTGTATAATATTAAAATACAATACTATTTGAATACATTGTTCAGAAATGGCATGAATTTTTGCATAAGATCAGCTGTATAATGTAGAGATGTTGCATGGGGAGCACACAGATTTGAAATGTTTTTTGCAGCATCTCCAGGAGTCTCCTGGTCATAGATTGGGAGCCACTAACTAAATTAATGGTTTTCCAAGCTATTAATGTAATTAGCTTGTTTACTTAGTTATAATTGGCTATGTAGCTCTTTGTTCAAAGAGCTCATATTCTGGAGATCAACAAATCCCAGCTCTAAGACAGGAGTTGGAGTCTATCTGATTTGGGTTCAGAAAGGACCTTATAAAAAACTATGATCGTCCTGTGAAAATTACACTGAAGAGACACTATTATTAAATATCACCAATGTTTCTGCATGGTGATTAGCCTGACATCTAATGTTAGTTTCAGCATATTTGCTTAGATACACCTGACATTAAAATAGGCACTGCCTTTATTTCTACCTCTCCAAAATTGCAAATGTCTTCTGAGAACCTTCCAAAAATCCTAGAAGTCTTTATTAGGCAAATAATAATTATTATTAGTTATCACAATTATTAATAGCAATGATAAATAAGCATTAGGCAAAGCCAATGAACTTTGAAGAAAAAATGGTTCTCTATAACTATCTTATAAAGTCAGATGGAATTCAGATTTTTCAAACTTTTACAGAAAGGAGAACTTTGAGGTCAATTCTTTCTCTAAGTTCTACCTGATGCTGTAAGAAAGCACCTGTTGTAATTTTCTTCCATGGCAGAAGTTCTGTCTCAATATTTCTAGAATTCAAAATAGATGATTTTGATTCATAATCAGATCATCTTCACTTATCTCCAATGCTATCAAGGATTCTTTTTCTTTTTTAGAAATTTTACAATTTTTTTCACAGACTCATTATTCTATTTTGGGCTGTGATGGGTCTTTGTTGCTGTACATGGGCTTTCTCTAATTGCAGAGAGCAGAGGCTATTTGCTAATTGTGGTGCATCTTCTCTTGCTGTGAAACATGGGTTCTAGAATGCGGGGTCAGTAGTTGTGGCCCAGAGCTTAGTTATTCCATGGCATGTGGGATCCTCTGGACCAGTGATCGAACCCATATTCCCTGCATTGGCAGGGAATTCTTAACCACTGCACCACCAGGGAAGCCCTCTTTTTCATAATTTATGTATAGTTGATGTACAGTATTGTATGAGTCTCTGGTGTACAAGTATAGTGATTTGACATTTATATACGTTACAGTTTAGATTACCTTTATTTCTTAATATTGGTAGAATGCAGGAGATTGAAGAATATCTCTTAGGATGTTTGAAACATCTATACATACACACCCTCAGATTACATCTAAAACCAACACATGAAAGAATGAGATTATTATTCCTTTACAAATCAACACTTCTGAATCAGTGCTCAATATCATTGTGGGACATCTCCCATCTCATGGATTATTTGTTCTGGATTTGATATAGTTTCTGGACCCTGAGAATTTGCTACTAATTCAAGCTCCTTGAGACAATCTCCTCACTGAGCCTTGTATTTCTGGCACCATTTAACATAGTCTGAGTTTGTAGATTTTAATTCAATTAAATGTAGCTCCCTATTCAAGTATTAAAAAGGACACATACCTTCTTCCTGCCCTCTCCATCTTTTCAGTTTGATCTCCCCTCTCTCATCCTCAGCCCCAACTAAACAGCCAGTCATCATGAGATTTCTTTAGTTCCCAGCATGCCTTTCTCCAGGCTTGCCTTTGACCTTTGGCAAATGCTATTCCCTTCTATTGGAATATACCCCCTTCCCTTTGCCTGGCTGAGATATGCTTATTTTTCAGGTCTATGTTTTTGTGTCTCTTCTCTGGAAATACTTTACAACTCTGATTAAGTATCCTTTATATTTTTCTCCCATAACACATTGTGGCATTTTAGCCCTCATTGAACTATTGTAATTGAAATATCCTCACTAGATTGCCAACTTGAAGGCAGGCAAATATGTCACTTTATTTGCCCGCATATCTTGAGGAACTTAGCCCAACAACTGAGACATGACAGGTGCTCAATAAATATGTAGATGAATAAGCAAATGAATGAATAAATAAGTGCAATGACCAGGAATTCTTTCGCCCAGAATATTTTGGCAATTATGACTTCATTGTTGGTATGGTGACATTGTTTTAGGGAAAACTCTNTTTGCCCGCATATCTTCAGGAACTTAGCCCAACAACTGAGACATGACAGGTGCTCAATAAATATGTAGATGAATAAGCAAATGAATGAATAAATAAGTGCAATGACCAGGAATTCTTTCGCCCAGAATATTTTGGCAATTATGACTTCATTGTTGGTATGGTGACATTGTTTTAGGGAAAACTCTATTACTGAATTTATATTTTAAAAAACCTGCTGAAATTGCACGTGAAGCTGGAAGTATCATAGGATCAAAATTCTGAAACTGAGTTCACATCATTCAATTCTGTGTAGGTGAGAATGGAGCTCAGGCTCCTTTCTTTCAGCTGACGATACCAACCTGGTCTTGTTCCTGCAATTCCTACTTTGTCAACTGGTATACCACTGGATGTGAGGATGTAGTCTCTTTCTTTGTATTCGTTCAACAAATATTGATTAAGGGTCTTGGGGGGGGAACCCATGGACTTGACAGCCATTTAATAATTAGAATTCCACTGAAGCATGTCTTGAGCCAACAAATACCAGGAAAAGATGGGGAAAGGGAAAATCCTTACAAACCATTCTGAGCATGCTAAGTTATAAATATGTATTGGAAAAATTCTTTGATCAAGTCTCAATATGTACTTTTCGTTATAGTAAGGAATCATCCCCACCCTCTCTTTAAAAACAGATGAAGGCACACTTAGAGCCATCTGGAAGAAGATGCTGCCTGATTAGGGTTCAGTCTCTCTTTAGAGAACAGCTTACACAAAATTACACTGAATAGAGTTTCAGAATCAATCTGCTCTTCCCTTTGCCTTTTACCACATGTACTTTACAGAATGCATAGTGATCGCTCTTAAGACATTTTTCTCTTTTATATCTTCGTCTCTTTCTGACAGAAATTCCTTTCTTTGTAGAGAAATAAGGCTTCTCTTTCATTGCCTCTATTCCCTTGATGACATGAAGTATTCAATCACGACCAATTTACAGATAATGTGCTAGTTTCTCGTGTGTGTTTGTCAGTTTCATCACCTGTGCCAGATTGTCAAGTGCATGCCCTAGATAACGTGGATACCTTCGTCAACAAGTTTCATCATGCTTCTCAGTGGAAATGTTCTGGAAATTTTCCTCTCGGCTCTTTTTCACTTGCTTGTACCTTTTTGGATGACTGAATTGGATGTTCTTCTTCTATACCTTTAGTTCCTTAGGCCACCATATGTGTCAGCTGGGAAAGGAAAAAGAAACATGGGCAAAACAAACCTTCCATCAACATGTCAGAAAAGTGTCTGAAAGGTTTTTCACTCAGCAAACTTTCCTGATCTTATCAGTGGCAGTCAGCTGAGCTGAAGCTCTTTGGGTGATTCTTACTTTTCCCTGCCAAGCAAAGGAAAAATCCAGATGATGTGAAATGCTGCAAAGAGTCTAGCAATGCAATTTTTCAGTGTCATCTGGGTCAAATGGTTTGATAAGTTTTACTTGTACGTACAGGCTGGGAATAATTTGGGTTTAGGTATGGGAAGAAACAGGCAGAGAAGAAGAATTTAGTGCTAGCCATATTGATTTCATCAATATTAGTGACCCAAATTACCTTGCTAATAAAGCAAAAGGTAAGAGGCAAGATAACTCCAGACCATAGTTTTCTAATCTCTAGATGTCTATCCATGTATTTATACAGAAAGACTCTTGTTCTTTTTTCTTCTAGTCAATAGCACAAGCTACATGGGTAGATTTGATACCTCTCCCTTCATAAGTTAACAACCACAACAGGAGAGCTGGCATGTCCCTAGGTTGTGGCATAAAGGCGGCACCTCTTAGTTCTATGACCAGCTTCTGATCAGTCATTGGGAAGCAGTTATGGTGGCAACAAGAACTGGAGGCAAAAGTACTAGAATGGGACTTCCATGGCAGTCCAGTGGTTAGGACTTCACTTCCAGTGCAAGGGTGTGGGTTCAATCCCTGATCAGGCAGCTAAGATCCCACATGCCTCAGGGTCAGAAAACCAAAACAAAACAGAAGCGATATTGTAACAAATTCAATAATGACTTTAAAAACGATCCACATAAAAAAAAATCTTAAAAAATAATACTGGGTTCATGGAGGCCTCATTTCATGGGCATAGGTTTAAAGGCACCCTAGGTTGCTGTTGTTTAGTTGCTAAGTCATGTCCAACTCTTCTGAAACCCTGTGAACTGTAGCCTGCTAGGCTCCAAAGTCCATGGGATTTCCAGGCAAGAATACAGGAGTGGGTTTCCATTTCCTTCTCCAGGGGATCTTCCTAGCCCAGGGAATGAACCCATGTCTCCCACGTCTCCTGCACTGCAGGTGGATTCTTTACCACTGACCATCAGGGAAGCCCCAATCTTGGTTTAATACCCTGCTGCTGCCTTCTTGAAATTCTTAATGATTTTTGAGGCAAGGAATTTGTATTTTCATTTTGTACTGGACCCAGAAAATTATGTAGCCAGTCTTGTACTCAAGACATGTCATTGAAACATAAAAGAGCAGCACAGAAAAGTGTGTGCAGCATGTGTTAAACCCAGCTCTTCGTACCTACACTTTAGACCATTGCCACTGCCCTCTCACCTTCCTCTCACCCCTCCAAAAAAAATACTTATGTATGTATTGAGAGACAATTTTAAGGGGTGGTTAAGAGTAAAAATTGCAGCTAGACTGCCTGGGTTTGAAACTTACCATGGGAAAGTTGCAATACTTTCTGTTGCCTCAGCATTTTCCTCTGTAATACAAGGTGAGAATAGCACCTATCCATAAAATAAAATGGCCGTAAGGATCAAGTGGTTTAATAAATGGAAAGTCTTTAGAGCACACTCTGGCCCTTAGTTACTTCAATCAAAAGTCATTTCAAACTTTTTCATTGTTGTTATATTTATTATATAACTGATTTTTAATGTGAGTCTTGAAATTGTTTGAGACACCATGACCATGTTCATGTAACAGTAAACTCAACTGATAAATGTTGTGCATGTTCACACGCTCTATCCTCCAGCCATTCTCCATCTTTCTCCCCCTGCTCAGGTCTTTGTATTCCCTGAGACACAATAATATTGAAATTAGGCCAATTAATAACCCTATGGTGGCCTCGCAAGTGTTCAAGTGAAAGGAAGAGTCACATGTCTCTCACTTTAAATCAAAAACTAGAAATGTTAAATCTTAGTGAGGAAAACATGTAAAAGCTGAAACAGGCCAAATGTTACCCCTATCCTGCTGAACAACTAGCCAAGTTATAGAGGCAAAGGAAAAGTTCTTGTAGGAAATTAAAAGTGCTACTCCAGTGTACACACAAGAAAGCAAAATAACCTTACTGCTAATATGGAGAAAGATTAAATGGTTGGTATAGATCCTGATGGCTCAGATGGTAAAAAATTCACCTGCAATGGAGAGACCCAGATTCAAGAAGATTCCCTGGAGTAGGGAATGGCTACCAAATCCAGTATTCTTGCCTGGAGAACTCCATGGACAGAGGAGCCTGGCAAATTATATAGTCCATGGGGTCACAGAGTTGGACACAACTAAGCAACTAACACTTTCATTTTTTCTTCATTTTTTATAGATCGAACCAGCCATAATATTCCATTAAACCAAAGCCTAATCTGGAGCAAAGCCCTAACTCTGTTCAGTTCTCTGGAGGCTGAGAGAAGTCTGGAAGCTGCGGAAGAAAAACGTGAAGCTAGCAAAGGTTGATTCATGAGGTTTAAGGAAAGAAACCATCTCTGTAACATAAAACTGCAAGGTGAAGCAGCCCGTACTGATGTAGTAGCAAGTTATCCAGAAGATAAGATAATTAACGATGTTGGCTACACTAACCAGCAGATTTTCAGTCCAAATGAAACAACTTTTTATTGGAAGAGGATGCCACCCAGAACTTCCATAACTAGAGAGAAGTCAATGCCTCATTCAGAGGACAGTCTGACTCTCTTGTTAGGGGCTAATGCACCTGGTAACTTGAAGGTCATACCTGAATGGTCTAGCAGTTTTCCCTACTTTCTTCAATTTGAGTCTGAATTTGGTAATAAGGAGTTCATGATCTGAGCCACAGTCAGCTCCTGGTCTTGTTTTAGTTGACTGTATAGAGCTTCTCCATCTTTGGCTGCATAGAATATAATCAATCTGATTTCAGTGTTGACCATCTGGTGATGTCTACGTGTAGAGTCTTCTCTTGTGTTGTTGGAAGAGGGTGTTCGCTACGACCAGTGCATTTTCTTGGCAAAACTCTATTAGTCTTTGCCCTGCTTCATTCCTCATTCCAAGGCCAAATTTGCCTGTTACTCCAGGTGTTTCTTGACTTCCTACTTTAGCATTCCAGTCCCCTATAATGAAAAGGACATCTTTTTTGGGTGTTAGTTCTAAAAGATCTTGTAGGTCTTCATAAAACCGTTCAACTTCAGCTTCTTCAGCACTACTGGTTGGGGCATAGACTTGGATAACTGTGATATTGAATGGTTTGCCTTGGAGACGAACAGAGATCATTCTGTCGTTTTTGAGATTGCATCCAAGTACTGCATTTNCACTCCAGTGTTCTTGCTTGGAGAATCCCAGGGACGGAGGAGCCCAGTGGGCTGCCGTCTATAGGGTCGCACAGAGTTGGATACGACTGAAGCGACTTAGCATCAGTAGCAGCAGCAGTATCTTTCTTTTAAGTTTTTTAAAAAATGTTATTTACCTCATTGGTATAGCAGAAGTGTACTGATCACCAAGAGTCCATTGTCCTCCTGACTCAAACTCTTGTAATTGGGTGAGACCATATGGTTAGCTCTGGATAATGGACTATGAATGGAAGAGATAGGTGTCACTTCCATAAGTGAAAATTTAAGAGCCAGGGAACAATACTCCTTCAATTTTCCCTCTATTGTGATGATATAAGAAACATGTTCCAGAGGTTTAGCTAAAGATGATGGAACCCTGGGACCTTGTGTGGTAGTATGGAGACCTGTTATAGGTCTCTGTTATTTCCCTTTACAAAGGGTTTTCTACTCTGGATGAGGAATATGTTTATTTAGTTTTACATTGCATGTATGCATGCTAAGTCGCTTCAATCATGTGACTCTTTGTGATGTTATGGACTGTAGCCCATCAGGCTCCTCTGTCCATGGGATTCTCCAGGCAAGAATATTGGAGTGGCTTGCCATTTTCTTCTCCAGGGGATCTTCCCAACCCACTAGCTTTACCACTAGGGCCATCTGGGAAACCCAGTTTTACATTAAACCCTGAGAATCAGAGATTAATACAAAGAAGGTTTTGTAAAAAATTAGATGAGACAGTGATTGTAGGCATCATTTGACAAATGTCATATTGTAAGAGCACAATATTTAACTCAGTGTTTGGCAAACTTTTTCTATAAAAGGCCAGAGAGTAAATAGTTTGAGCTTTATGTGCCATATGGCCTTTGTCACAAGTTCTCAACTCTGCCACTATGATACATGAAGTCCCGGTAAGTTACATGAAAGCAACCACAGAATACATGCAATGGATGTTTCAAGAAAACTGTGCTTACAAAATGCATTGGTGAGTTGGATTTGGTCCAAGGGTCATCATTTGCTGTTTCCTCTATTAGCTCATTATCATTTGATTATGGTGATGATGAAGATAACAAAAGAAAGGATTTGGTTGAACTGAGTTGAATTCACAAGCATTTGCAAAGCATATGAATGAACTTGGGGCTCTGTTACTCACTCTGTGAAAGACATTTATGTATACTGAGCATTCTCCATGTGGCAAGCAATCTGTTAGTTTCTTCATATACATAATTGCATTTAATCTTGATGTGTTGGCATTTTAAACATAAGGATCTTGAGACCCAGAGAGTTTAAGTGAGGAACTCAAGTTAACTCTGTCAGTAATTCTTAGATGTAGGATTAGAATCCAATCCTATTGATCCCAAGTATTGAGTTCATTCCTTGTTCTTGTAGCTGTTACACTGAATAAGTAATACTCAGAAGTGCGATCATAAACACATTTCCTGCTCATAATTGGCTCTACAAACCCAATATGTAGGGTTGTTATTTTACTCCATGAAATAAAATTTTGGCAAATAGCCCAGATAGCTCATCTGTTCATTCTGGGATAATAATAATATTTACAAAATTAATTCTCTTAACGCTTCAATCCTTCTAATAGTCTCAGCTCAATATAGCCTACCCTGTCCAGTGTAATAATAAGAATTAAACTTCAGTTAAAGTGAAATCTTTTGGAGGGGGTCCATCAGTCTTACCTCACTGGCAGTGACCTGGCTATGAAAGGTGCTTAAAGGTGATTCTTTCTCTTTAGATACCACCAGCCACTGCTGAAGATATGAAGGGTTTTCTCATATGCATTTCCCTCTCTCCACCAATTGCATGTTCTCCTGTGCTGTGTTTAGTTGCTCAGTCATGTCTGACTCTTTGTGACCCTGTGGACTGTAGCCCGCCAGGCTTCTCTGTCCATGGGATTCTCCAGGCAAGAATACTGGAGTGGGTTGCCATTCCCTTCTCCAGGGAATCTTCCTAACCCGAGGATTGAACCGAGGTCTCCTTCATGGCAGGTGGATTTTTTTACCCTTTGAGCCACTAGGGAAGCCCCGATGTTCTCCTGCTGATTCCTTAATGCCTCCAGCCTGCTTCTGACCGTGTGTGCTCCTCCCGCAGGTGATTCAGTGCAGCATTTCAAGTACCTCTGTGTCCACTGTCTGCCCTTTTCTCTCATAAACACTATGCTTCAGGGCCATATAAGGGTTTCTTATGCCCCAGGGCTCTCCTGAAAGCCCTTCTCACTTCACTAGAAGGGTACTGGAGGTGTCCCTCATCCTTTATCTTCATCAATGGTTAGGGTTCCTTAGAACAAACCTACAGCTCTCTCTAGACTCTAGCTCATGGCAGCCCCAACTTGGGAATGACTTTCTAAATTTTGCAAGAGTGTTCTTCAATCACCTCCTCACCTGTCTCTGTCTAGTTGGTTAAACACCTCCTGATGAAGTGCGGAGTAAATTAGTGTCTATATTCTAGAGCATTTATAGAAACTTTTTAATGGTCTTATGTAAAAACCATTTGTTTTTTCTTAAGGCACTTGCTCTACGGTTGTGAATACAAAACTAATACTCCAGAAATATTTACAAGTTTCTGATGGATCAGAAGAGACTTAGAGGTCAGTAAGTTCATTCCTTGACTGAATTAACGAATATTGCTCAGTATGTAGTATTTGTAAATTGCTTAAGGGCTTAAGAAAGATGGAAATGATATGCAGATATCCTTATAGTTGTTACATTAATATAATTGATTTGGGAGCTTTTCCTACACCTTTAAAAGTCTCATTTCCATATTTTAAAAAAATCCTGGGGGCTGTCTAGTATTTTAAACAAAATTCCTGCCTTGCAGAAAAAATGTCAATCTTTACAGAATAGCCATTTAAATGTTGAGGACAAGACTCACCTGTCCTTATATCTTCCTTAGATTTTACATCACTAGTTCTTTTAATAATTCCCCTTATGACATGTGTAACAGTGGTACATGTGACTGCTCTCCAGTTGCTCTCAAGAACAGATGCTGGGGCGCTCTGTTAGAGACCACCCTTACCAATATAACCACTGTGGAGGAAGCAGTTCCTCTTGTATCCCTGGGTGCTTGAACATAGCTTGATGTTGACCTTGCATTTGTGCATACAATCTGCCCGGGTTCAGTGCCTTGTTTCTGGTTTCCTTCACTTTGATTAACCAGCACCGCCAGAATGGTGGTTTTCCATTAACAAATATCTTTTAAAATGAAGAACTGACCTCAAAACATAAAGAAAATTCACAAAGTAAATCTAAAATAGTGGCTGCCCATGGCAAGCCTCACACATTTTCGTAGGAATGGAGAAACACAAAAATGAACATCAGTATCATGGCATAGCAACTAGGTGGTCACAAATGTAAAAGTCAACCAATTGCAAGTATTGCTGAGAATGTGAAATAAAAAATATTCTTGACTTCCAGTGAGAGTGTAAATCGGCAAAACCACTTTAGAGAGAAATTTGGAAACATCTAGTGAAGGAAAAAATGGGCTGACCCTAAAGTCTAGCAATTTCTTCTTTAGGTAGATACCGTGAATCTGCCTGCAAGGCAGGAGACCCCAGTTTGATCCCTGGGTTGGGAAGATTCCCTGGAGAAGGGATAATCTACCCACTCCATTATTCTCGGGCTTCCTTGGTGCCTTAGATGGTAAAGAATCTGCCTGCAATGTGGGAGATATGGGTTAGGAAGATCGTGGGTTGGGAAGATCCCCTGGAGGAGGGCATGGCAACCCACTCCAAAATTCTACCCTGGAGAATCCATGGACAGAGGAGTCTGGTGGGCTACAGTCTATGGGGCACAAATAGTTGAACATGACTGAGCGACTTTCACTTCACTTCACTTCATAAAGACTTGGTCAACTTTTGCACAAAGAGATCTGCAAAATAACCTCTTAATAGTATTGTTCAAACACAAAAGCAAGCAAGCAAACAACAAAAACAGCAACAGAACCTCAGAACCAGCTTAATAGAATGTATTTTAAAGTGTGGTTATTTATACACTGAAAATGAATGAATCAGATTAAATGATATAAATATGCATGCATCTCACAAATATAATTTTGAATATAAGAAGCAAAGTGCACAAAATATTTAGTAAAGCTTAAAAACATACAGAATGGTCCTTTATTTTGTGTAGAGAGACATACGTGTGTAGAAACTGTATAAAGAAATGTATGATGTAATGAAACTCTAGAAAGACCCATAGAAAACTAAAATAGTGCTACCTGAAAAGGAGGGAGTGAACAGGATGAGACATGAAAATGAAGCGAAGGATGGGAGCAAACTTTAATTATATGCTATCTATATTTTGAATTATGAACTCTGTGAATATATTACTAAAAAATATTAATTGATTAGTAACTAAATTTAGGATAGAGGCAAGGAAAGAGAATGTAATTGGTTGGAGAAAGTTACAAAAAGAAGTAACAATTTATATTCATAGCATTTAAATTATTAAGCTGAAAAATGAATATGCATTGTTTTATTTTCCTACATACCTTTTGCATATCTGAAATATAATGATATTTTAAAATAAAGCTTTGTCTTTCAAAACTATTGCTTCTGCTAAAGGCTTGAGAATCCTATTTTGAAAGTCAAAAGCATACATTAGTGTTACACTCTTCTTTGTGATTTTATTGTAATCTTAATTTAGGTCAAAGAAACATAGATGATTCTGTCAAAATACAAAAAATGATCAAGTATGGAAGTGTGGAAAAGAAAAATAGATTAATATTTTAATCTAATCTCAAATTTATTATTTTATCCAGTTTACACATCCTTCACTCTAACACTATCAATTTTGGTATTTTTCTTAAATCTCTTTTCCAGAATTAAACAAATCATTTCAGATATTATCTCCAAATGGTAGTACTTATATCTTCTGTTTTAATATATCAAAGATGATCTAATATTCTATTTATGTAAATATCATCTTAATTTTTTAATACTTCTGAGCAACACTAATATATTTTACACAAACAAAATAAATCTGAGTTATAAAACTAAGCTTTAGCG
>SJYS01004465.1:76827-87215 GCA_006410695.1 Philantomba maxwellii | reverse complement strand
TCTAAAAGGAATGAAAAGAAGTCAGGAAGATTTCCTGAGGAGCAGCTGGCACATGCAAATGTGAGACTGCTCATTTTAATTTTGGTTGTCATGACATTTCCTCAATTACCTCATTGACCTGAATCACATTTCCTTACAGTGCTTTCAGCCTTACTGTCTGGAAGTTACACTTGTTGTGGATAGCCCAAAGAAAAATCATGAGCAAGTCTGGATGTTATGGTTTTTGCAAATGTTGGACATATGCAGAAAATGTCATTTGAATTTGTAACATACTGAGAGTGTATCTGAACAAGCCTGCCAGTCAAACTTTAATCAGGTTTATTTCTTTGCCAAAGAGTCACTCCTGGATGATTATCTTCATTTTATAAATAAAGAGAGATGTGCTCATAAATGATAAACGTGAATGGTAGAAAGTATATATGGCTAAGAGAAATAATAAAATATAAAGATATTCATGTGAAATCTACTGGACAGCAAGGACACAAATTTATGTATACTCTATAAAGCAATCTGCTCTCATTCTGCTGGATAGATCCTTAAGAAATACTATCCCTTATCTTCACTATAGCTGGCATAAAAGGATTGGTAATAGCTCTCAGTTGCATTTCAAAACATAGAACAGAAAAGGACTGGTCAAATCTTTGCAATCACCATAATTTGTCCTTTGGAATTCATTCAGTACATATTCTTGCTCCTTTCTGATGATGAATATCAAAGATTTTAGTATACATTAGACAAATACATTAACCAATCACTCACACATAAATATGAAAAACAAATTGAAAATGTTACAAGAGATACAGTGTGTTTTTCAGTATTCAAGAGAAAATTAATTAGCCTTCATTGATAAATACACGGCCAAAGAGTCGTATACAATTAGCCTTTTAGGGAAACATTCTGGCAAAGTAGATGCAATTAATGATTACAGTAGTAATTATCTACTTATAGTATGAATGCATATGAAAAATTTCAATTTCTTTCCTTCTTAGTTGTTTTCCACTGTGCATTGCTAACGAACAGAGTTTACTAAACTAGTTTCTGGTAGAAATGTCAACGTACAAATAGAACCTCTGTTCATTTTCATTGTGTCCAACCCATAAAAAAATTCAGATTGGCCTTTCCCAGAAGTGTTGAGGGTACATTGTGTCTGAGATCAGATGGTCAGGTGTGCAGCCTTTGTGAATAGGCCTGTTCTGCTAATATTTACCAAAGACCACAAGTTCCTGTAGCTGGAAGATTCAGAAGTTAGCTTATTGTTTGAGCAAACTGAAGCTTTCTTTGGAAAATCTTGGCAATGGGAAGTGCATTTGCGTATTTATTTATAAAAACTGTCATACAGTTTTCTCTCAAAAGAAAAATAAGTCTTTAATTTCCTATTGAACTTGTTCAGTTGACAGAAAAAAAAATTTTGCAGCAGCCTCATGTATAAAACATGAAAAGGAACAAACTACTAGTACTATCTGGAAATCTTCTGAAAGAAAGATCTTTTCTGGTTTGAATCACTTACATTGAAAACACAAAGATGATCTTACTGAAAGCAGTGCTGTATGAAGTGAATGGCTGAAATAATTTTCATGTTTCATGTTTATAAAGACCAGATAATATGGTAGTAAATTGAAATTTCTGTTTGCTGTCCAGTCGCTAAGTCACATCCAGCTCTTGGTAATCCCATGGACTGCAACATGCCAAGCTTCCCTGTCCTTCAGTATCTCGTGGAGTCCACTCAAACTCATGTCTGAGTCAGTGATGTTATCCAACCATTTCATCCTCTGTCGCCCCCTTCTCCTTTTGCCTTCGATCTTTCCCAGCATCAGGGTTTTTCCAATGAGTCGACTCTCTGCATAGGGTGGCCAAAGTATTGGAGCTTCATCTTTAGCATCAGTCCTTCCAATGAATATTCAGGATTGATTTCCTGTCGGATTGACTAGTTTGATCTCCTTGCAGTCCAAGGGTTTCTCAAAAGTCTTCTCCAACACCACAGTTCTAAAACATCAGTTCTTCAGTGCTCAGCCTTCTTTATGGTCCAACTCTCACATCTGTACATGACTATTGGAAAACCATAGCCATATGGACTATGTGAACCTTTTTAGGCAAAATGATGATTTTGTTTTTTAATACACTGTCTAGGTTTGTCATAGCTTTCCTTCCAAGGAACAAACATCTTTTGATTTCATGGCTGCAGTCACTGTCGGCAGTGATTTTGGAGACCAAGAAAATAAAGTCTGTCACTGCTTCCACTTTTTCCCATTCTATTTGCCATGAAGTGATGGCACATGAAGCAAATTGAAATAGATACATGGTAATAATTTTAGGAATGGGTTTATAATACAGTAATGACAACAGTTTTTTTCATAGCATCTCCCAATGCAATATTTTCAAATATCAGTAAATACTAGACAACTCATCATAGAAAAATGCAATCTGTCTTATCTGCACGACTTTCAGGAGCTCATATACAGTTACAGGCATATATCATTTCCTAGACTGTCTTGGTACCTCAGGAGTGTCTTAATATATAGCATTTTTACATGGAAGGTCCGTTTGAGGAAGGAATCTAGCTTATCGGAGCACTCTAGCCTCAGCCTAGATTCTAGAAGGCTACCAAACACCTTTATTTTTTCAGATGTTCCTGAATTTGTCTCACTGGCTACAGCCTGGTCTCTCATTTCCACAATTACTCCTTTAAAGTTTGACATGTATGCACTGCACTCGTGCGTGCTAAGTTGCTCCAGTCATGTCTGACTCTGTGACCCTACGGACCATAGCCCACCAGGCTCCTCTGTCCATGGGATTCTCCAAGCAAGAATACTGGAGTGGGTTGCCATGCCCTCCTCCAAGAGATCTTTCCTACCCAGGGATCAAACCCAGATCTCCAACATTGCAGGCAGATTCTTTACTGTCTGAGCCACCAGAGAAGCTCATACACACATACACACAAACACATATACATATATATGGATATATATATATATATATATACACATATAGCTGATTCATATTGCTGTACAGCAGAAACCAGCACAACTTTGTAAAGCAATTATCCTCCAATTAAAAAAAAATTAAAGCTTTAGGACTGGGTCAAGCTAGAAAGCCCACAGTAGTACCAACAGGTCCTCTTAGCTTAAAACATTTTTAAGAAATTCTGAATGCTTGTTACTTCTCCTGCCCTCTGTCCCTATCATTAACTGGGACCAGAAGAGGAACTTAGTATTTAATCTAGGCTAAAAACACATTTCAACAGTGACCTGCAGACCTACAAACAAACCTCAAGCTTCCAAAATGAACCTATGATTTCTGAGCAGGTATTGGCTAGCTTAAGAAGCAGTATAAGAGCTCTTTGTAAACAAAAGAAAAATACACTATTTGCCAGCTATTTAGCTGATAAGGAATTTTAAGTTTCCATCTCTTCCTCTTCTTCCTCATGCTAAATTGGTCTGGTATTAGTTTAGCCATATTATGGCAAAACACATATATGTCTTAGCCTGTCTGTGTCAATATAGCTTTCTGCCTGAATCAGTCAGATATTCTTATTGCATTCCTTCCATTGCTAAGCCTTGTGTGAGGTGCTATGAGTTATACAAAGAAGCAGAAGAGTCAATCCTGAATTTCAGATTTATAACTGAGTTTATAAGATGAATGAATGGAAGTTAAAAAAACAGTGTACTGCTAAATAACCTGATACTGAGTTTAGCATAACAGAAGTTCACAGAATAATAAACCAATGTGTGAGAGCTAAATTGAGAAAGGTTCAATGAAAAAAGCAACACTGGAGCTGTTTATGGAAGTATGGTCCTAGGCAGAGTGGCTGAAAGACAGTCTTCTAGAAGCGGACAACAGCCTTTTAGCAAATTTCCCTAAATGGAATGAAGATCATAAAACTGGAGAATATGGATGACATTTATTTTACATTTATTCTAAACTGATAACATGAAAGACAAGTCATACTTTTTTCCCAGTCATAATTCTCATCCTAACGATGTACTTTTATTCCAATGCAGTAAGTTATTCCAGATATTAAATGGCTATCTGAAAAAGGAAGAATCTTTTCCTCATCTTCCCTGGAATGTAAGTGCAGTTTTTTTTTTTTTTTTTTTAAAGCAGGAAGATGGTATTTTACGTATTCTCAACTTTCTTCCATAATGTAGAGTATGATTTTCGAGATGTAATCTTAACAGAGCCCAGCACTTGGTAACCTACTGCAAGTTTTAAATACCATGATGAACCTACTGTATGGCACAGAGAACTCTACTCAATACTTTGCAGTGGCCTAAATGGTGAAAAGAATCTTTAAAAGAATGAAGATATATATATATATACATAAAAGCTGATTCACTTGACTGTACAGCCAAAACTAACACATTGCAAATCAACTGCACTCCAATAAAAATTAACTTAGAAAATAAATTTTATGATGAAAAAGCAAGCATTTCTTACTAGTTATGTCAAAGTAAACTGCCTTTGAAAGTATTCTAAGCTTTCCAAGGATCTAAAGATGCAGAAAGATGATTGTGATGTTGTTCAAATCTAGGTTACCCTGTAGAGTCCTACATACATGCACTATGTTGATGAGTTAGCATGTCTTAGATTTGGTAGAGCCATGGCAACCTCCCTATGGCCAGTTTTTTTTTGTATAAGAGCAGTGACCCCAAAAGTCGAAAAGTGTGGCTTCCCCATATTTTTCCCCAATTGCAAAAGGGAATTGGGATTGCTGTTGTTTCATGTGAAACATCACTAAGGATATTACAGTGTCATACAGTTTTAGAGCTTAAAAATATCATAGAGGACTTTCCTGGTGATCCAGTGCTTAAGACTCTGCTGCCATTGCAGGGGGCAATGGTTCAGTCCCTGATCTAGGAACTAAGATGCCCACATGCCTCATGGCCTGGCCAAAAAAAGAGAAAGATGCCATAGAGATCATGAGCCACTCTTTCAGATCACAATGAAGAAAGGTAAGCTCTGCTAGAAGTCTCATCTTGGGACTTCCCTGGTGGTCCAGTGGTTAAGAGTTTGTCTGCCAATGCAGGGGACATGGGTTCGGTCCCTGCTCTGAAAAGATTCCACGTGCTGCAACTACTGAGCCCACATGCCGTCTAGAGTCCATGCTTCACAACAAGAGAAGCCACTGCAATGAGAAGCTCGAGTACTGCACTGAAGAGTCACTGCCACTTGCCGGACTAGAGAAAGCCCATGCACAGCCACAAAGACCCAGGGCAGCCCAAAATAAATAAATAATATACAAATAAAGGAAGGGGAAAAAAGATGTTCATTTAAAAGATCAAGAAAAAAAGAAGTCTCATCTCATCTCTGCTTTGGTGTAGACTNGTACTGCACTGAAGAGTCACTGCCACTTGCCGGACTAGAGAAAGCCCATGCACAGCCACAAAGACCCAGGGCAGCCCAAAATAAATAAATAATATACAAATAAAGGAAGGGGAAAAAAGATGTTCATTTAAAAGATCAAGAAAAAAAGAAGTCTCATCTCATCTCTGCTTTGGTGTAGACTCTGACCATGCTGAACCTCCTTATCTGTAGATCTGGGGGGACAGGGAGGCTTCTCTGGAACCCAAGGGCCCTAGGTAGAGAGTGGAGACCACAGAGCTCCCAGGTAGTCAACAGGACAGGGAGCAGCTTAAACCAGTGAATGAGTGCTGGTGACTATGGTGAGTTACTGCTGCTGCTGCTGCTAAGTCGCTTCAGTCGTGTCCAACTCTGTGCGACCCCAGAGACGGCAGAGGCCAGTAAAAGGTCCTGCTTTACACTTACAATGAAAAATTCAGTCCTGTGATGAAAAATTTAGAAAACAAATATAGATGTGGAGAAAGACTATCATTTAAAACTTTCAGGCTATATTCTACCTTTAGAGATAGAGGCTTAAATGTATATAGCAAACTGGGCGTGCATGCATGTGTGTTAAGTCACTTCAGTCATGTCTGACTCTTTGCGACCCCATGGACTGTAGCCCACCAAGCTCCTCTGTCCATGGGATTCTCCAGGCAATAATACTGGAGTGGGTTGCCATTTCCTTCTCCAGGGGATCTTCCTGATTCAGATATCAAACCCTTGTCTCCTGTGACTCCTGCATTGCAGGTGGATTCTTTACCACTGAGCTTCCAGGGAAGCCCAGCAAACTAGGAGAAACCCCATAATAAGCATTTTCTGTTATGTAAAAGATAAAGCCAAACTTTATCCTACTCTTTAAAGGAAAATTTGAATATAGTGAAATAAATTAAATTTAGATGTTTCAATCTGAGTTTTAAATTCTCTGCTTGATATAAATTTAGTTAAAGTACATTTTAGCAATTACTACCTAAAGGCCAATGTTTGTTTTTCTCTGTGCTGAATTAGACTCTTTCAGCATATTTATTATTGAGTGGCCCCAAAGAATGATCTCTTGTCTGAAGTTCCCTTTTCCCTACATCCTCTCCAAGGAAAGTTGGAGTCATTTCAATAAGGCATGGCTTCAAATAAAGAAATACCTTACCCTGACGGATTCAAGAAGTTCACAGCATTTGGTGGTATGTGACCCAGATGAAAAGATTGCTGTCTAGTGAAGACTGAGGGAAGCCCAGGTGGCTCAGTGGTAAAGAAGCTGCCTACAATTCAGGAGCCACAGGAGATACAGGTTCAATCACTGGATCAGGAAGATCTCCTGGAGGAAGGCATGGCAACCCACTCCAGTATTCTGGCCTGGAGCATCCCATGGACAGAGGAGTCTGGCAGGCTACAGCCTATGGGATCGCAGAGAGTTTGACATGATTGAGTGACTGAACATGAGCACGAAGATTGAATAGGCTAGATTTGGGGAAACATATTAAAGTTGCAGTACCATATATAGGTCAGGTTGAGGTCCTAGGACCAGACTACACTCCTAATGGGAGTTGCAATTTCCCCTAAAAGTAGCAGATGACCTGCAGTTTATCATCCTGGGAAGGGGCCAGTCTTGAGGCAGTGAATAAGAACTCAGGATTGTGAGGGCTTTGAACTGTTCGGTTTGGAGGAGGTACTAGGGTCTTTTCTCCTCTCTCTGAAACCTCATGGAATTCAAGTAAAGCAGACATGCCAGAGAGCACCGCTGCTGAGGGGTGGCAGGCTTTCCTTTTCCAGATGGCAGCTGACCGGAATGAAGGTGGAAGATCATCATTTAGGAACTCTGAAGAATGTCATCCTGGCTTTGAGGATGAGGGCTCTGAACACACTTGTGTGTAATGTCATTTATTCTGTATGTGAATAATCCCCTTCTGTTTTCCATAAACTTTCAATGAAGACTGATTAGAAGTTACCACCTGGTCTCGTCTTTGCTAGAATAAAAGGGCAACGACCCCTCCTAGAGTTCAAAGACACTCTGAAGTTGACTAATTTATGGTAAACCAAAAGGTAGGATTCAAGATATCATTTTCAAAACTTTAAGTGGAAATATGACCTTATTTTTATTCATATGTATCTGAGACTTGAACATTTTATTATACGTATTTGTGTACTAAATACCAGAGATGGCTTCCTTCTTCTTTCCTGGTGATTGTGGTAAATCATTATGCAATGAACCATTTTCTGGAATTTCTTTAATGGTTTCTTTAATTAAAAATGGGCTTCCTAGGTGGGGGAGTTGGTAAAGAAACTGCCTGCCAATGCAGGAGACACAAGAGACTCAGATTCCATCCCTGGGTCAGGAAGATCCCCTGAAGGAGGAAATGGAAACTCATTCCAGTATTCTTCCCAGGAGAATTCCATGGACAGAGGATCCTTGTGGACTACAGTCCATGGGGTCAAAAAAGTCAGACATGATTGAGCACTCAAGCAAGCAAACAAGCAGGCCATTAGAATTTCTTGAATGGTTTCTGTAGTTAAATAACCGTTGGATGACTACTGATCAGTCTTCACTTGAGTGAAGGGTATAATGGGAATTCTTTGTGGACTGACCAAGGCTAATGCATCACCACACCTCTCACCTTTTAATCACCATACTTAATTGCTAGAGAAAAGCACGCTAAATTGTAGAAGGAATGTAGGGGTTTTTGAGAAAAAGGGACCCCAACTCTTTTCACCTCTTCGAGAGTACCAGAATGAGTGTACCAAAGTTTGTAAGAAGCATGTCAGGATTCTCCAAAGAAAAGCATATCAAAAAATAGGGTATGGGTGCTTCATTTCAGTTCAGTTCAGTTGCTCAGTCGTGTCCAACTCTTTGCGACTCCATGTATCGCAGCATGCCAGGCCTCCCTGTCCATCACCAACTCCCGGAGTTCACTCAGACTCACATCCATCGAGTCACCGATGCCACCCAGCCATCTCATCCTCTGTCATCCCCTTCTCCTCCCGCCCCCAATCTCTCCCAGCATCAGAGTCTTTTCCAATGAGTCAACTCTTCGTTTGAGGTAGCCAAAGTACTGGAGTTTCAGCTTTAGCATCTTTCCTTCCAAAGAAATCCCAGGGCTGATCTCCTTCAGAATGGACTGGNTCCATCGAGTCACTGATGCCACCCAGCCATCTCATCCTCTGTCATCCCCTTCTCCTCCCGCCCCCAATCTCTCCCAGCATCAGAGTCTTTTCCAATGAGTCAACTCTTCGTTTGAGGTAGCCAAAGTACTGGAGTTTCAGCTTTAGCATCTTTCCTTCCAAAGAAATCCCAGGGCTGATCTCCTTCAGAATGGACTGGTTGGATCTCCTTGCAGTCCAGGGGACTCTAAAGAGTCTTCTCCAACACCACAGTTCAAAAGCGTATGGGAAGGGAGGTGGGAGGGGGGTTCAGGAGTGGGAACTTATGTACACCCATGACGAATTCATGTTGATGTATGGCAAAACCAATACAGTATTGTAAATTAAAAAAAAATAAAAATAATAAAATAAAAAAAAGTATCAATTCTTCGGTGCTCAGCCTTCTTCACAGTCCAACTCTCACATCCTTGGCATATACCAGAAAAAGCCATTTTTTAGGGAAAAGAAAACATGTATCTGAGATTGGCATGCTTTTAAGATCTATCTATGCTGGCACATTGTTGTGGTTTTGGAGAAAAGGCTGAGCATTTGAACATGGGATGCTTTTTGGTTTAGGTATATCATTACAAGATGGACACATTTTTCTTGGCATTATAGAGTGTTGATTTTGAACAATCCATTCAGTGGTAGCAAAAAAGCAGAGTAGTAATGCAGGATCAAGCTCTTTCCCCCTGACACTGAGTAAAGTTTGAGCTCTTAAACTTAAAAAGGGTATGAATGTGTGTGGGAGGGGAAGACTTTCCAGACAAAGTCTCAAGAGTGAGATGCTAGACTTCCCACTAACAAGTCACATGGATGCTGACTGGGAAAATAAAAGAATATGACTGCTTTCTACCCCCAGTGTTAATTAATATGATTGTTACATTTGTAAAATTAAGGAGAAGTCACAATGGTATATTGTGTAGGGTAATCCCAAATCACATTACATACTGTGATTTTTCCTTTATGTTTATTAATTTAAACGCGAGGTTCAGGGAATCTTAGATCAACCGAAATCCCAGAAATCTCAAAGAAGATTTGGTCTCTTCTGAAAGGTCTAGGAGAGTAAGTCACCCAGCAAAGAAATTCCCTTGCATGGATCACTGCAGACTAATTCTTAAATCTTCCTTTTGATGAATTTCATTGGAAGTCTGAAAGAACATAATATGAAAGCTGAGCAACTGTCAACTTGTGACTTCTCATTCTATAATTGATTCAGTATTTTAGTTTGTTGTATTCATATACATCTTCATAACTGACTATGCTCTTTTGGATACATTTTGTTGTCTGTGCCTCATGGTGACACTGATGGATATGTGGAGAAGTGACTACTAATTTCACTTAATGCAAGAGGGCAAAGAGGCAAGAAGAGAGTAAATGATATAGCCAAAAATGAGTGCAAGAAAGCTATAATTTAGAGAATAGATACTTGCTAATTGCAAAGAGAAAACGAGCAACTTTAGTGTCAACATATATGGCAGACACCACTTTCACCAAGTGATTAAGGTTAACATGACCCATAATGAGACCTATCAATATCAAGTGCCTCCTGATACTATGCACTGAGAAGGGCACAGCATCACTTCTGTAGGATGGTTGCCAAAAATAATAACCAGAATTATGAAAAATTATCAGACACATTCAAACTGAGACTCATTCTACCACATTGGCCAGTGGTATATGACACTATTCAAAAGCATCAGGATCATAAAAGACAAAGAAAGACTAAGGACTGTTCCAAATTGTAGGAGACGGAGAAACCATGACCACTAAATGCAACTTGAGAACTTGGATTCTGGGTCTGGAAAAGGAAACCAGGGGGACCATTGGTGAAACTGGATAAGATCTGTTGATTAGTTAGTAGTATCAT
Organism: Philantomba maxwellii; assembly: GCA_006410695.1. Classification (NCBI taxonomy): domain Eukaryota; kingdom Metazoa; phylum Chordata; class Mammalia; order Artiodactyla; family Bovidae; genus Philantomba; species Philantomba maxwellii. The sequence continues at coordinate 76,876 of SJYS01004465.1, read as the reverse complement.
TGTCAATGTTAATTTCCTGATTTTCCTAATTGTACCCTGGTTAGGTAAC
>SJYS01004465.1:23687-76630 GCA_006410695.1 Philantomba maxwellii | reverse complement strand
TAACATTTGGAAAAGCTTTGAGAAGTGCATATAGGAATTTTTTGTACTGTTTTTGCCACTTTAAAAAAAGTCTGAACTTGTTTCAAAATCAAAGTTAAAGTAGAGAATTAAATAGGTTTTCTCCTATAGCCAAATCAAGTTTTTTCCTATAGAAGTATGTTTGATTTATAATTTTGTGTTAGTTTCAGGTGTACACAAAGTGATTCAGTTATATATACACATATATTCATTCTTTTTCAGATTCTTTTCTCATATAGGTTATTACAGAATATTAAGTAGAGTTCCATCAATTTTTATCTTCAATAAAAATATATGTAAACTTCAAAACTCAACTGGTACTCTAAAAAATGGTTTATTCATTATTCAAGTGAATACTTTGAATTATTTTTTTATTATTCAGATCCATGGGTGATGATCCTATGTTCTGCTGTAGAATTCTGGTAAAAGACTCTGGGAGTTGGGTTTGGAGAGACATATCCCAGCCCTATCAATTTCTATGTATGTGACCCTCAGTTTCTCTATCTGAAAAATGGGAATAAGCCAAGGTATCATAGGACTGACAGCTGTGGGATGTGGGATTGAATGAACCAATGTATGATGAATCCATACCACAGTGCTCGATGCCAGTTCTAGCTTTTGATTGATTTGGGTGAGAAACAATAGCTTCATGGGCCAGTCATCATTTTGTGTCAGAATGGCTCCTTGGGTTGAATTTTCCCAAGGTAAATGGACACACTTCCTCAAAAGCTGTTAAAAGTATGCTTATTACAGATAGAAAAGGGAAAAGAAGTCATTTACACAAATTCACCAGTGATATGTTGAAAATGCTAAGTGAATCACTCAAAACTTGCCACGGAAAAGATCTCTGCTGTCACCATGACCTCAGCCTTCGGTGGGGTACCATCCCTGGAAGACAGAGTGGAAAGATGGGAACTCTGCCCAAAGCTGCAGCGCCTGTGATGGAGAGCAGGGAAGAAACCATGGCTGCTCCGGAGCCCAGCAGAACCTGCCCGAGTGGGCGGACAAGACTTTAAACAACTTGGAAAGGCTCTTCAAAGAACAATTAAAAACAGCCTCCCGTGGTGGGAGGTGTATCTGGTTGGCCAACTCCTGCTTTCTTTCCCCAGGGTAGAATTCCCAGGCTTCTGGATCCTGGTGGAGCGCCCTTGGCAGTGGATCCTGATGTTCCCTTTTCACTTTCCCGGGACGCAGAGTGATGGTTATGAGTACACAGGGTAAAGAACATCTGGCTGTCTTGAAACTGAAAGAGATTTGCAGTCAGCAGGTGGGGGTTGGAGGTTTATGAAAATAGTGGGGTGAAGTTCATTTTGTGGACAACTCTTGGCCCTGGGTATTATTTATTTCAATTTTTTTTTTCTTTTTACTGCTGGGCTCCTGTGGGCTTATTACAGATCAATTCATAAACAAACACACCGCTAAGTTGTGTCCTGGGGATAAATGATGAGTTTATGTGACTTTGGGGTTGCATGTTAAAGGTAAGTGAGGAGCCACAGCTAAGAACTCAGTGTAATTTCAGTTTACTAAAATTCCAAGCTACACCCCTATTTGGGTAAAAGACTTCAGAAGTCCATGAACTATACATGGTTTTAAGGCACTGAATTAATGTCTTCAACATTTCTAAAAAGAATTACTGTGGACTCAGGAAATAAATAATCACACAGAGCACCCAGATTTACTTAAGAGTGCATGAAAAGATAAATTATTTGGAGCCCTGACATGTTCTATAAAATGATTTTAATATGCATTTAATATGAATCTAATTTAGTGTGTGTTTCCATTTAACAATAGTAATGACCTAAATCATCATTTATTCAATCTCTCAAAAATATCTCTCGAGTGTCTACTTATATGCCAGAACTATATATGAGCCAAGATTCTAATTTATGGTTAAAATTTTTGATGACTTAATTGTTTTCGCTTCATAGAAAGGCTTCTACTTTCTGATGTGATGAGCATTGAGAGATACCCTTCCCAACTCAAAACAGATTGGTGTATAGCAAGTCTCTACACACACACTGTTGTCTTTGTGTTTAAAGTAGTGGAAGCTCACTGGATGAAAGGATGAGTCATCATGAGAGGTTATGTACTTCAGTCCTGTCTGAGCAGAGGCGTAAAAGGAAGGCTGTATGTTCCCAAATTACACATGAAACTGAGCGATGTTTATTTCTCACTGTGAGGTCCACCACCATGAGACCTTGGGAAGAAAAGCCATCATCAAAGAGAAGGAATTGTGATTCCAAGAGATGATGTAGCTTGCAAGTCCCGTGTCTTTTTGCAACACAAAATGTAACAGGTAGGCAAAGATATAATTGAAAGAGAAGAATGAGGGGGAAATTATATCAGAGAGGAAGAGAATCAGACAGAAAACAGAGATTAAAACTAAGAGAAAACAAAAAAGTAGAAACCCTTGGAAGGACAGAAAGAGCCTCCCCCTGCCCATCTTCCATATACCTTACCAGGTGTGATACACTGGTGCTCGTAGCGTAAGCTGCCCTTCCGGCTTCCATCCCTCACCCTCAAGAGAGGTTCAAGCCAAGACAGAATGAATAGTCAGAAGTTCTAGATAGGATGGAGCCCAAAGATTTTATGTCAATTAGGGAATTATCCCTTTATGAAACTGACCTAGATGAAACTGACTCTAGATGAGCAGCAAGATTTACTGGATCACTGTGCTGTCTGTGGAATAACCCGGAGTGGAAAATGGTGTATAACTGAATTGCTGAGGTCAGCATGGTTCTCACTTCAGTCAACAGAATGTTTCATGGTATTATGACATGCTCAGCATGAAATAATAGTGATTTGAAATAATAATAAAGTAGTAATTGCAAAGTTAATAATTGATTAAATTAACACACATATATGGAATCTAGAAAAACGGTACAGATGAACCTATATACAGGACAGGAAATAGAGACAGAGACATAGAGAACGGATATGTGGACATGGGCAGGGAAGAGAGGGGTGAGATGAACTGGGAGACTGGATTGACATATATACATTATATGTGAAATAGATAGATAGTGGGAACCTGCTGTATAACACAGGGAACTCAGCTCAGTGCTCCCTGATGATCTAGATGGGTGGGATGGGAGTAGAGGGTGGGAGGGAGGTCCAAGAGGGAGAGCATATATGTAAACATATAGTTGATTCACTTTAGATATGAATGATTTAAATTTTCTTAAATCATCATGTTAGTTAGCAGAAACTAACACGATGATTTAAAGCAAATATACCCCCAATTATTTTATTTTTTTTCTGCAAAATGACTTTATTTCACATTCAGAAAAGGATGTTCTAAATATTACATAATGCAGTGCATTTAGAAGACAATGATGTGAGCAAAGTATAACTGGAACCCATTAATGAGGTTCTCAAACCACAAGCTGTACACACTTTTCCCAATTATTTAAAAAATGAGTTGGTTGGTGACAATTTAGCCCAGTGCTGGGAAAGAGGTGCTATATCTGAAAAACAATTATTTCTACCACTATAAGCGTGAATTTGGCACTTGGGACAAGGATTCATTCATTCATTCATCCATCCTGTCTCTCTCACACACATCTCTTATATCAACTGTATTCAATTTCTTCCTGTCATTACACATTCCTGGTCTTTAACCTCAGCTCAGTGTTCTCTCATCCCTTATCACTCTCATCTGCTTCATTGAGTTTATTACTCTCACTACCTCTGACAGCGATGGTGAAGGACAGGGAAACTTGGCGTGTTGCAGTCCATGGGGTTCCAAAGAGTTGGACACAACTGAGCGACTAAACAACAACCTCTGCCCTTGAACCACCTCATCCTTTCTGTTTGGGGTCACCCCATATAATTGTTTATTCCAGCATATAAGGCCTCCATCCTTATGGTCCTATAATGGATTTCATTGCCCATCATCCCTTCATTGTGACTGTTTGCTAGAGCTCTGTCCTGGTGCGTTCTCACCTGGAAGCTCATCTTTCCTCCATGGAACCCAATGATGTACTCAGCACTCTCAAATGAAGATCTCTGGACATTTCTTCTCCACCACTGCAGACCAAAGTAACTAAAGCTCAACGTGTCTGAAAATCAACTTCGATTGTCCTCCCAAACATGCTTCTACCATCTTTCTTAGCTTGGTGAACAGTGTGTTCATCCACCAAGCAGCCCAGGCCACACTTGGGTCTCTGAGACTCATTTCTTCCTCTCATCTGCCATGCTCAAACCTTTACCTCCTTGAGGTGAGGTGAAGGTGAGGTGAAGTCACTCAGTCGTGTCCGACTCTTTGTGACCCCATGGACTGTAACCTACTAGGCTTCTCTGTCCATGGGATTCTCCAGGCAAGAGTACTGGAGTGGATTGCCATTTCCTTCTCCAGAACATTTCCTAAATCTGTCTTTTCTATTCTATCTCATTCCTAGGCTTCAATTTAGATCCTTTTTTTATTTTGGAGAATTTAAATTTTTCTTAACTGATTTTCCTGTCTCTTTTCTTGCATATTGTTTATTGATTGACTATCCACACTTCACCCAGAGTGACTGCTTTAAAATTCAAATCTAACTCAATTTCTTCCTAACTTACAACCCTTTAGCAGCTTCTTATTGCTTAGAGATTCTCGATTGCTCTCAGCATGATGTATAAGACCTGAAGCGGTGTGCCCTCTGCCTGACCCTCAGCCTCTTTTCTTCCCTCTGTCACAGGCGATGGTCCAGCCATAACCCGAAAAAAGGTCATGAACCGAACAGCTGGAGCAGAAGATCCTACAGGCTTTTATCATGTCTAAAAGATGGTCTTAAATGACTAAGAATAAGTAGTCTTGATATTTCCTATGCCCCCATCAGCATACTGTCTGATATATAAATTTTGTTGAATTTTGTAATAATTGTATATTTTTTCCATAGGCTTTCATCTTATCTATACTGGCTGTTGACCTTACACCATATCTGGTATTTGCTCCCACTGAGTAAAGACGTCTTCATGTTCTAACAAATATGGAAGCACTTCACATCACATTGCCAGGCTCTGAGGATATCTAGCAAGAGCACATGTGATTAATTTCAGTCTTTGATAATTCAAGAACTATGGAAAATTCCCACCTCCTACTCTTTTGCAGGATTCGCAACTCTGCCAAGTTTTGTAGCTCATAGGGATATTTACAAGCTAAATGTTGAGCTGTGGAAAAAAAGACATCTTCACATCTTTCGTTGAAAGCTTCACAAAGAGCATTCAAATCGAGCCGTGTGGTGAGGGAGGGGAAACACTAGATTCCATTTCCAGTTCTTCCAGGAACAAGGGGTGTGATCATGGACAAACTCCTAGGCCTTCTAGGACTCAGTTTCCTCATTTGTTAACCAAGAGCCTTGGCAGAACTCTAAAATTCCTTCCAGTACTGAAACAAAACAAAACAAAAACTTTGCCAATTTTCTTGCAAATTCCTGCCCAACCAGGTGACTATAGAATGTTTCCTTTGTGGGGAAGGAAAATATAAATAGGTTTTGCATTTTTCCAAACTAAGTGGTCCTTCTTTAGAGCCTTCAGCCTTTCATTGCCTACAAATCAAGTTATGTCCATTTTTAAGTAGTTGCTGAAAAATTGAGGGCACTTTTTTTTTCCTTCACCAACTGACCCTGTGAATAACACCCTTTCACAAACACTGACAATGTAATGTACAGCCTGAAGGGAATTTTTTTCTTGCTTGCTTAAAAAGGAAAATCAGCTTTTCATCTGGATAAGAAACATTCTAGAGCTTTTACAACCTTGAATTTAGCGTGAAGAGATGAATGTTAAAAAATTGCATTAATAATCAGTTTAGTGTGTCTGACCCCAATGAGCATGAGAAGTGAAAGGAGGGAGATGACCAAAAGGAGTGCATTTTCTAGAGAGATTTTACTATGTCACTTTAACATCCTCCATTCATCAAAACTTTCCCTAGTAGAACACAGGATTTACCTTTTCCCTTTCAGAAATGTAAAGTGATTGAACTAAAACCAAACAGAGACCACAGCCAACATTTCAGCCTCATCCAAATTGAAAATCATTACATGTTCTGGGTAATTATGTTTTCTGTCACCCAGAAATACAATTACAGCATAATTTAATTATAAGAAGGAAAAGAAAGTTTCTTAGTCATGTCTGACTCTTTGCAACCCCATAGACTATACAGTCCATGGAATTCTCCAAGCCAGAATACTGGAGTGGGTAGCTGTTTCCTTTCCCAGGGGATCTTTCCAACCCAGGAATCAAACCCAGGTCTCCCACATTGCAGGCAGATTCTTTACCAGCTGAACCACAAGGGAAGACTCATTTAATTATGAATCACAAGTATGGATGTGAGAGTTGGACTGTGAAGAAAGCTGAGTGCTGAAGAATGGATGCTTTTGAACTGTGGTGTTGGAGAAGACTCTTGAGAGTCCCTTGGACTGCAAGGAGATCCAATCAGTCCATTCTAAAGGAGATCAGTCCTGGGTGTTCTTTGGAAGGAATGATGCTAAAGCTGAAACTCCAGTACTTTGGCCAACTCATGCGAAGAGTTGACTCATTGGAAAAGACTCTGATGCTGGGAGGGATTAGGGGCAGGAAGAAAAGGGGACGACAGAGGATGAGATGGCTGGATGGCATCACCGACTCAATGGACGTGAGTTTGAGTGAACTCTGGGAGTTGGTGATGGACAGGGAGGCCTGGCGTGCTGCAATTCATGGGGTCGCAAAAAGTTAGACATGACTGAGCAACTGAACTGAACTGAACAAATATATATCTGAAAAAAAAACTCATACATTTGGAAATCAATACATAAAAATAAGCATAAGGAATCAAAAATGAAAAAATATGTAGAACAGAAATATAAAAATTTACACATCAAAATCTGTGGGAAGAAACCAAAACAATAATGAAAGAAATTTTTAATTTTTAATATATAGTAGGATGAAAATTAATGAGTTAAATGGCCACCTGGAGAAGTCAGAGAAAAACACAGCTGGGTATAAACCGCCCCCCCCCCCCAAAAAAAAAGGAAGAAGAGAAGAAACCAAAAAATCAGAGATTACTTGAATGCCTTGGAGGAAAACAACCAAATTAATAGCTTATTCTTTGAAATGCTAATAAAAATAAACAAATCTTTGGTGAGAGTTCTCAAGAATAAAAAGGAGAAAAGAAATAACAAACAATGTTGTAAGTTAAAAAAAAAGGTGAACTGTATTTACAAATGCAAGCTTGATAGAAAATAAATACTATCAATAATTCTGTGTTAATAAATCTATAAGTGTGAAAAATAGTTTCCTGGAAAAGCATAACTTGTCAAAACTGACTCAAGAATAAGTAATATACTTGAATAATATTACACACTTCACCACACACACACACACACCCCCCAAGAACTCTCTTGTCTGACCATTTTATGAGTTACACCAAATATTCATGAATCAGATCATCCATATCATACCCAGGGAACACTATAAGAGCAAAAGCTCCCTGATAGCTTGTATGGTCTCAGGTAGAACTTATTCTTTTAATCAGAAAAGGATATTAGAAAAAATTATACATTCATCTCTTCTGTCCTCATAAATGTAAACTTCTTTTAAACAAAGCCAAAATCTAGCAATACATTTATTTAAACACATTCCACTATGTCCACAGAAAAAGAATAAAAATTATAAGNTAATCAGAAAAGGATATTAGAAAAAATTATACATTCATCTCTTCTGTCCTCATAAATGTAAACTTCTTTTAAACAAAGCCAAAATCTAGCAATACATTTATTTAAACACATTCCACTATGTCCACAGAAAAAGAATAAAAATTATAAGACTATCTTAATGGATTGGTTCAAAATTGGGAAAGGAGTAAGTCAAGGTTGTATATTGTCACTCTGCTTGTTTAACTTATATGCAGAGTACATGATGCAAAATGCCGGGCTTTATGAAGCATAGGAGAAGGCAATGNATGGTAAGCCCACAGCAAACATTATTCTCAATGGGAAAAACTAAAAGCATTCCCTCTAAGATCAGGAGCAAGACAAGGGTGTCCACTCTCATCACTATTATTCAACATAGTTTTGGAAGTCCTAGCTACAGCAATTAGAGAAGAAAAAGAAATAAAAGGAACCCAGACTAGAAAAGAAGAAGTAAAACTCTCACTGTTTGCAAAGGATATGACCATACATAGAAAATCCAAAAGAAACTATCAGTAAATTACTAGAGCTAATCAGTGAACTCAGCAAAGTCATGGGATACGAAGTCAATACACAGAAAGCACTTGCATTTCTATATACTAACAACAAAAAATCAGAAGAAAAAATTAAGAAATCAATCCGATTCACCACTTGCAACAAAAAGAGTGAAGTATCTGGGAATAAACCTACCTAAGTAGACAAAAGAACTGTGTACGGAAAATTATGGCACTGATGAAAGAAATCAAAGATGACATAAACAGATGGAGAGATATTTCATGTTCTGGGTAGGAAGAATCAATATTGTGAACATGTCTATACCACCAGTTGCAATCTACAGATTCAATGTGATCCTTGTCAAATTACTGATAGCATTTTTCATAGAACTAGAACAAAAAAATTCCCAATTCATATGGAAACACAAAAGACCCCAACTAACCAAAGCCATCTTGAGAAAGAAGAATTGAGCTGGAGGAATCAACCTTCCTGACTTCAGACTATACTACAAAGCAACAGTCNTTCTTGCCAAATGTTTAAGTTTCTCTTAATTCTTGTACTTGCATAGTCACGTAATGCTTTCTTTAAGGAGGGAAAATAAAGGAGCTTGAATAAAACAAACAGTTGATATTGATCTAAGCTTACTACAAAGCAAAGTAATTAAAGGGTGGATCATTATTTCTCTGATGCAACTTTTAAATCACCCCCACAATAAATTCTCTACCCTGATTATCCCGCTACATTCAGAGATTTGGGTTATTGTGTTCCAGGCTTCATGCAGTATCATTCAATTGAATGATCTCATGAATGTGATCAAGGCAGGTTTATTTTGGTTCTTGTTTTAGTAAGAACTGTCTTAGTCATCAGCTGTTTCGTATTTTTTTAAGACCCTAGACAAATAACTTCAATAATGAGAAAGATTTTACAGAAATGTAGCTGTGTCAACAAGAAATGAGTTTACATTAACTATTAGTCTAATTATGTCTCATATTTACTACTTTGAATTCAAGTAAGAGGGCACAGATCTCCAAATTTAAGTTATATCTATAGTAACTATACGGTAGAATAAAATGGAGAAGTTTAAGTTCCTATTGAAAGGAAATTAATTTTGTTCCAGTATAACAAGTCTTCAGAGTACACTCATTTAAGAAAAATATAATAAACACAAGTAGGAATTACTGTTTTGCCGCATTGATTTCCTATTTATTGCCTTCTCTTCTAAATATTAAATTAAAAATCATTTTGCATTTTGGGATTGCTGTACTAGATATTGTAATGCAGCAGTTTGTATTTAGTATGATTTTACCTCTTATTCCTTCATGAAAAAGTTTTTTTTTTATTTTTATCAGTAAATTATTTCATTCCTAGTCTAGGTACAGAACATGATTTCAGGTTCTGCCACTGACTGTTCTTTGGATTATTTTGCCTTCTCAATTAGGTTTTAAGAACCCTTGTAGCAGGCTTCCCAGGTGGCAATAGTGGTAAAGAACCTGTCTGCCAATGCCAGGGACATGAGACTAGGGTTAGATCCCTGGGTCAAGAAGATCCCCTTGAGGAGGGCATAACAATCCACTCCAGTATTCTTACCTGGAGAAGCCCATGGACAGAAGAGCCTGGCGGGCTACAGTCCATAGGATCACAAAGATTCGGACACAACTGAAGTGACAACACACACACATGCACACAGCCCTTGTAGCAAAGGAGGCATGTCTTTTCCTCCTTGTACCCTTACCATCTAGCTCAGGCCCCTAAACAATAGATAAGCAAGACATGTTTATTGATAATGATTTGGAATTTGCTCAGTGAATATTATAAAAAAGAAGAGTGAGAAAATATAAATGTAATGCATGCAAAATAGCATTAGAATAAAAAGGATCAATATTTGTGAAGCAAGTGTAATATACCAGGCATTCTAAGTACTTTATTAGGTAGTCATTTATTAGCTTTGTTTTTCAACGTGGAAGTAAAGACTCAGTGAGGTGAGGTCGGGAACTAGGTCAGAGTCAGTTTAAGAGCTGCTGAGCCAGATCTTAGGTCTGACTGACTCCAAAGCATGACCCCTTCCATTGAGCCATACTGCCTCTAATGAGACCAGTAAAACACATAAAGTTATTAACCAGCTATACTCCAATACAAGCTATAAAGTTTATTTTTTTAAAAAAAGGAAGAAAGTGTAGGGGAAAAAACACAATCTCTGGACAAAACCAGATTTTACATTTGGTCTGCAAGAACCAGAAGGTGTTTCTTGCTGTGAAAGATGGCAATTTCTTTTCTTATCCCAAGGAAAGATAGAGGGGAAAGCAATATGTCCCCAAACTATCCTAAATTATAGGTACACTGAGTGAGTGAGTGAAGTCGCTCAGTCATGTCCGACTCTTTGCGACCCCGTGGACTGTAGCCCACCAGGCTCCTCTATCCATGGGATTCTCCAGGCAAGAATACTGGAGTGGGTTGCCATTTCCTACAGACTATTAAAAGCTTCTCTGGTGGCTCAGACGGTAAAGCGTCTGTCTAAAACGCAAGAGACCCGGGTTCGATCCCTGGGTTGGGAAGATCCCCTGGAGAAGGAAATGGCAACCCACTCCAGTACTATTGCCTGGAGAAGATGTGTATAAGAGACAGGACTAATGCTGAAGCTGAAGCTCCAATATTTTGTCGACCTGATACAAATAGCTGAGCCACTGGAAAAGACCCTGATGCTGGGAAAGATTGAGGGCAGGGGGACAAAGGGGTGACAGAGGGTGAGATGGTTCAATGGCATCATTGACTCAATGGGCCTGAATTTGAACAAAGTCCAGGAGATAGTAAGGGACAAGGGAGCCTGGTGTGCTGCAGTTCATGGGGTCACAAAGAGTTGGACGTGACTTAGTGACTGAACAACAACAAGGCTGTTTTTGGATTGTCCTTCAAGTTGTGTACAATTTTCCCTTTCAGAGGAATCTGATTGAGAGGAGGCCTTGTCTTGGTCTGGTACCACACCCGAGTGAAGTATGTGGTTGTATTTGTCTGTGGCATCAGTATTGGGAACCAGGTGCAACATCCCTAGCAGATTACAATGTGCCTCAACACAGGCCACCCTCAAAGGATGTTTTCTTTCACATCCATATGTTCTTTCCAATTTGGCATGGGATGAGAACTCAGGTTTGCTTCTGGAGCATCCTTTGTTTTTAAAAAGCTAGTATCAATTTCACAATGAGAAGCCAGAGAAAGATGAGAAGTGGCAACTAATTAAGCTACTCTACTGGATAACTGCATTCAAAGGGACACTCCAAAATTCAGTTAAAAACACCAATTCATAATGATCTCAAGTGTTTCCATTATCATATGTTCATCATGATTTTACAGGACTTCAATGAAAAATGGGGTAAAGATGATGATCTCATTATGACTCTTACTCTGGATGACCTGTTAAATTTTTGCAATGGCACAAGCTTTTCTTTGCAAAGATCAAATGTGTGTTACTTTCATCACACTTTCTACCTTTCTTGCCAAATGTTTAAGTTTCTCTTAATTCTTGTACTTGCATAGTCACGTAATGCTTTCTTTAAGGAGGGAAAATAAAGGAGCTTGAATAAAACAAACAGTTGATATTGATCTAAGCTTACTACAAAGCAAAGTAATTAAAGGGTGGATCATTATTTCTCTGATGCAACTTTTAAATCACCCCCACAATAAATTCTCTACCCTGATTATCCCGCTACATTCAGAGATTTGGGTTATTGTGTTCCAGGCTTCATGCAGTATCATTCAATTGAATGATCTCATGAATGTGATCAAGGCAGGTTTATTTTGGTTCTTGTTTTAGTAAGAACTGTCTTAGTCATCAGCTGTTTCGTATTTTTTTAAGACCCTAGACAAATAACTTCAATAATGAGAAAGATTTTACAGAAATGTAGCTGTGTCAACAAGAAATGAGTTTACATTAACTATTAGTCTAATTATGTCTCATATTTACTACTTTGAATTCAAGTAAGAGGGCACAGATCTCCAAATTTAAGTTATATCTATAGTAACTATACGGTAGAATAAAATGGAGAAGTTTAAGTTCCTATTGAAAGGAAATTAATTTTGTTCCAGTATAACAAGTCTTCAGAGTACACTCATTTAAGAAAAATATAATAAACACAAGTAGGAATTACTGTTTTGCCGCATTGATTTCCTATTTATTGCCTTCTCTTCTAAATATTAAATTAAAAATCATTTTGCATTTTGGGATTGCTGTACTAGATATTGTAATGCAGCAGTTTGTATTTAGTATGATTTTACCTCTTATTCCTTCATGAAAAAGTTTTTTTTTTATTTTTATCAGTAAATTATTTCATTCCTAGTCTAGGTACAGAACATGATTTCAGGTTCTGCCACTGACTGTTCTTTGGATTATTTTGCCTTCTCAATTAGGTTTTAAGAACCCTTGTAGCAGGCTTCCCAGGTGGCAATAGTGGTAAAGAACCTGTCTGCCAATGCCAGGGACATGAGACTAGGGTTAGATCCCTGGGTCAAGAAGATCCCCTTGAGGAGGGCATAACAATCCACTCCAGTATTCTTACCTGGAGAAGCCCATGGACAGAAGAGCCTGGCGGGCTACAGTCCATAGGATCACAAAGATTCGGACACAACTGAAGTGACAACACACACACATGCACACAGCCCTTGTAGCAAAGGAGGCATGTCTTTTCCTCCTGGTACCCTTACCATCTAGCTCAGGCCCCTAAACAATAGATAAGCAAGACATGTTTATTGATAATGATTTGGAATTTGCTCAGTGAATATTATAAAAAAGAAGAGTGAGAAAATATAAATGTAATGCATGCAAAATAGCATTAGAATAAAAAGGATCAATATTTGTGAAGCAAGTGTAATATACCAGGCATTCTAAGTACTTTATTAGGTAGTCATTTATTAGCTTTGTTTTTCAACGTGGAAGTAAAGACTCAGTGAGGTGAGGTCGGGAACTAGGTCAGAGTCAGTTTAAGAGCTGCTGAGCCAGATCTTAGGTCTGACTGACTCCAAAGCATGACCCCTTCCATTGAGCCATACTGCCTCTAATGAGACCAGTAAAACACATAAAGTTATTAACCAGCTATACTCCAATACAAGCTATAAAGTTTATTTTTTTAAAAAAAGGAAGAAAGTGTAGGGGAAAAAACACAATCTCTGGACAAAACCAGATTTTACATTTGGTCTGCAAGAACCAGAAGGTGTTTCTTGCTGTGAAAGATGGCAATTTCTTTTCTTATCCCAAGGAAAGATAGAGGGGAAAGCAATATGTCCCCAAACTATCCTAAATTATAGGTACACTGAGTGAGTGAGTGAAGTCGCTCAGTCATGTCCGACTCTTTGCGACCCCGTGGACTGTAGCCCACCAGGCTCCTCTATCCATGGGATTCTCCAGGCAAGAATACTGGAGTGGGTTGCCATTTCCTACAGACTATTAAAAGCTTCTCTGGTGGCTCAGACGGTAAAGCGTCTGTCTAAAACGCAAGAGACCCGGGTTCGATCCCTGGGTTGGGAAGATCCCCTGGAGAAGGAAATGGCAACCCACTCCAGTACTATTGCCTGGAGAAGATGTGTATAAGAGACAGGACTAATGCTGAAGCTGAAGCTCCAATATTTTGTCGACCTGATACAAATAGCTGAGCCACTGGAAAAGACCCTGATGCTGGGAAAGATTGAGGGCAGGGGGACAAAGGGGTGACAGAGGGTGAGATGGTTCAATGGCATCATTGACTCAATGGGCCTGAATTTGAACAAAGTCCAGGAGATAGTAAGGGACAAGGGAGCCTGGTGTGCTGCAGTTCATGGGGTCACAAAGAGTTGGACGTGACTTAGTGACTGAACAACAACAAGGCTGTTTTTGGATTGTCCTTCAAGTTGTGTACAATTTTCCCTTTCAGAGGAATCTGATTGAGAGGAGGCCTTGTCTTGGTCTGGTACCACACCCGAGTGAAGTATGTGGTTGTATTTGTCTGTGGCATCAGTATTGGGAACCAGGTGCAACATCCCTAGCAGATTACAATGTGCCTCAACACAGGCCACCCTCAAAGGATGTTTTCTTTCACATCCATATGTTCTTTCCAATTTGGCATGGGATGAGAACTCAGGTTTGCTTCTGGAGCATCCTTTGTTTTTAAAAAGCTAGTATCAATTTCACAATGAGAAGCCAGAGAAAGATGAGAAGTGGCAACTAATTAAGCTACTCTACTGGATAACTGCATTCAAAGGGACACTCCAAAATTCAGTTAAAAACACCAATTCATAATGATCTCAAGTGTTTCCATTATCATATGTTCATCATGATTTTACAGGACTTCAATGAAAAATGGGGTAAAGATGATGATCTCATTATGACTCTTACTCTGGATGACCTGTTAAATTTTTGCAATGGCACAAGCTTTTCTTTGCAAAGATCAAATGTGTGTTACTTTCATCACACTTTCTACCTTTCTTGCCAAATGTTTAAGTTTCTCTTAATTCTTGTACTTGCATAGTCACGTAATGCTTTCTTTAAGGAGGGAAAATAAAGGAGCTTGAATAAAACAAACAGTTGATATTGATCTAAGCTTACTACAAAGCAAAGTAATTAAAGGGTGGATCATTATTTCTCTGATGCAACTTTTAAATCACCCCCACAATAAATTCTCTACCCTGATTATCCCGCTACATTCAGAGATTTGGGTTATTGTGTTCCAGGCTTCATGCAGTATCATTCAATTGAATGATCTCATGAATGTGATCAAGGCAGGTTTATTTTGGTTCTTGTTTTAGTAAGAACTGTCTTAGTCATCAGCTGTTTCGTATTTTTTTAAGACCCTAGACAAATAACTTCAATAATGAGAAAGATTTTACAGAAATGTAGCTGTGTCAACAAGAAATGAGTTTACATTAACTATTAGTCTAATTATGTCTCATATTTACTACTTTGAATTCAAGTAAGAGGGCACAGATCTCCAAATTTAAGTTATATCTATAGTAACTATACGGTAGAATAAAATGGAGAAGTTTAAGTTCCTATTGAAAGGAAATTAATTTTGTTCCAGTATAACAAGTCTTCAGAGTACACTCATTTAAGAAAAATATAATAAACACAAGTAGGAATTACTGTTTTGCCGCATTGATTTCCTATTTATTGCCTTCTCTTCTAAATATTAAATTAAAAATCATTTTGCATTTTGGGATTGCTGTACTAGATATTGTAATGCAGCAGTTTGTATTTAGTATGATTTTACCTCTTATTCCTTCATGAAAAAGTTTTTTTTTTATTTTTATCAGTAAATTATTTCATTCCTAGTCTAGGTACAGAACATGATTTCAGGTTCTGCCACTGACTGTTCTTTGGATTATTTTGCCTTCTCAATTAGGTTTTAAGAACCCTTGTAGCAGGCTTCCCAGGTGGCAATAGTGGTAAAGAACCTGTCTGCCAATGCCAGGGACATGAGACTAGGGTTAGATCCCTGGGTCAAGAAGATCCCCTTGAGGAGGGCATAACAATCCACTCCAGTATTCTTACCTGGAGAAGCCCATGGACAGAAGAGCCTGGCGGGCTACAGTCCATAGGATCACAAAGATTCGGACACAACTGAAGTGACAACACACACACATGCACACAGCCCTTGTAGCAAAGGAGGCATGTCTTTTCCTCCTGGTACCCTTACCATCTAGCTCAGGCCCCTAAACAATAGATAAGCAAGACATGTTTATTGATAATGATTTGGAATTTGCTCAGTGAATATTATAAAAAAGAAGAGTGAGAAAATATAAATGTAATGCATGCAAAATAGCATTAGAATAAAAAGGATCAATATTTGTGAAGCAAGTGTAATATACCAGGCATTCTAAGTACTTTATTAGGTAGTCATTTATTAGCTTTGTTTTTCAACGTGGAAGTAAAGACTCAGTGAGGTGAGGTCGGGAACTAGGTCAGAGTCAGTTTAAGAGCTGCTGAGCCAGATCTTAGGTCTGACTGACTCCAAAGCATGACCCCTTCCATTGAGCCATACTGCCTCTAATGAGACCAGTAAAACACATAAAGTTATTAACCAGCTATACTCCAATACAAGCTATAAAGTTTATTTTTTTAAAAAAAGGAAGAAAGTGTAGGGGAAAAAACACAATCTCTGGACAAAACCAGATTTTACATTTGGTCTGCAAGAACCAGAAGGTGTTTCTTGCTGTGAAAGATGGCAATTTCTTTTCTTATCCCAAGGAAAGATAGAGGGGAAAGCAATATGTCCCCAAACTATCCTAAATTATAGGTACACTGAGTGAGTGAGTGAAGTCGCTCAGTCATGTCCGACTCTTTGCGACCCCGTGGACTGTAGCCCACCAGGCTCCTCTATCCATGGGATTCTCCAGGCAAGAATACTGGAGTGGGTTGCCATTTCCTACAGACTATTAAAAGCTTCTCTGGTGGCTCAGACGGTAAAGCGTCTGTCTAAAACGCAAGAGACCCGGGTTCGATCCCTGGGTTGGGAAGATCCCCTGGAGAAGGAAATGGCAACCCACTCCAGTACTATTGCCTGGAGAAGATGTGTATAAGAGACAGCAGGGTAAGTATGAACATTCTTACTTATAAGTCTGTAAGTATATCCACATCTGAAAGGTATTACAGAATTTACCATTAGCTACTCCAGTACTCTTGCCTGGAAAATCCCATGGATGGAGGAGCCTGGTGGGCTGCAGAGTCGCGCACGACTGAGCAACNGGTGGCTCAGACGGTAAAGCGTCTGTCTACAACGCAAGAGACCCGGGTTCGATCCCTGGGTTGGGAAGATCCCCTGGAGAAGGAAATGGCAACCCACTCCAGTACTATTGCCTGGAGAATCCCATGGACAGAGGAGCCTGGTAGGCTACAGTCCATGGGGTCTCAAAGAGTCAGACACGACTGAGACTTCACTTCACTTCACAGACTATTAAAGGATAGCCTTCTAAAACTATTTTTAAATTATTTATGTATTTATGTTTGGTTGTGCTAGGTCTTTGATGCGGTGCAGGCTTTTCTCTAGTTGCAGAGAGCAGGGTCTACTCTCTAGTTGTGGAGCATGGGCTTCTCATTGTGGTGGCTTTTCTTGTTGCAGAGCACAGGCTCTAGGGCACGCAAGCTTCAGCAGTTGAGTCTCCCGGGCACTAGAGCACAGGGTCAGAGTTTGCCATGAACGGGCTTGGTTGCTTTGCAACATGTGGGATCTTCCCAGATCAGGGATCGAACCTGTGTCTCCTGCATTAGCAGACAGATTCTTTACCACTGAACCACCAGGGGAGCCTCATGAAAGCTCTACAAGAAAATCCCATAAGAAATTAAAACTATCTTCACTTTATAAATAAGAAAGCTGAGGCACAGAGAGTTTACTAGCATAAGGTCTTAAAGCTAGTAAATCCAAGAGCCAAGATCCAAAACCAGGATGTTTGCCTTCAGATTCCATACCTGTAACCATCACACCAGCCTCATAAGATACCTGAATTTCAGCAAAGTATTTCTTGCAATATTTCATGAACACAAAGATAAAGTAGAAATTGAATCATGAAATAATGAAGCAAGCCTATACTTTTGAATGACTTTTCCTTAAAAAAAATTAGTGGATTGAACACAACATGGAAACATGGTCTCCTTTCACAACACAGGCCACTTTCTTTGGTCCTGCTCTGATCTGTAGACTTAAAGAAGAATATAAGATGGTCACATTAACTAATGAGATTAAACTGAGGGCAGAAAATACTTGTATTTTAGAATTAGGATCTGTGTTTCAGTTCTACATGGAAAATAGCTGTGAGGTAATACACAAAGATGACAGTTTCCTTGAGGGCTAAGATCAATGGAATAGGGGTCACTTAGCCTGTGTGTTCTTAGGCGCGTTATAAAGGGAGGCCTCTAGATCTATCTTGGAGAAGGCAATGGCAACCCACTCCAGTACTATTGCCTGGAAAATCCCATGGACAGAGGAGCCTGGTAGGCTGCAGTCCATGGGGTCTCGAAGAGTCGGACATGATTGAGCGACTTCACTTTCACATTTCACTTTCATGCATTGGACAAGGAAATGGCAACCCACTCCAGTGTTCCTGCCTTGAGATTCCCAGGGATGGCAGAGCCTGCTAGGCTGCTGTCTATGGGGTCTCACAGAGTCAGACATGACTGAAGTGACTTAGCAGCAGCTAGATCTATCTTGATGCTACCTTTGAGTCCTTCTGGTAGAAAGGTCAAGAAGAATATGAGAACATGGGATCTGGAAGAAGAGTTACTAAAGAAGTGACTTATGAGCCCCAACACAGGCATAGAAAAATGAGGTCCACTTCATATCTCACTCATGAACCAAAGATCTTAATTCTAAGACCTCTGAAGCTCTGAAAATTTCCCATATTTGTTGTTATTGTTGCTTCCCCCAGTCTTCTTTCTTTGTCACTAGCAGAAAGATTCCTAAACCCTTGAAATCACAAAGGGACTACGTGATAACCTTTGAAAAGGGCAAGTAAAGGAGAACCAAGGATATGGCTTCTTGCTCCTCAAACTCAAGCGCAAGACTGATAGAAAGGTCCCAGGAAATGGAATGGCTGGTGACAGTGGTCGTATGTGAGCTCTGCCCTCATGCAAGAAAGGAAGATCTGTGAACTGTCCAGGGCTGCAAGGGGCCCCGGGATAAAAACAGAAAATCTTGATAGGGGCTCTAATAATTAGAGTTATTTAGTAAAAGGACAAGGCAATGGCACCCTACTCCAGTACTCTTGCCTGGAAAATCCCATGGATGGAGGAGCCTGGTAGGCTGCAGTCCATGGGGTCGCTGAGTCAGACACGACTGAGCGACTGCACTTTCACTTTTCACTTTCATGCACTCGAGAAGGAAATGGCAACCCACTCCAGTGTTCTTGCCTGGAGAATCCCAGGGACGGGGGAGCCTGGTGGGCTGCCATCTCTAGGGTCGCACAGAGTCGGATACGACTGAAGCGACTTAGCAGCAGCAGCAGCAGTAAAAGGACAGGAGTGTTTTTAAGATTGTGAGTTTCCTGCAGAGGATGGGTAGAGTTGTAGAAGGGATTTTTATTGAGGATAAGAAGTTCTTGTAGCTTCTTTTGTGAATCTACTGATTCTCTTATCTATGATTCTATTATCTATGAGGCATGTAACTAAATATAGAGGGATTATTTCCAAAAAAGTTTCTAGTCCATTCATTAATGTGTTCATTATATATTAATAAAGTTTCCTGTGGTCTTCCCAGGAGGTGCTAGTTGTAAAGAACCTTCGTGCCAGTGCGGAAGATATCAGAGATTTGGGTTCAATCCTTAAGTCAGGAAGATTCCCTGGAGGAAAGAATGGCAACTCACTCCANCATGTAACTAAATATAGAGGGATTATTTCCAAAAAAGTTTCTAGTCCATTCATTAATGTGTTCATTATATATTAATAAAGTTTCCTGTGGTCTTCCCAGGAGGTGCTAGTTGTAAAGAACCTTCGTGCCAGTGCGGAAGATATCAGAGATTTGGGTTCAATCCTTAAGTCAGGAAGATTCCCTGGAGGAAAGAATGGCAACTCACTCCAGTACTCTTGCCTGGAGAATCCCAGGGACGGCGGAGCCCAATGGACTGCCGTCTGTGAGGTCACACAGAGTTGGACACGACTGAAGCGACTTAGCACTTATGCAAAGTCTCCTATATATTTGCATAACTTTTTACAATAAGGTGTTCTTACAGACTTTACATGCAATATTATCTGCTTTATTTACTAGTCATATCACTTCAATCTAGCTTCCCACCACTCTAGTGAATTGATTTCAATAAGTGACTTCTTGTTTTATACAAAAAAATCAACCTTTTTATTCTTATCTCACTATATTCAACCTCCCTCCAATCCTGCCTTCCATGATGGCACACAGTTCCAGTTACATTCCTCTCTCTCTAACCAATCCTTCTTGATCCCCTAATGCTATTGCAGGCTCTTGCATCTTAAAAAGTTGTGGTTTCTTGGGTGGTGGTGGTTGGGGGGGGGGGGTTTGACCTTCCTTCTGTTTGTTTCTCAAGTTCCAAATTCTTCCTGGACAATCACATCTAAAACCATGACCTCAGCCAACAGCTAGATGTTTCCCAAATATTCCAACTGAGTCACTCTCCCTGACCCTCACACCAGTTTTTCCTGCTGTATACTGAGCATCTTTACTTGCACATCCCAAAGGAATTTCACATCTGGCATGTCTAAGACAGAATGAATCATCCAGCTTCCTAATTTCTTCCTTGGTCCTCTCAGTGTTTCCAGTGTTTGGATTACAGCNAGGTTTGACCTTCCTTCTGTTTGTTTCTCAAGTTCCAAATTCTTCCTGGACAATCACATCTAAAACCATGACCTCAGCCAACAGCTAGATGTTTCCCAAATATTCCAACTGAGTCACTCTCCCTGACCCTCACACCAGTTTTTCCTGCTGTATACTGAGCATCTTTACTTGCACATCCCAAAGGAATTTCACATCTGGCATGTCTAAGACAGAATGAATCATCCAGCTTCCTAATTTCTTCCTTGGTCCTCTCAGTGTTTCCAGTGTTTGGATTACAGCATCGTTTCCCAATTTACAGGCCATTAACCTGGAGACTGTTCTGGATCTTTCCCTATTTCACGCTCATAATCAGGCACCAAGTGCTGTTGTTTCCTAATCATCTCTTGAACTAGTTCCATAACTCTGATATGGAGCATCTTTTGCTGGGCCACTGGAGTTACCTCCCACTTCAGACTTCGATTTCATCAGTCCAACCGCCACATCACAGCCTAAGAGGGCTTTCAAAACCACACACCTCGTGGTGCCACTGCTTTGCCACAACGGCTCACCGTTGCGGATGAACAGGATGAACAAACTTTCCACTAGAGCATGGATCACCTGAGACTGGTGATTTCCAAAAGTTCTAGCACTCCTCTTTCCCACTGCTCCTGCCAGGACTCCAGGAAGAAAAAAGCAAATGAAACTTGGGGAGGCGCCCTGGCTTCTAATGATCAACTGGGATATATCAATGCCCTTGACTAACCTCTTAGATACCCGCAACCTTCAGCCTCTTTTGCTTTAACAAAAGACAATGAAGAGGATAAATAAGGCTAAGTTTAGGGGCTTCCCTGGTGGCTCAGATGGTAGAGAATCTGCCTGCGATGCTGGAGACCCAGGTTCGATCCCTGGGTTGGGAAGATCCCCTGGAGAAGGAAATGGGAACCCACTCCAGTGTTCTTGCCTGGAGAATTCTATGGACTAAAGAGCCTGACTGGATATAGCCCATGGGGTCGCAAAGAGTTGTACATGAATGAGAAACTGAGACTTATAAAGTGAGGTGGGAGGGACACTTTGGAGATGCAAAGTAGAAGCAAAAAGGCAGCAGAGGTTCAATGTGTTCAATCACTCAATCGTGTCTGACTCTTTGTGACCCCATGAACTGTAGTTCGCCAGGCTCCTCTGTCCATGGGATTTTCCAGGCAAGAATACTGGAATGTGTTGCCATTTCCTTCTCCAAGGAGAAGTTCAATACACTAGAAAGGAAAGGGAGCGTCACAGTCCATGATCCCCAACTGCAGGTGGAGTGCAAAACACAGTTCACAAAACTAAGTCATAGATCTGGCAATGCCCCAGAAGGGACATATTGCACATCACCTGGCAGAGCAAGAAATTCAGAGAAAAAAGACACACCTAAAAGTGGGTAACTTGTGGGTTTAAAGAAAACTGCCCAGCAAGTCACCCCAGGCAAAAACAGCAAGTTTATACTACAGCTGTCAGTTGAGTGGTCACTGTTAACCTTCTGAGGACAAATAGTGTCCTAAGTCAGGACCTGTGGGACAAATCCCATGGCCTATCTGTGAACAGTCTGTGAGTTAAAAGAATTTTTATATCTTAAAACTAGAAGAGTAAATGAAACTTCCCTGATGGTCCAGTGGCTAAGACTCTGTACTCCCAATGTTGGGGTGGGGAGAAGGGAAGGCAGGTTTAAATCCTGGTCAGGGTACTAAGTCCCACATGCTACACTGAGTTCACGTGCCTCAACTGAAGATCCTGCGTGCCGCAACTAACACTCGGAGCAGCCAAATAAATAAATATTTTTAAGAAAAATAAATAAAACTCAAGTGAAAAACGTAACTAAGAAGAATATGCAACAGAAGAGCATATGACTGCAAGGCCTAGAACATTCACTGTCTAGTCCTTCACAGGAAAACTTTCCTAAAGCTTATATTCCACTCACATCCAGAGTAGTTTATGGAATGGCATCACAGGAATGAGGCTTTTGAAAAATATGCTCTTGTTATTCAGTTGCTGCTGCTGCTAAGTCACTTCAGTCGTGTCCGACTCTGTGCAACCCTAGAGACGGCAGCCCACCAGGCTCCCCTGTCCCTGGGATTCTCCAGGCAAGAACACTGGAGTGGGTTGCCATTGCCTTCTCCAATGCATGAAAGTAAAACGTGAAAGTGAAGTCGCTCAATCGTATCTGACTCTTAGCAACCCCATGGACTGCAGCCTACCAGGCTCCTCCGTCCGTGGGATTTGCCAGGCAAGAGTACTGGAGTGGGGTGCTATTGCCTTCTCCATATTCAGCTGCTAAGTTGCATCCAACTCCATGTACTACAGCACACCATGCTTTCCCCTCCTTCACTGTCTCCCGGAGTTTGCTCAAACTCATGTCCTCAATTGAGTCAATGATGCCATCCAACCATCTCATCCTCTATTGCCCTCTTCTCCTCCTGCCCTCAATCTTTCCCATCATCAGGGTCTTTTACAATGAGTTGGCTCTTTCCACCAGGTGGCCAAAGTATTGGAGCTTCAGTTTCTGTGTCAGTCCTTTCTATGAATATTCAGGGATGATTTCCCTTAGGATTGACTGGCTTGGTCTCCTTGCAGTCCGAGGGACTCTCAAGAGTCTTCTCCAGCATGACAAACTGATGCCACAGTTTGAAGGCATCAATTCTTTAGCACTCAGCCTTCTTTATGGTCCAACTTTTACAACTGTACATGACTACTGGAAAATCATGCTTTTATTACACTATTATGGCAACTTGATGGAGAAGGCAATGGCACCCCACTCCAGTACTCTTGCCTGGAAACTCCTATGGATGGAGGAGCCTGGTAGGCTGCAGTCCATGGTGTCGCTAAGAGTCGGACACGATTGAACGACTTCACTTTCACTTTTCACTTTCATGCATTGGAGAAGGAAATAGCAACCCACTCCAGTGTTCTTGCCTGGAGAATCCCAGGGACGGCGGAGCCCAATGGGCTGCCGTCTGTGAGGTCACACAGAGTTGGACACGACTGAAGCGACTTAGCAGCAGTAGCAGCAGCATGGCAACTTGGAATTCTCCATGTTGAAGGTTTAAAAGGAGACTCTTTCTTGCCTCCATGGATCACCATTTGAAGACACCTCTATGTTCTAGTGAGGGAAAGGAGGTGATCTGGGTTTCAGTGACAACATCAGGACCCTTCTTGGAATTAGGCAGCTCACTTAACACTGCTGTATTTTAATTTTCTTAATCTGTCTGCAAAATGAGGATAATGTCTGCTTTGCTATCTTCACAGGTGTGAGGATACAGTGAGATAACAGATGTAGTACACTTTGCCAAGTTGAAAGGGAGATACACATCGAGGTATTATTATAGATGATGACATCATCAACCCTTAATTATGGGCTACTTTGAAGGAGGATGAAAGATGGATAAATTAAGCTGATAGTTAGTGGTACTTTCTAGTCCTTTATTCCTCTCTTTCCTCATTAAATCTTAATAAAACTGACAAGTATCAGAATTGATTGAATTTAAAGATTTTTGTCCCTTAATTCAATAAGTTTGTGTACTGTTAATTGTGGATTATGTGCTCAGTACTTTTGAGAGGAGGGAAAAGGATCCATCAATGACCAAAAGACTTCATTAGAATTAGAGGAGGAAGGATGGAAGAAATCTAGAAAATTAAACAACACAAAGACAAAGAAACACTTTTACTACTGAAAACTATCTCCCAAAATCTGGTTAGAATGATTTCCATTCCTGCAGGACTTAACTCAAGGTTAACCTGTCCAGCAGTGATGCAAACTCAGATACAGTCTGGCATATATATACGTATGGCTGATTCATGTTGATGCATGGCAGAAACCAACACAGTATTGTAAAGCAATTATCCTTCTATAAAATATCAATTAATTAAAATATATATTAATAAGAAAAAAGTTTGTTGTTTTCAGTCACCAAGTTTGGGGCCAATTTGTTACATAGCTATAGATTAAACTCTATAACTCTATTAAAAAAACTCTGCAAAATTTTGGCCCCAAGGAGGAAGCATTGGAAGTTGACTGCTTATTTCTGCCCCCCCCCTTTTCTCACTCCCTTTTGAAAGTAGGATTTCCACCTCCTCTTTCTGAGTGCTCAGAAATACTCTTATTGTCAATACTTGCTTTTTCTTAAGGCAGTGAGCCCCCAGATCAAGTTACCACAGTTAGAAAGAAAAATTTCCCTACATTATGGCAGAAACTGAATAGTTATTTTTTTTTATTGAGATATAACTGACATATAACATTATATTAATAATAGTTTCAGATGTACACAATAATGATTCAATATTTGTATACATTACCAAATGATCACTACAGTAAGTTCTATTCACGTCCATCATCACAGATAGTTACAATTTTTTTTTCTTGTGGTGAGAGCTTTTAAGATCTATTCTCTTAGCAAATATTCAAAATAATATAATTAACCATAGTCACCATGCTATAGATTACATCCCTAGGATTTTGTATTTTATAACTAGAAGAATGTACCTTTTGTATGATTCTTGGTAGAAAGGCAACACACTAGGCACCAAGGAGTGTTGAGGAGGAAAATGGAGAATTATTTAAGAGACTTAAGGTAATATACTTCTTATACCAGCAAGAATGACTTAGAGAAAATGTATATCTGCTCTTGAATATACTCTAAAGTAAGAATGTGGTTCTATCCATGGGTTAAATAGGAGTCAAATTTGCTGACTCAGAAAATTATTCATTCTTTCCTTCTGTAATTATTTATTAATTCCTTCTACATGCCAAGCAATAGGCTAGGCATTGCAGATATAAGCCCATGTGAGCCTGCAGATAACTAAGACTCCATCTATTCTCCCAAATCGCTTATAACTAGTGGCAGAAACAGACAGGTATCCAGTTATCTGCTAGGATGATATAATATGAGCAATAAGAACTATAATATGACCAGAGATGACAGGCACACAGGGAGCTGGTTAATCCAGTCCTGAAGTCTAGGAAGACTTCTTGAAGAAGGGGATGTCTGAGTCCAGTCCTTAGGGACCAGTGGGAATCAGTTCAGTAAAACTGTGGCAAGAGTATGCCAGGTCAAGGGAAAAACACATGCAAAGTCCAGAGGGTTAGAGAATGTGTAGCAAGCTTCCAGCCTTGTGAGAAATTCAGCAAATTAAGATACGAAGAGATGGAAAGCACTAAGAGATGAGCTAAAAAATTCTGGGAATTTTCAGAAGAACTTCATACACCATAAGAAGGATTTTGAACAATATGAAAACCATTGAAGAGTTTTAAATAGTTTAAATCATATGCAATTATATAAATGTGATTGGAAAGCTCAAACCTGAAAAAACTAAAAGTATGAGAATATTTTATGACAGTGGGTGGGGGAGATGCTGCTGCTGCTGCTGCTAAGTCGCTTCAGTCGTGTCCGACTCTGTGCGACCCCAGAGACGGCAGCCCACCGGGCTCCACTGTCCCTGGGATTCTCCAGGCAAGAACACTGGAGTGGGTTGCCATTTCCTTCTCCAATGCATGATAGTAGAAAGCCAAAGTGAAGTCGCTCAGTCGTGTCCAACTAGTAGCGATCCTATGGACGGCAGCTTACCAAGCTCCTCAGTCCATGAGATTTTCCAGGCAAGAGTACTGGAGTGGCTTGCCATTGCCTTCTCCGGGAGGGGAGGGGCGGGGGGCGGAGATGAGGAAGATATTTTAAAAACAAGATCTCAAAGACCAAACCAAAAGGAAAACTGGTGGATTCGCTTACATCAAAATTACAAGGAGGGAGCCTATAGGCATAGTGAATGGGGAACCAGAAATATCTGAAACGGAAGAGGGGATGATATGTAGAACATAAAAGAAGCTCCTGAAAATTAGCAAGAGAAACACAAAGTATCCCATAGAAAAATGGGCAGAAAATAAAAATCAGCAACTAGGAGAAAGGAATGTAGAGTGGCTTAACCTCACTAGTAACCGAAGGATTGTATGTTAAAACAACTGTGAGATACCCATTTTCACAATCAGATGGACAAATAAGGAAGAGAATACAAATTCTTTTTTAAGTGTTAGTTGCTTAGTGGTGTTTGACTCTTTGCAACCCCATAGACTGTAGCCTGCCTGCCAGGTTCCTCTGTCTATGGAATTCTCCAGGCAAGAATACTGGAGTGGGTAGCCATTCCCTTCTCCAGGGAATCTTCCTGACCCAGGGATCAAACCCGGGTCTCCTGCATTGCAGGCAGATTCTTTACCATCTGAGCCACCAGGGAAAACCCTCTTTTTTTTTTTAATTTTATTTTTACTTTATTTTACTTTACAATACCGTATTGGTTTTGCCATACATTGACATGAATCCACCATGGGTGTATACGAGTTCCCAATCCTGAATCCCCCTCCCACCTCCCACTCCATATCCTCTCTCTGGATCATCCCCGTGCACCAGCCCCAAGCATCCTGTATCCTGTATCGAACATAGGCTGGCACTTCGTTTCTTACATGATAGAATTGAGATGTAATTGCTTTACAATGTTAGTTTCTGCTCTACAATCAAGTGAATCAGCGTGTGTGTGTGTGTGTGTGTGTGTGTGTGTGTGTGTGTGTGCACGCGTGCACGCGTCCCTTCCTTCTTGGACCTGCCTCTTATCTCCCCATATCACCCTTGTAAGTCACCACAGAGCACTGAACTAAGATCCCTGTGCTATTCAGCAGGTTCCTACTAACTGTCTACCTTATAGACTGTAGGATGGTGCTGCCATTTTGTCCATCACTCTTGTTAGAACTCAGGGAAGTTAAATACGCTACTACCAATGCTAATAGACCAGGGGAATCCTGCTTCTGGTATACTTCCCAGAAAGTTCTGCTTAAGTTCACAGGAGATATGGATAATTAAGTGACTGATGATTCAATCTTCAGTGGTTTGTGGCAGCCAAGAGTTGGAAGTAGCTGTCTATCACCTAGGTGTCTAACATAAAGGTCTGTATGCTTAGCATGGTACTTGATGATGCTTTAGAATATGGAGCAATGAGAAGAAATTAGCTAAATGGATATAACAACATGGAAGGTCACAAAAATAAAATAATGAGTAAATAAATAGGAAACAACAAAGTTTACAGCAAAATTCCATTATTTCCATTTTAAAGTTCCATTGGTATTATTTAACCACACTACATCTTCCAGGATGGATAATGATCTAAAGAAGGAAAGTAGAAGGAGAGGAGGACATATATAAAATATAATTAAATATTGCTATCAATAGGAATGGAAGAGAATGCAAGGAAGGATAAAGGAGAAAAACAATAATGATGGAACTTAAAAACAACCCCCCCCAAAAAATGGGACTTCCTTGGTGGTCTTGGTGGTTAAGACTCTGCGCTTGCAATATAGTGGGTACAGGTTCAATCCCTTGTTGGGGAACTAAGATCTCACATGCCATGGGGCACTCCAAAAAATAAAAGTAACACCAAACTGAACTGGGTTGAATAGTGCCTCTCCAAATTCATGTCTTTCCCAGCACTTCAGGCTGTGAGTTTATTTGGAAATAAGATCATTGCTGATGTAATTAGTTAAGATGAGGTCATATTGAAATATGCTAAGTTACTTCAGTCGTGTCCGACTCTGTACGACCCCATAGATGGCAGTCCCACCAGGCTCCCCCGTCCCTGGGATTCTCCAGGCAAGAACACTGGAGTGGGTTGCCATGTCCTATTGGGCCCTTAATTCAATGTGACTGATGTTCTTAAAAGAAGGGACACAGGGAGACACAGAGGGAAGGCAATGTGAAGACACACAGGGAGACTGGAATAATGCCTCTACAGACCAGAAAGGCCAAGGACTGCCAGCCACTAACCACCACCAGAAGCTAGGAAGAGACAGGAGGATCTCCATCAAGAGCCTTCAGAAAGAACATGGCCCAGCTAACACCTTGTTTTCAGATTTCTGGTCTCCAGAACTGTGAAACTATAAAGTTCTGTTGTCACCAAACTTGTAGCATTTAGTTATGGCAGTACTAGCAGACTAATACAAAAACAAAATAAATTCCTTTCTAGACCCATATTGATGGCCATGAACTGATGCATATGCATCTGAATTACTAGGATAAATAAAGGCTACAGCAGAATTCTTTTTTATTCTAGAATTAGGGGACAATATTAACACCCAGGTGAGCAGCCAACACTGTGCTATCTAAGACTTGTGCTGGATTGAATTGTCCTTTGCCTGGACTGTGGTTTGATTTATGCCCTTTCCGTGGTTGTGTAGGTGGCACTAGTTGTAAGGAACCCACCTGTCAATGCAAGAGACATAAGGGACACAGGTTCAGTCCCTAGGTCAGGAAGATCCCCTGGAGGAGGAACAAGGCAACCCACTTCAGTATTCTTGCTTGGAGAATCCCATGGACAGAGGAGCCTGGCAAGCTGTAGTCCATAGGGTTGCACGCAGAGTCAGATGTGACTGAAGTAACTTAGCAGCATGCATGGTTGTGTGAGAGTAGCTATCACAGAAGGGTGCTCCTTGCTCTGTATTTAGAAACACAGCCTGCTGCTGCGGCTGCTGCTAAGTTGCTTCAGTCGTGTCCAACTCTGTGCGACCTCATAGACGGCAGCCGACCAGGCTCCCCCATCCCTGGGATTCTCCAGGCAAGAACACTGGAGTGGGTTGCCACTGCCTTCTCAAATGCGTGAAAGTGAAGTCGCTCAGTCGCATCTGACTTTTAGCGACCCCATGGACTGCAGCCTACCAGGCTCCTCCGTCCATGGGATTTTCCTGGCAAGAGTGCTGTCATAGGGTGCTGTTACTTAATTGGGGTATGAGTAGAAATAAATGTTTAGACAAGTTTGTGTCAATCATTTCTACGAGAGATTCTTGGGTCCTTAACCATGAACTTTATTTCTGAGAATGGCTACTTTAAATTCTGATGAGGAACAAAAACACTGGAATGGATTCCAAACCTCAGTTAACTGTTGGTGTCTAAAGAAAGGAAAGTGGTCATCTTAGATTATTCCCTGAAATCTGACTTGTTCTTAAAAAGAGTGGGCATAAATCCCCCCAGAAATTGATACTGTAAGCATCTTCTCCTCCTTTAAAGTTAGTATTCCTTTGACTTTGGAAGCAGAGAGACTGAGAATGGGTACTTGTTAATACAGCTGGCATTCTCTGTTCTGCTTCCAACCCCTCCCACTGCCTTTCAGATCCAGACCTTAGCATTATCAAAAAGTCTCCAAGACATATTCTCTAAAATGTTGGTTCTCAGTTTTCATATTACTTTTTTCAGCGTTCTTGAGATAAAATTCACAAAGCTGTAAGATATATATAAGTGTACAGTGTCCACTGTGATGTGTACAGGGTAATGCTTTGATATAAATAAACATTATGAAAGAACTTCCCTCATCAAGTTAATTAACACAACCATCACCTCAAACTCCAGAAGATGGTGAGGACAGCCTGGTGAGTTTCAGTCCATGGGGTCGAGAAGAGTTGGACACGACTTGGCGTCTGAACAACAACAACACTTCATCTTTATCCTTTTTCCTTTGGTGAAAGCATGTAAGTTCTACTCTCATNCCGAAAGATTTATTTTGTATATTTCACACAGCTAGCAAGCAGAGAATATGAACTTTGAACTTTGGTTATTTGTAGTGAAAGAGCCTGATACCACTCTGCCATTCAAGGGAAGTCCTGATAAAATATCAGTATGGTAAATTAAACAATATAGTCCCCAGAAGATGATTAATGCATGTCATAAAAACAGGATGGCTGCAAATGAAGAGGGTCAGGATAGGAACAGAACAAAGACTTTTCTCTTAGTCACCC
This sequence comes from Philantomba maxwellii, assembly GCA_006410695.1. Classification (NCBI taxonomy): domain Eukaryota; kingdom Metazoa; phylum Chordata; class Mammalia; order Artiodactyla; family Bovidae; genus Philantomba; species Philantomba maxwellii. The sequence goes on along the minus strand of SJYS01004465.1, from coordinate 46,448 downwards.
TTCCTTTAGCACCTATGCACCAGTTCCTGTGTAAAGAGGCATGGGATGGGGTTAAACAAGAACAGCCTGATACGTGATTCATAATTTGTTTCAAAGGTACTAAATACTGAGGTTAACTGCTTGGTGTGCCATATAGTTGATCCTGTGTGAGAGTTTCATTCAAACTACCCACTTTTGTTCTATTTATAAATTCCTGAAATAAAGGAACTTCTTCCAGTATTATTAAAGTGGAGGCATGAACAGGTAAGATATGCAACATCCAACCGCTACCAGGCCTCTAGGAAGGGAGGGGGATGACTACGAAAGCCTCTCACAGAATCAGATTGAATCAGGCTCATTCAGGAACAGAAGGACTCCATTTTATAACTGATTCTGAAGGGGGGAGGGGGAGCATTAAATTAAAACAGGAAGCCAGAAGTAGGCCTGAATTATATTATTCTCTTAGTAGACTAAGAAGAGGCTGCACCTTTGGAAATGCCTGCCAGGAGTTTTTCCTGGGACATTCATTATTTTTCATTCCATTCTGAATCTGGAAAGAGGCAGATTACCTGCTCAGGTTAATGCGAGATCTCAAAAAGTGCTAAATTAGATGCTGGGAAGTGTTAAACCATTGATCAAAGAGATTCCCTGCTTGTTACCCAAGGATTACCTCATTCTCGACACCAGAATTGCTGGGGTTAGATTTTCTTTTTACAGTTTTGATCGTATTTTTTAACTTGCTTGACTGGTTAAAGAACAGGTTTGGTCTTGTCACTAGATTTCTTCATGGTTAAAATTTGAAAATTGTAAAACAGTTGTGCTTTTTTAATGGGCTCTTATTTAGCTCTCATTGTCTTTAAATAAAATTTGTTATAGCTATTTGTGTTCTTTTAAAGCTATTTGGTTACCTTTTTCTCCGACTACAAATTCATTTGAGTCTATCTGAAATAAGCTCCAATGTTTACTTATGACTCTCTCGGTCATTTAGTTGTTTGTTTGTTTTTTTCTTTTTGGTCATGATTTAGGAATTATCATGCTGCAAGTTTGATTGTAAAACTTCTGTACATTTTCATAATTGAGTTGGTTAGAAAGCTTAATTATCAGTATATTTGAAAGTCATAGATATATAAAAAGATAAATGCTTCAAAATTTTCTTTTGCCATGTATTTATATAAAAGTGTCTTTTTACTATTTTTTATCATACTTTATGCCAGCAGGTTGAGCAATATCTATGCTGAATGTTGAATTTTTAAAGCTTAAGTGCAACCGCTGAAACTTTCTATAAGCTATTATAATGTGGTTATATTTACAGTAGTAAAGTAATGAAAATGTAGAGTCTTATTATAGATGAAATACAAAAAGTAAAATATTACCTTAAAGTGAAAGTGAAGTCGCTCAGTCGTGTCCGACTCTTAGCGACCCGTGGACTGTAGCCCACCAAGCTCCTCTGTCCATGGGATTCTCCAGGCAAGAATACTGGAGTGGGTTGCCATTTCCTTCTCCAGGGGATCTTCCCGACCCAGGGATCAAACCCAGGTCTCCCACATTGCAGGCAGATGCTTTAACCTCTGCACCACCAGAGAAGCCCCAAACATTCATTCAAATGATATGAATTAATTGAAACTTGTTATTGCCTTCTACTCTTGAGTACATGATAGAGTACATAGAACAGATAAGAAAATATAATTTCATAACATCACTGAAATGTGCTGAAAATGACAACAAAAAGGCATATTTTTCTAAACTGATATATATATAATGGTGAAAAAACTAATTCCTACTGTGGAGCTGCTGCTTCTGCTGTTCAGTTACTAAGTCGAGTCCGACTCTTTTTGACCTCATGGACTGTAACCCACCAGGCTCTTCTGTCTGTGGGATTTCCCAGACAAGAATATTGAAGTGGGTAGCCATTTCATTCTCCAGAGGATCTTCCTGACTCAGGGATCAAACGTATATCTCCTGCTTGGCAGGCAGATTCTTTATCACTGATTTACCATACTGTAAAGAACAAGAAACTATACTTAATATCCTGTGATAAACCAAAATGGAAAAGGATATGAAAAAAGATATATGAGTCACTTGGCTGTACAATGGTAATTAACATTTTAATTCAACTGTATTTCAATTAAAAAAAATTTTTTTAAGATATGTTTCTCAAAAGAAAGATCTAAATTGTATGCCTAAAGTTATGCACCTGTTTTGTTGTCAAAACTTCCTGGCCTGTACAGTTAAGATCCATGCATTTCACTATACATTAATTATTTCTCAAAAAATTATGCATTGTTTTGAATCTTATGAGAGGGTGCATAGGATTACGCTGATAAGAATTTTAGTGAAATTTTTAAATTTATTTTTAAAAATAATATACAATAAAACTGTTTTATGGCATCGTATGGATCTTAACACGTGGATAGATTCATGGAATCACTACTGCAATCAGAATACAGAGCAGTTTCATCATCCCCCTTGGTGAAATGAAATTCCTTCATTTCACCCATTTGTAGTCACAATTTCCCCACATCCTTAACCCTTGTCAATCACTGATCTATTCTCTCTTCCTATAGTTTTGACTTAGGGATGTCATATAAATGTAATCATGCTGCTGCTACTGCTGCTAAGTCCCTTCAGTTATGTCCGACTCTTCGCGACCCCATGGACTGCAGCCTACCAGGCTCCTCTGTCCATGGGATTTTCCAGGCAAGAGTACTGGAGTGGGTTGCCATTGCCTTCTCCGAAATGTAAACATACAGTATGTAATCTCTTGAGACTTGATTTTTTCATTCAATGCAATGCCTCTGAAATTCATTCAATTTGTTTTGTGTTTCTTTTGTTCATTCCTTTTGTATTGCCATGTAGTATTCCACTGCATGGATATGTACCATCTTTTATCTATCGAAACCACTGAAANTGTAAACATACAGTATGTAATCTCTTGAGACTTGATTTTTTCATTCAATGCAATGCCTCTGAAATTCATTCAATTTGTTTTGTGTTTCTTTTGTTCATTCCTTTTGTATTGCCATGTAGTATTCCACTGCATGGATATGTACCATCTTTTATCTATCGAAACCACTGAAAGACATTTGGATTGTTTAAAATTTGGGGCAATTATGAACAGGACAGTTATTAACAGTTGTGTGCAAGTTTTTGTGTAACCATAAAATTTGATGTCTTTAGATATTAATCCACGCCTATGGGTGGGATTGCTATAATAGGCCACACATGTATTTAATTCTATAAGAAATTGAAAATGGCCATTCCATTTTTGTATTTCCACCATTTCCAGTTGCTCTATATCCTTGCCAGTGCTTGCTTTTTTTTTTTTTAAACTTCAGTATTGAAATAGATATGTAGTGGTTAACTCACTGTCTTTTCATTTGTGTCCCCCTAACAGTAATGATCTTGAACATGATCAAGGACTATAAAGGGTTTGAGATGTTATCATATTTGCATGTTAGCCTATCAGAGTTTCATGAATGCTGACCAAAGGCATGAGACTCCTGGGTCGGAGACAAAGGAGCTAATTTAGGTAAGGGATGCAAACTTTTAGCTCTAAGAGAAAATTTCAACTATAGTATTATGAGAAAACTTCAAATTAAAACTACTTGCTTGTTGTAAATGTTTCCAACTAAGACTCCTTAAGTTATTTAAGGTAGGTGGTCCTGGTGGGAACAGACACCCTAAAATTCTGCTGGATGAGCATCTGAAGTTGGACCAGAGGAATTTGCCCAGGTGAGAGAGTGCCCTTCCTAGGATTCATTGTAGCTATTGGCCCTGACAATTCTGAATCACCAGGGTGATTTCCCCTGTGCTCAGCCAGTTGTTCCTTTTCTTTACTATGTGATGGCCATCATTTCCTTCTTTCCTGCTCAGGGTCCCTGTAGAAGGATCCTTCGATGTAGAGATAATCTCTCTGAATNTGTAGCTATTGGCCCTGACAATTCTGAATCACCAGGGTGATTTCCCCTGTGCTCAGCCAGTTGTTCCTTTTCTTTACTATGTGATGGCCATCATTTCCTTCTTTCCTGCTCAGGGTCCCTGTAGAAGGATCCTTCGATGTAGAGATAATCTCTCTGAATAATCTCTCACAAGATGCCCACACTAGAGCTGTCTGCAGTGTCTGTCCTGAAGCTTTTCATGTCCATGACATCAATTTCTTGGTAAGGCTGGCTTGTCTTCCAGAGTCCCCAGCAACATCTTTCATCATTGCCCACGCTGCTAGCCCTGGGTTGCCACTTTGCACTCTTAACATTCCAAACAAATTTTAGTAAATCCCTTTCCATTTATTTTGTTTTTGTTGATTTTGTGTCTTTTTTATTGCCACACCATGCCTTTTGGTCAAGCATTCTTTAGAAAGAAGGTCATATATCTGAGTGAGGCGTGGGTAGTTCTCACAGTCCCTTCTCCAGCTCCAACATCAGCCCTGTGTCCTTGACTCATTCTCTATTACTTAGGATGAGTCTTTTCATTTTTTTATTCAAGTTGCTATTATGTCTTTTTCTTCGGCTATGCCATAGTGCATATGGGGTCTTAGTTTCCCTACCAGGGATCAAACTCATGCTTCTTGCTTGGTAGCACCAAATCTTAATCCCTGAACCACCGAGGAAGTCCCAAGATGAGACTTTTCATAGTATCCATCTCAATCTTAAAAGGCTCTCCTCTGCTATCCTGCAGATCTGTCCAGATTTGCTGAGTCCGAGTACATATAACATCACTGGATAGATATGTTGTCTGTTAGTTGCTCAGTCGTGTCTGACTCTTTGCAACCACATGGACTGTAGCCCACCAGACTCCTCTGTTCATGAGATTTACCAGGCAAGAATACTGGAGTGGGTTGCCATTTCCTTCTCCAGAGGATCTTGTCCACCCAGGGATCAAACCCAGGTCTCCCATGTTGCAGACAGATTCTTTACCGTCTGAGCCAGCAGGGAAGCTAGATATACACATATATATTCCCAAGGTTAGTTACACTTCACATTTCTATTAGGAAGTCAGTAATGGGCTTCCTTGATGGCTCAGACAGTAAGGAATCTGGAGACCTGGGTTCAATCCCTGGGTCGGGAAGATCTCTTGGAGAAGGGAATGGCATCCCACTCCAGTATTCTTGCCTCAAGAATTTCATGGACAGAGGAGCCTGGCAGGTTACAGTCCATGGGGTCTCAAGGAGTTGGACATGACTGAGCAGCTAACTTTTCAACATTCTCAATAGACTTGCTTCCTATATTTTTGAATATTATAAAATAATATTTTTTTGACATGTCCTATATAAAAGGCATCATATCATTTAATACTCTCAGCCCCAAGTAGGAGGTGCTTTTTTTGGTCAGATTTACAGATGAAAGAACTGGTGTCCCAAGAGGTTAAATACCTCAAGATCACAGACCAAGAGTGACAAAGCTGAATTTCCATCTCCAGTTGTCTGCCTCCAAAGCCTGTAATGTGAAGTCCCACCCTCTCTCAGGCCACTAGAAGGATTCATATCACAGTTACATACGAAGTCTGTAAGATTCTCGAGATTGATTTAATTTTATTTTAAATGTTGTTTTAAAATTGGCATCATTGGGTCTAATTACACTTCTTAGACTAGGCTCAGCTTAGTCATTCTCACATTGTTTCTCAACTTATGTTCTTAAGCAGAACAAAATTTTGTTAAAGAAAATATTGCATAAGGAAGTTCATATGGCAAAATTATATAAGATGTATTCTTCCCAGGGTTTTATATCCAACTTGCTCCCATTTTGTTTAAATATGCTAGAAAAATGTTCTCTTAGCTGGAACAAAATCGCTCTTTAAAAAAAAAAAAAAAAAGCAGAGACAAATCCAGACAAATTGTAAAGCATCATTTCTCTTTAGACTACAAGCAGAAAGCTCAGGTCAACCAGAAATGCCTCACTCTGGAGTCCCTTTGGGGACATTATGCATTGTGGGACATGGAGGGGACTGCTGCCTCCTTTAAGCTGAACCAGGAAATAGGAAGTTCCACTGCCCACGTCTGCAAATCTTCTGTCTTGTTGTTTGGCAGTCTATGTGTTAGTCATTCACTTCAAGGATTTCTTAAAGAGTATTTATTCCCAAAATAGAGATGCGGAAGCCTACCTTTACCACTGGGCAATAACTTCAGCTCCTGTTAACTTTCCCATAGGAGTAAAACTGATCAATGTCACTGTTGTTGAAATTATACAAGTGAACCAACTCGAGAGTGGAATTTCCCCCCTGCACCCTCCCTCTTGTTTTCATGTACTTTGTAACCTGAGGAGAAGTTTCCATGAGGAAGCAAAGTCTATGTTGAGGTTACCAGGTGATGTATGGAAGATCTCAAGCACAGAAGCTGCCTTTAGACTGCCAAAAGGAATAAAACTCTGTTGTGTCCACGATTGACCTGTGTAAGCAGAATGCGAAATGTTTTCCTTTGCAGAGGCGTTGGCGAGGTTCCTTCCCTCACGTGAGTATCTTACAAGACGCCCACTGTTCTCCATTCTAACATCCCCATGGTGATAGAACTGCCTAAATAACACTGCCCATGAGGGATTTTCATCCACTGGCAATGATACTCATTCATGATTGTGTGGGCAACATTTTTTTTTTTTTTTGCTTTACTTAGGAAAATGTTTCCTACTATATTGATGCCTGCCTAAAGCTAAGCTAAACAGAAACATAAAATGGAGAAATGAGTTAATTATCTAGTTATTCTGATTAGTATTTAGATTATTTGAAGCAAAAGTGAGTTTTCCTTTACTTTTTCCGGAGTATTTCTTCAAAGTCATGCAACTTTGCATCTGTAGCTGTATCTTCAGATATAGCTGTTGAAGCTTTTCTGTTGATGATTTTATCCCCTGTTTCTTCTTTACTCAAGATTATTTTTTAATCTTCCTCATTTCAATTTTATTGTGGAAATCAGTATAATCACGAAAACACTTCTGAACCACACCATTTAATAGTATTTAATCAAGAAAAATATTTTCTTTGGAAGCGTTGAACTTGTCAGATGATGTTTACATTTTATTTACTTTCTAAGAGAAATACCCGAGACCTAAATTGAGACCTAATTTTGAAGGTCTTGCTTTCGGTACTGGTGCTTCACCTCTGGGGTCCACTTGGTTCCAAACTGAGGAGAAATTTATGATCATAAGCACAATCTACCTCCTGGATCCCCACATGCATCACATAAGGGACTTTTTCCTTTTCCTCTGTATGAGGTGAAATTTCATTGACAGGACTCAGGAGGGCTGAAAGATGAAATAAGGTGAAATATTGGATCCTTCATCTGTCTTGAATAAGCACCATGTACTGGGTTCAGTCCCCTACATGGAAAAGTAAAGGTTAGCTGAATGAATGAACTGTGGTGCTGGAGAAGACTCTTTAGAGTCCCTTGGACTTCAAGGAGATCAAAAGGAAAGTCAGTCTTAAAGGAAATCAACCCTGAATATTCACTGGAAGGACTAATGCTGAAGCTCCAATATTTTGGCCACCTGATGCAAAGAGCCAACTCATTGGAAAAGACCCTGATACTGGGAAAGATTGAAGGCAAGAGGAAAAGGGGGTGACGAGGATGAGAGAACCTAGAGTGCATCACTGGCTCAATGGATATAAGTTTGAGCAAACTCTGAGAGATAGTGAAGAACAGGGAAGCCTGGCAGGCTGCAGTTCACGGGGTTGCAAGCAGTCGCACATGACTGAGCAAATGAACAACAAAAACAAAACCATCAAATGAAACAATCATTCATTTATTTAAATGTTAATTTTTTTCACATGTTAGATTTTGCCTGTTGGCATTTTTATCCTCTAATGAATGGTTATGTCATTGAATGGAAGCTGTCGTCCCTACTGGGAGCTAAGGCTTACAGCCACATGAGGAACAGCACCAGTTAACAGCTACTGGGCCCTCCAGGGCACCTGGCTCAGTGCTACATGCTTTACCTGTGATCATTTCGTCCATACAAACACCCACAAAAGTCAAAGTCCTATCGTTATCCTCTTTTGTAGAAGGGTCATTTGAGTCACAATGAGGGGTTTGTTTTAAGCACTCAGTAAATTTGGTCAATGGAGAAGGCAAATGGAAGTAAGGTGCTTTGAGTTACTGGTATATGGAAGGCATATTATACTCACTACTTGATTGAAACCAAATGAATATCTAGAGGAAGGAACTTTAACCCTTTTTTAGGCAGGAAGAAAGACGAAGGTTCTGGGGAATCAAACCATTTTCTGAATATACTTAGCTAGAAAATGAAAGTTAACGAGAAATCCAGGACCCTCTGCTGCTGCGGCGGCTGCTGATGAATCGCTTCAGTCGTGTCCAACTCTGTGTGACCCCAGAGACGGCAGCCCACCAGACTCCTCCGTGCCTGGGGTTCTCCAGGCAAGAACACTGGAGTGGGTTGCCGTTTCCTTCTCCAGTGCATGAAAGTGAAAAGTGAAAGTGAAGTCGCTCGGTCGTGTCCGACTCTTCACAACCCCATGGACTGCAGCCCACCAGGCTTCTCCGTCCATGGAATTTTTCCAGGCAAGAGTATTGGAGTGGAGTGCCATTGCCTTCTCCGCCGGCAGCCCTCAGAATCTGCCTATTTAAGACAAATAAGGGATGCAGTGAGTGGCACCCCAGTGCCTGGTATGCAATTTCACCTTCTACATGGGAAGGAAAAAGGCCCTGGGTGATGGCTGTGGGCTTCTGGGAGTTGTTCCTGATTGCTAGGGAAATAGACTCTGCTTGTGATCATAAATTTTTCCTCTGCTTAGAACTAAGCCAGAAATGGAGATAAAGCATAACTGGAATTTGTATTCATTTCCTAGGGCTGCTCTAATAATACACCATAAATGAGGAGAGGCTTAAACAAAGAAACTTATGGTCTCACAATTCTGGAGGCTAGGAAACCAAAGTCAAGGTGTCTGCAGGGTTGGTTTCTTCTGAGGCTGTGGAGAAAAAGACTCTACAAGGCCTCTCTCCTCAGTTTGCCCATGGCCATCTTCTCCTTATATCTCTCCAAATTGTCCTTCCTTTACACATGTCTGCTGTGTCCCAATTTCCTCCTTTTATAAGGACATAAGGGGCTTCCCAGGTGGTGCTAGTGGTAAAGAATTCGCCTGCCAATGCAGGAGACATAGAGACGTGAGTTTGATCCCTGGGTCAGGAAGATCCTCTGGAGGAGGGCATGGCAACCCATTCCAATATTCTTACCTGAAGAATCCCATGGACAGAGGAGCCTGGCAGGCTAAAGTCCATAGGAACTCAAAGATTTGGACACAACTGAAGTGATTTGAAGGAATGAAAACAAGAGAAATAGACATAGAGTCCCTGACTCCAAACACCATAGCATATGATACTGAATTGCTCTCTTAGCTGAGAGATACATCTCCCCAGTTCAGGAGACCCAAGGAAGGAAAAGGACATCTTGCTAGGGTTCCCTCCTCCCGAGTTTCAGGTCCCATTGCCCCAGTGGTTGACAAGTTTCCACACCCTGAAGCAGCACTGAGGTGGGTTTCTACTGAACTCAGAGGGGCCCTGCTGCTCTGCTGCTTTAGTTGGAAGATATGAACTGGTTTCTCCCTCTTCCATTCTTCAGATCCAGCCCTGTAGCCACTGGTTTCTGCACTGTGCTTATCTTTGGAATAGCTATAAGCTATGCCCCTTCTCCCCTTAGAACCTTGGCCTTCACTTTCTGCCTCATCAGCATGTGAGATAAATGTAATTTTGATCTCCATCTGATCTACTGATGTGGGACACCAGGCAGGATCCAGGAGACACCTTTAGTACAAAGATATTCAGGTGCAGATTTATCTGGAAATATTTTCACTGGTCAAGGACTGTGTTCTTTGTAATAAGATTCTGAGAACTCATAAGAAAAAAGATAAGAACGATTTCTGAGGTCAAATTGGTAGTAAATATCACATTGTTACCTCTGCTGATAACACACTTGCTGCTTATTATGGGATGTGTGCTAAAATGGTGACTGGGTGAGTGAGGAACTGAGAGAAAACTGGAAAATGCTAAAATGATTAAAGGGTTTTTTTTTTTTTTGCACACATGAGTGCCCGCATGTACACAAGAGAGAGCAGGAGAGTGAGAGAGATAAGAGGAACCTTTTAGAAGTATTTTTGACACACCCATGGCCTGCTTCTGTTAATAGAATGCACAAAGGTGAAATTAAGTCAACAAAACCTCCTGAGAATCTTTAACTCCAGAAAATCATGGTCTGTTTTATTCCTAGACCCAAGGAGCCATAGTTATTAAAAGCTGAGGATTTCCCCTTAGTGGGAACCCAGTCAAAGATTCCCAAACCCCCCAAATTCTGACTTCTCTCACCTACCTGATAATCCCTTTCTAGACATGGTGTCCTTTCTATCCGGAGACCCACGTCCCCCTGGTGATGGACGGAAAGAATAAACTTTATCTTTCATACAATATTTATTCCTGACTTTAATGGGTAAGGACTGACCCTTGTGCGTCCCAAATGAAAAACCATGTCAGAGCACAACCTGATAACCTCAACATTCACATGAGCAATGTCCAACAACAGTCACGATCAGACTGATATCTCACAATCTCAATGTCCTTTTTTATTCATTCTCAGTGTTCCTGCTGGTATGGATTGTGTTCATTTGGTTGTTGGCATTATAAACCTTGAGATATAAGGCCTGCTACAGGCCTTAGAAGGGATAGAAATATGTTCAGATTTAAATGGAAAGGGCTCACAGGCCAGGTGCTGGAGCCCATAGGACTCAATCTACCAGGTGTTAGAATCTATTGTTGATGAAAAATATTACCTGTCATATCCGTAAACAAAGGAAGTTTCTCAGACATCGAACCAGCAGCCACTGCAGCTGCCCCTGACTGTGCACCCTGAGGGGATTCAGGATGGAAAACAAAATAAAAAACAGGATACTCATCCTACATAGCTAAGGAACTTGTCAAAGGAATGATTTTAATAAGCCTAGACTCTTGCATCTTCCCATGAGTAGAAACACACTAAATTAATTAGTTTGAGATGTCTGATCTTCTTTAACTAAAAGTAGTCTTCTGATGTTCTGGCCACTTGTACTTTCTTATAAAACCTCTGTATATCCTCTTTCCTCCCTTACTTCTTTGGAACAGTCCCTCAGAGCTATCTGAGAGGCTGTGTTTCAGGCTTAAGTCCTCAGAAAATCTGCTGAATAGAACACAATTCTCAACTTTTAAAATTGTGTGGTTTTTTTTTTTTTAGTCAACACCATGTGACTCTCCTTCTCCCATTATCTCTCTCATTATCCTATCTCTTGACCATCCACAGCTATCAGCAATGAGCAGAAGAGAGAGTACAATTTGTGAAGCCTGCTGCTAAGTCTCTTCAGTCGTGTCTGACTCTTTGCAACCCCAGGGACTGTAGCCCACCAGGCTCTTATGTCCAAGAGATTCTCCAGACAAGAATACTGGAGTGGGTTGCCATGCCCTGCTCCAGGGGATCTTCCCTACCCAGGGATTGAACCCAGGTCTCCTGCATTGCAGATAGATTCTTTTGCAGGCAGCCCCAAATCTTTTCTCTTCAGGTCTTTGCACATTTAAATCAGCTCATTTTCATGTGTAAGTTTTCAGAATCTCATGAGGGTTTACTCTTTCAGTCATTTGTTTTAATGCAGTTATTTAAAATAACTATTTCTCTTTTTTATACAGTGCATATAAACACATATTTATACTCCTTGAAAGATGATTCCTATATCTGTACAGAGTATTTTTTTCCTTTCTAATGATTAACTTATGTTTTAACAGTTTTGAAAACACTAATGAATTGATTCAGAAAGAGGAACATTGTGTCAACTTTTTTATCAATAGAGTAAAAATATTTTGCTCTGTTTACCCAGTTCTCCATATCTCAATAGCTTTTAATCTAATTCATAGGATTCCTGGTGGCTCAGACCATAAAGAATCTGCCTGCAGTACAGGAGACCCCAGTTCAATCCCTGGGTCAGGAAGGTCCCCTGGAAAAAGGAATGACAACCCATTCCAGTATTCTTGCCTGGAGAATTCCATGGACAGAGGAGCCTGGTGGGCTATAGTCCATGGGGTCACAAAGAGTCGGACATGACTGAGCAATAACACTTTTACACTTTCAGACTCTCTGATAAGACAAGGGTATATGAGAAAGCTGTGAGGTGTTCAACGTATAGCAATAAGAAATAGTGACGTAACTGGTAATATGCTAAACTGTGGTTCCTGGAGTTTCTATGATGTGTTTCTGTGTCTGATTTGTTTATCGATCTTGTCTCCATATACACATTCTCAGGAGGTTTGGGGCTGTGATTTATTATGCATTAAAGAAACTAACCCATTGTTGGTACAAAAACAATGTACATGCATTTTCATGTGTATATTTTATCTAGCCAATAGAAAAGAACCTGGTTTTGGACGGAATGATATTATTTACAAAGCAATCATGTATTAGATTTTCCTAAGGAGTATTTTTGATAACAAGCACCACTCTAGATCTGGGCACACAGCCCTGAAGATGCATAAAAAGAAAGTCAGTCTTGGCATAAGTTATGGTGAGCTGTAAGTATTGAACAAAAGCAAAACTTACAAGTAATAACCGTCCAACAAAATACAAAATGTAGAAAATTTTTCACTAACTTCCCAGACAAAAATGTACGGATTTGAGAAAAGAATTAATATATTCTTCTAAATGTCTTTTGAGTGAGAATCTTCTATAGAAATGGAGTATGAAGAATTCAGAATATTTACATAGTAAGCACAGATTTCTTTATATTTTGGGTCAAATAATGACCCATAATACTTATTATAACCAGGGCATTTTATCTCTCAAAGGATTGACACAAGGGTTAAAGAAATTGTAACAAGTTCATATTTTTAAAATTGTAAAACTTAAAGTTTAAATTAATGCCATGTGAAAAGTGACAATGAATCAACACTTTCATCCATTTATATCATGGTGGCAATCCACACTAAGGGGGCATCTAAGGGACAACAGAGACAGCAGTGGAATAGAAACTTAGCATTGTGGATGTCACCACGATACCCACCTCCCTTTCCTCTATACTTTATTTCTAAGCAGATTCACCATTATATAATCGGTGAACTAGCTCCATAGTTTACTAATGGTAAGACTGACATTGTTTACTTTTTAGGCATTGCCTTTAATAGTACATAGGAGCAAGGCACCTCCATAGAACATGAAGCTGTAAGAAAGAAATTTGGAGTTAGATGAACAAGAAAAGATCTGTATCCAGGATTGAGATCCCCAGATAAGCCTGAAATTTCATTGCTGCACTATTTACAACAACCAAGACATGGAAATAACCTAAATGTCCATTGACAGATGAATGGATAAAGAAGGTGTGAGATATATATATATATACATATATATATATACACACACCCCATTATATATATGATATATGTCCCATTGAATATACACATATATGTGATTTATATATATGTTATTCAGTTCAGTTCAGTCGCTCAGTCGTGTCNTGTCCGACTCTGTGCAACCCCATAAACGGCAGCCCCACCAGGCTCCCCCGACCCTGGGATTCTCCAGGCAAGAACACTGGAGTGGGTTGCCATTTCCTTCTCCAATAGATGTTTCTAGAATACCCAAATACCCAGTGGGCTGAGCCCACCTTGACTACGGGCTTCCTAATATTTATGATTTCAATGACAAATAAACCATGAAAGTTTCAGTATTCCACATTGGTACACCAAGTCTTGGGTTGTGAATGCCATTGCTGACTTCTGATGAGCTGGACAGAACCATATAGAAGACTCCATTTCCCTAAACTAATAAAATATAAATATTATGGTAAGTAAAAGAAGCCAGATACAAAAGGCCACATATGTTTAATTCCATTTATATGAGATGTCCAAACTAGGCAAATTCAAAGGGACATAAGCTAGATGAGTGATTACCATGGGCTGAGCGAAGGAAAATTAGAAAGTGACTGATAGCAGGCAAGAGGTTTCATTATGGGAGTGATGGAAATGTTCTGGAATTAGATGGTGATGATGGTTCTTCAACATAGTCAATATGCTAAAAACACTGCACTGTACACTTTCAAATGATGAATTTTATGTTTTGTGAATTATTCTGAATAAAATTTTAAAATAAAAAGTTTTATTTAAAACAGGCCACAAAGTCTATTTGGTTCTCTTTACTCTGTCCCCCATTCAGAAGCCAAACTCAGCTCTACTGCTACAGTGGAAGGGAAGGCTAGAATCATGTTTTTCTAGCAGTAACAGAGAAAACTGAAGTCAGAAAGAAAACAAACACCAACAATGAAAAGAAACTGGAAAGACTTCCCTGGTGGTACAGTGGCTGAGATGCTCAATGTAGGGAGTTCGATCCCTTGTCAGGGAACTAGATCCCATGGACTAAGATTGAAGACACCGCATGTTGCAACTAAGACCCAGTGCAGCTAAATAAATAAATATTTTTTAACAAGTGAAATTTTAAAAGAGCTTTTTTACATCTAGTGTTCACAAACAAGCTGGCCTGAGCCAGGCAGGAGAAGAAGTCTTTGGCTACCAATTTGGAAGAAGAGGAAACATGAAAGGAGAGAGAGAGCCAGAACCAAAGCAAGAGCCCAAGATCCTGCATCCTCCCACAAGGAAGCAGCCTGGCCCAAGGCAGCAAGAAACAAACAGAAGATGAGGGTGTTTCCTGCAATGCTTATCCCCTGGAAGATATCTTCCACTCAGCACCTTGGGAGCAAATGGACCCGAATCATAATTGTTCTTCCTTAGGGGAGAAATGTGGTGTTAGAGAAGTGGTGTTGAAGTCAAGGAACTCTCAAGGGGATCAAATCAATCAATCATAAAGGAAATCAACCCTGAATATTCACTGAAAGGACTGAAGCTGAAGTTGAAGCTCCAATACTTTGGCCACCTGATGCGAAGAGCCAACTCATTGGAAAAGACCCTGATGCTGAAAAAGATTAAAGGTAGAAGAGGATGACAGAGGATGAGATGATTGGATGGCATTACCAATTCAATGGACATGAGTTTGAGCATGCTCTGGGAGATTGTGAAGAACAGAGAAGTCTGGTATGCTACAGTCCATAGGGTCACAAAGATTCAGACATGACTGNAACTCATTGGAAAAGACCCTGATGCTGAAAAAGATTAAAGGTAGAAGAGGATGACAGAGGATGAGATGATTGGATGGCATTACCAATTCAATGGACATGAGTTTGAGCATGCTCTGGGAGATTGTGAAGAACAGAGAAGTCTGGTATGCTACAGTCCATAGGGTCACAAAGATTCAGACATGACTGAGTGACTGAACAGCAACAAGGGGAAGATTAGGCCTCCCTGGTGGCCTAATCTAGTGGTAAAGAACTCACCTGCCAATGTGGGAGATGTAAGAGACACGGGTTCAATTCCTGGGTTGGGAAGATTCCCTGGAGAAGGAAATGGCAATCCACTCCATTATTCTTGCCTGGGAAATCCCATGGACAGAGGAGCCTGCCGGGGTAAAGTCCATAAGGTTGCAAAGAGTTGCACACCACTGAAACAACTTAGCACACAGGGGAGGATTAAAGGAAGATGGTAGAGATCATGCCCCTTTCTCCAGTGTCAAAATGCATATTGCTAACTGTAGGTAAAATGAAACAACTGACAGTAAAAAAAAAAAAGAAAAGAAAAGAGATAAAGAAACCGAGACATAAACAGGACACACCTCAGCATTTTCTCTTATCTTCTAATCTTTTCCAGAATTCAAGCAGCTGCCACACTGGCCTCCTCATAAATGGGAAGAGTGTCTGAGCAATCCAAGAAAGTTTCATGTTTTTAGCAAAAGTGTAGATCCTAAGGGAACCTGAGAGAATTCAGTTTAAACAACGTAGAAGAGAAAATATATAACAAATCTCCANTCTTATCTTCTAATCTTTTCCAGAATTCAAGCGGCTGCCACACTGGCCTCCTCATAAATGGGAAGGGTGTCTGAGCAATCCAAGAAAGTTTCATGTTTTTAGCAAAAGTGTAGATCCTAAGGGAACCTGAGAGAATTCAGTTTAAACAACGTAGAAGAGAAAATATATAACAAATCTCCACCCATCATTCTTCCACTAGATAAAATCTTCCTGCATTGGAAGAAAATGTAGAAGTGGAAGTCAAAGGAGAAGTTAGGTGCTGGTTGGTCTCTGAAAAGGACCCTAAGCTTCACTCCTCCCCATTTCGAGAAATATCAAGGTGGTGGTAGCAGAGTCTTCCGAGTGGATTTTGAAAACCTAGAGAAGAAACCTGTTTTCCATTGCATATACTTACTTCAAAAGAAGTCCTAGGNGAAAAGGACCCTAAGCTTCACTCCTCCCCATTTCGAGAAATATCAAGGTGGTGGTAGCAGAGTCTTCCGAGTGGATTTTGAAAACCTAGAGAAGAAACCTGTTTTCCATTGCATATACTTACTTCAAAAGAAGTCCTAGGCCTCTCCTGAAGAAATAGCTTCCTCCTATGTCTAAGTAGTGTAGGGGAGCAAAATTTTTTACCCCAAAATGTGTTTCTTTGGGTTGTTAAGACCCACGACTCAGGGAGAACCTTCAACCTTCCTCCCTAACTGCCTAGAAGAATTTAGATGGGGGCGGGGTGGGGCTATTCCCTGAGTAGAGCTCTCAGCAGAGACATCTGCAAAGAATATGGGGTAGGTATGGTGAGCATGGGCCTATAGATCACAGCCCATTCTGCATCCCACTGTCCCTGCATGGCCCACTAATCCCAGGTGGCTCAATGGTAGAGTTGGCTTGCCAATGCAGGAGATGCAGAAGACAAGGGTGTGATCCCAGGGTCAGGAAGATCCCCTGGAGGAGAAAATGGCAACCCACTCCAGTATTCTTGCCTGGAGAGTCCCATGGACAGAGGAGTCTTGCAGGCTATAGTCCACAAGGACGCAAAAAACCAGATACGACTTAGCGACTGAGCATGCACACACATCAAACTTTTGCTTTTCCATATCCACATGAATTTCTTTCCTCCCCTGTGAAGTCCAAAACCGCTACCCCCAACATCATCTTTGGTCTTTAGCTGAGAGTTGGATTTGAGAGCTTTGGTCATTTTGGTGAGTTACTCATTTTCCTGGGTCTTCCCCAAGAACAGGTGNGCTTTGTGCTAGGCACGGCTTCCCTGGTGGCTCAGATTGTAAAGAATCTGTCTGCAATGTAGGAGACCCAGGTTTGATCCTTGGGTCAGGAAGATCCCCTGGAGAAGGGAATGGCAACTCCAGTATTCTTGCCTGGAAAATCCCATGGACAGAGGAGCCTGGCGGGCTACAATTGATAGGGTCACAAAGAGTCAGACACGACTGGGCAACTGACATTTTCAATCTATTATGCTTATTTTATTCTCATCCTTATCAGCATTTTACATATGGGAAATGTATAAATTTGTAAACTGAACCACAGAAAGGTTAAGTAATCTGCATTCTCCCATAAGAGGTAAGTGTTTGAGCTGATATTGCACCCTTAACTACCATGCTATACTGCCTCGAATATGGAGGAGTAATAAAGGATTGAGGGACAGTGTCTAAATGCTTTCTGCACCTCTCACCAAGCAGAGGGCCTGATACAAGGGCTGTGCCCCACTCATGTTTGGAAATGATGGCAATGAAGTATAAGGATGGAACATTAGCCTGGTTTTGACATCTGACTTGTTCTCCTGACTCTGCCTCAGAGTTATTGTGTGACCTTTAAGACTTCACTCCCACCCAGCCTGGCCTCTCCAAATGAGAGATTTCAGATTTCCCAAGTTCCCTCCAGCTCTGATGCTGATTCCAGCAGCCACAGTCCTGAGTCAACCCAGAGAATCCTCTTTCTATCTTGGAGGCCAACCAGGTAAAGCTCCTCCTCTGACTGCCCTGATTGGTTTGTTCATCTTCTGATGCAGGTGCTGTTTTGGTTGCCTGGCAACACAGTGATGGAGACTGCCAGTTCCCACAGGAGCAATAAATGAATGAGCAGAGATATTCATGCTGGGAGCAGTGGCCGTAGCCAGAGCAGAGCACTGTAGAATTTGTAATTTCACCTGTCCTGAATGTGCTTTTCCCATCATGCTTCGAGAGAAGTCTAATGGGGAATATTTGGTTGGGGAGGAGAGAGAAAAAGGATTTTCATTCCAGAAGTGACAAACTTCCCTATGCACAGTCCCTTACTCACAATCTTACCTGCCCACAAGGAGGTGACCCTATCACGAAAATCACAAGTACAAGTGTGCATTTTAGTATCACTAGTAAAAGATCTCCTTCTACTCTCTTTCATATACAAAACTATACTGTTTCCTGCTTGTAAACGTACATCCCAGGTTATGAATAAAAGGACAGGTCATATAAACTGGCTCAATCAATCCCCATGCTGTGCTGTGCTATATTTTGTCCCTATGATCACCCTGCAAAATAGGTGGAACTGAAGTCAGCAGACAAGGAAAACTTTAGAAAGGTTAAGAACAATGATTTTCAAATAATGTAGCTGCTGCTGCTGAGTCGCTTCAGTCGTGTCCAACTCTGGGTGACCCCATAGACGGCCTCCTACCAGGCTCCTCTGTCCCTGGGATTCTCCAGGCAAGAACAATGGAGTAGGTTGCCATTTCCTTCTCCAGTGTAGATGTGGGTTCAGTTCCTGACTCTGCTACTTATAAAGTGTGCAACTTTGAATAACTTTCTTAGCTTCTTTGAGTCTCAGTTTCTCCATCTGTAAGATGGGGATATTAACACTAATCTCACGGTGTCACTGAAAAAAGTAAGATAAGGGAGGTTAAACACAGCAGAGGCTGGTGCATAAATGCACAATTATTATTATTATTGCTTTGGGTCATGCACACCACGTTAGTATACAGCTGAGATTTGAACCCAGATCTTATTAATATCAAGGCAAATATTTGCCATTACTTCATACCTCCTCTGAAAGGAAAAGCTATTAAGAAGGTATTTTTTGAACAAATATTTATGTGCCACTGTGTGATGGTGATGAAAATGATACCTAACTTCCATTCAGCATCTTATAGACCAAGTAGTGCTCTCACATGCACTCTCTCTCTTAATATGATGGTGGCTTCTCTGATGTCTGGTGGTATGTCTCTAATGGTGCTGGTTTTGGGAAAGGAATTACCTGAACGTTAAACTCTGTTCTTCTCCTAGAGGCTAGAAAGCCAGAAGAGGGAGCCCAATCCCCCAGAGTACTGAGACAACCAGAGGGGATGGAACTCTGCACCCAGGTCACTCAGCTCATCCTTCTCTTCTGTTTGCTCTGACCAACATAAAGGACTCAAAGTCCAGCATGAAGGGACCACTCTGGCCAGTCTGGGCTGAATCTGTTCTTCCTGATGACACAGTAGAAATATCCAGCTAGGAGCCTCTTTCCTGCCTCCCCCAACACACACATTAAGATTTAAATCCAATCATCTAGTTTCTGTTGTTACTTGCTTCTGCTTGGAACAGCTGCGCTGAATGGAATNTGGCCAGTCTGGGCTGAATCTGTTCTTCCTGATGACACAGTAGAAATATCCAGCTAGGAGCCTCTTTCCTGCCTCCCCCAACACACACATTAAGATTTAAATCCAATCATCTAGTTTCTGTTGTTACTTGCTTCTGCTTGGAACAGCTGCGCTGAATGGAATCACAGAAATCCTCCTCTTTCTCTCCCCCTCTCTCGCTCTCTGTCTTCTCCCTGCCCCTCTCTCTCCAGGTCTCTTTCTCCAAGCCCTGTCGCACACCCCTCCTCCTCACATACACACAGCATGCAGTGGCCCCTGAGCNGTCAGATATCACCATATCAGAAAGCCCTGTCTTGACTAACCTATGTGAAATAATAGCCCCCATCTAGGATTTCCAGTTCCCTTACACCCCATTGCAAGGGGCGCAGGTTCGATCCCTCATCAGGGAATCCAACATACCATGTGGTCTGCCCCCCAAAAAGAAATGAATGAATCACCAAGCTTGCAAAACAGCTTTTACTGCACTCAGAGTAAAAGCCAAAAGATCTTTTAAATGACCCCCAAGAATTAGCCTCTAGACACCCCCATTAGCTTGTCTCCTAGTGCTTTCACCCTCCTGCTTCCTGTTCTAGTCTAACCATTTTGTTGGTCTAAGAATTCACGCTGAAGCCCGTAGTTTGGCACCTGCTGGCTATTCTTCCAGGAGTTATCTCCCTGCTGGATCCCCAGGCTTACTCTATCATGGGCTCTCTGTCACTGAATTAAAGATCCCCACACTAAGTTCTCTAAGTCTCAGCTGTCACCCAGGGCTCCCCTTTTCCTTCCCAACTATATTATTCTACAGCACATTCATTACCACTTAAAGTCTCCAATGAGGCAGGACTTTTGGCAACTGTGTCCACTTTGTGTCTTTGGTACCTAAACAATTTATGGCCATGGAGTGGACACTTGATATTGAACAAATGTGAATTCAGTGTAGCAAATGCCTCTTGGATCCATTCTATCTTCTCATTCCCACTGTTCTGCCTGGGTCAACTCATCTTCAGAGCTTTTCAGGGTTCTTGCCAGGACTCTAAATGATCTTAAGTGGTCTTCCCACTTCCAGTCTCTGTTTGCTTGAATCCATTTTTCACTTTTATCTGATTTTATATACCAGNCGTACAATGTCACGAACCTCATTCCATAGTTCTTCAGGCACTCTATCTATCAGATCTAGGCCCTTAAATCTATTCCTCACTTCCACTGTATAATCATAAGGGATTTGATTTAGGTCATACCTGAATGGTCTAGTGGTTTTCCCTACTTTCTTCAATTTGAGTCTGAATTTGGTAATAAGGAGTTCATGATCTGAGCCACAGTCAGCTCCTGGTCTTGTTTTTGTTGACTGTATAGAGCTTCTCCATCTTTGGCTGCATAGAATATAATCAATCTGATTTCGGTGTTGACCATCTGGTGATGTCCACGTGTAGAGTCTTCTCTTGTTTTGTTGGAAGAGGGTGTTTGCAAATATCATACATAATCAGATTTGTTGTATGCTCTATCCATTGAATTCTTCGGTGCAAAGTCACTCCTCAAGGGCTTTTATGAGACAGTAGTGAAGAAAAAGAAAACAAAAGGGAAACTACAAAGAATGTTACCGATCTTAGGACAAATGAGAACTAACCCATCTATGGAGCCAGGATTGGGGGAAAAAACATGGGAAAAAAATAGGAAATAGGCTAAGAACAGGTTGGCTATAAGAGTACTAATGCTGAATGAATGTTTGTTGGCTGGAAAGTTTTTAGTTTTATTTGGAATTATAATAATTACTTATTTTTCCACCTTGTTTCAAAAGGCTTAAAATTTTACTAATACATGGAGTGTCTTAAATGGAACATATTCTGGCCAGCTACTAGGCTAAGGTGTTTTGCATTAACTTACTTAACACTCTCAACATTATATAGAAGGTGATAAAATGAGGTTTAAATTATTTGCTCAACATAACAGCTAATAGTGGGAAAATTAGTTTTTGAACACATAAAATCTAAATGCATGTTTCATGATCTTTTTATCACATCACATGACACCCTTGAAATTTGGAAGCATGTCTCATATAGATTCTTTTTCTGTTTCTACCACAGTTCCTTTTTCTTCCCTTTCTTCTCTGGCAAAGCCATCATCTCCATGGCTTCCAGAGTTGCATATTTAATAGTACAATACTACATTATATTACAAAGCATAGAGCCACAAATCAGACAGCTACTATTTTATTACACACACAGTTACACTGGAATTTATCCTAAAAGGAGAAATTTACTTGTCTTTACTGGGATTGGCTTCAGTTGGTTGCCTTCAGTTGTTCTCTTTTAGCAGAAAGAAATAATAGCTCGTCTGCATTAAATTCATACCTAAATTTTAAAGCAGAAATGCTGAAATGTATACCCAGTGGCGTAATTTGTGTTTAGGGGACAAGCTGTAGTGAGGCTAAGTGAATGAGCTTTGAAGTTGGAGCGCCTGGGTTCAAATTCCAGCTGTGCAATGAACCTGTTATGAGACCAAGAGCAATTTCCTGAATTTCTTCTAAGTCTCGGTTTCCCTATCTACAAATTAGGGCCAATGACAGTGCTTATCTGAGATTCAGACATGTCTGACTATGCTTCTTGAACTTGAACTTGATATTGTTGTTCCAAGGAATCTATAGNTCCAGCTGTGCAATGAACCTGTTATGAGACCAAGAGCAATTTCCTGAATTTCTTCTAAGTCTCGGTTTCCCTATCTACAAATTAGGGCCAATGACAGTGCTTATCTGAGATTCAGACATGTCTGACTATGCTTCTTGAACTTGAACTTGATATTGTTGTTCCAAGGAATCTATAGAAAAAAAAGGAAAAACAAAACTAAACAAAACAAAACAGCCCACAATACTCCTTCAAAATAAAGGAAGGAGTCAGGTGGACAAGATTTAGTCACTAATTGGGGGCATCCTGAAAATGAATTCGTTATAAACTTGGATTCAGCTTCTGATTCAATATTCTCACAACTCCCCCAGAGCCAATCGAGCTATGATTGCTGGGAAGGGAAGGCAAGCTGTGTGAAAAATCTACAAGTGTGTTCTCAAATCACTATGAGACACTGAGGCATAAGCAGTGTTCACATTCCACTAACCAAGAGTAGAATTGTGAAAAGGAAGAATGGTCTTCTTCCAGCAGTGTCACAGGATACTATGTAGCTTTATGCCCAAAAGACGCAGCAAGTAAATTAAATGCTCTTGAGGAGAGCAGCCTCTGGTAGGTCTAGGATACCCAGTGAGAGGAAATGAGACTGATATAAAAGAGAACACATCTTAAGTAGGAAGAAACTAAGAACAGTGAGACACTCTCTGGGTGACTCCTAGGATGCACTCT
>SJYS01004465.1:13347-23352 GCA_006410695.1 Philantomba maxwellii | reverse complement strand
AGCGAGCCCAGGTGGTTGTAGATTGCAAAAAATGGCCATAAATTCTTTCCATCCATTTGCAATAGGACTCTGAAGCTCCTCCCATGAAAGGTGAAGTTTAGGGCTCCCCTGGCGGCTCAGTGGTAAAGGATCTACCTGTCACTGCAGAAGACACTGGCTTGATTCCTGGCCCAGGAAGATCCAACCTGCCATGGAGCAACTGGGCTGGTACATCACACTCATTGAGCTTGTGTTCTAGAGCCCAGCAACCGTAACTATTGAGCCCACATGCTGCAACTGCTGAAGCCCACGTGCTCTAGAGCCTGTGCCACAGTGAAAAGTCCTTGCATTGCAACTGGAAAGTAACCCCTTCTTGGTGTTCCTAGATAAAAAGCCCAAACAAAGCAATGAAGACCCAGCACAGCCAAAAATAAATACATAAAGTTACGTTTTTAAAAGGTGGAGTTCAGTTTCTCTGTTCAAGTCTAGAATCGGCCATGGTACTTACTTTGGCCACTGTCACATCAGCAAACATGATGAAGAGAACTAAAAAGTGTTTTCAGTGCAAGTAGCCCTGTAACACTGCTCCTGAGACTCCTACAGCCTCTGCTAGCTCAGTTACCTTCTTTGACCCTGCCAATGGCCAACAGGCAACTGAAAGTGTGAGTGAGGTTCCTGGCTTCCAACTGACCACAAAGTGTGATTGACTCTAGCTAATATCATGGGGTTGCAAAGAGTCAGATATGACTGAGTGACTGAACTGAACTGAACTGAATATCAAANCCAACAGGCAACTGAAAGTGTGAGTGAGGTTCCTGGCTTCCAACTGACCACAAAGTGTGATTGACTCTAGCTAATATCATGGGGTTGCAAAGAGTCAGATATGACTGAGTGACTGAACTGAACTGAACTGAATATCAAACGGAGCAAAAATGAGCTGTCCCAACTGAAGTCATTCTAGCTGACACATTGAGTTGTGAGATAAAAAAGGGTTGTTTTAAACCACTAAATTTGGTGTTGGTTTATAGTCAAGGTCAAGGTTATACTGATTGACATTCACAGGTCCATCCATTCATTCATTCACTTATCAGTCCATCCATCTACTTATTTCTTATTCACCTTTTCCCCAAAATAAACATGATCATTTACAGAAAAGGACTAAATATTCAGNTTTTAAACCACTAAATTTGGTGTTGGTTTATAGTCAAGGTCAAGGTTATACTGATTGACATTCACAGGTCCATCCATTCATTCATTCACTTATCAGTCCATCCATCTACTTATTTCTTATTCACCTTTTCCCCAAAATAAACATGATCATTTACAGAAAAGGACTAAATATTCAGTAACATTAATATGATAGAAATATTAGAAGACAGTAAAAGCATATATGTTGATCATAAAGTCTAACAGGATTTCTGTTGCTGATTGTTACATTGAACTCTAAACTTCCTGTAATCTAAACAAAAAATTAAAATATGTGAATAACATAAAGAAAGATCAGCCACAAAGTTCCAGTTATATGATAAGCACTTTATATGTTTCCTAATGTTGATGGCTTTGTGAGGTAGATGTTGCTATTCCCATTTTATGGATAAGGAACTTAAAGATTTGAGATATTTCTCTATTCAGCCAATATGTAGAGAGCTAAGATTTAAACTGAGGACTATCTGATTCTAAAATACACGCCCTTTCCAACTCAAGACACAAGACACTTTCTAACATTTTGTATAGGGGACAATGGAAAGTGAAAGTGTTAGTCTCTAAGTTGTGTCCGACTCTTTGTGACCCCATGGACTGTATCCCACCAGGCTCCTCTGTACATGGAATTTTCCATGCAAGAATATTGGAGTGGATAGGCCATTCCCTCTCCAAGAGATCTTCCTGACCCAGGAGTCAAACCCAGATCTTCTGCATTGCAGGTAGATTCTTTATTGTCTGTGGAAGATACTCTAAATCTCTTAAGTATCTCTCTTCATAATATTCAGTACTGTCTTAGTTTAAGATCTCATCATTTTCTGCATATACTGTCAGGCTCACTTTGTAACCAGTTTCTCTCAACCCAGTCTTACGCCCTCCAACCTGACTTCTACAATTTTGTAGGAATGACTTTTCTAAAACTCAGGTATGATTGTGCCAGGATCCTAAATAAAGCTTCTGATGGCTCTTCATTATCTTAAAGATCACAGTCCTCTATCCACATATGGAGTCTCATTTGCCACCATCACCACTAGGCTTCTTCCATTTTCTTTCTTTTCTTAATTGGNCCCTGCCAATGGCCAACAGGCAACTGAAAGTGTGAGTGAGGTTCCTGGCTTCCAACTGACCACAAAGTGTGATTGACTCTAGCTAATATCATGGGGTTGCAAAGAGTCAGATATGACTGAGTGACTGAACTGAACTGAACTGAATATCAAATGGAGCAAAAATGAGATGTCCCAACTGAAGTCATTCTAGCTGACACATTGAGTTGTGAGATAAAAAAAGGTTGTTTTAAATCACTAAATTTGGTGTTGGTTTATAGTCAACGTCAAGGTTATACTGATTGACATTCACAGATCCATCCATTCATTCATTCACTTATTGGTGGCATCCATTTACTTATTTCTTATTCACCTTTTCTCAAAATAAACATGATCATTTACAGAAAAGGACTAAATATTCAANATGAGATGTCCCAACTGAAGTCATTCTAGCTGACACATTGAGTTGTGAGATAAAAAAAGGTTGTTTTAAATCACTAAATTTGGTGTTGGTTTATAGTCAACGTCAAGGTTATACTGATTGACATTCACAGATCCATCCATTCATTCATTCACTTATTGGTGGCATCCATTTACTTATTTCTTATTCACCTTTTCTCAAAATAAACATGATCATTTACAGAAAAGGACTAAATATTCAATAACATTAATATGATAGAAATATTAGAAGACAGTAAAAGCATATATGTTGATCATAAAGTCTAACAGGATTTCTGTTGCTGATTGTTACATCGAACTCTAAACTTCCTGTAATCTAAACAAAAAATTAAAATATGTGAGTAACATAAAGAAAGGTCAGCCACAAAGTTCCAGTTATATGATAAGCACTTTATATGTTTCCTAATATTGATGGCTTTGTGAGTTAGATGTTGCTATTCCCATTTTATGGGTAAGGAACTTAAAGATTTGATATATTTCTCTATTCAGCTAATATGTAGAGAGCTAAGATTTAAACTGAGGACTATCTGATTCTAAAATACATGCCCTTTCCAACTCAAGACACAAGACACTTTCTAACACTTTGTATAGGGCACAATGGAAAGTGAAAGTGTTAGTCTCTAAGTTGTGTCCGACTCTTTGTGACCCCATGGACTGTATCCTCCCAGGCTCTTCTGTACGTGGAATTTTCCATGCAAGAATATTGGAGTGGATAGGCCATTCCCTCTCCAAGAGATCTTCCTAACGCAGGCATCAAACCCAGATCTTCTGCATTGCAGGTAGATTCTTTATTGTCTGTGGAAGATACTCTAAATCTCTTAAGTATCTCTCTTCATAATATTCAGTACTGTCTTAGTTCAAGATCTCATCATTTTCTACATATACTGTCAGGCTCATTTTGTAACCAGTTTCTCTCAACCTAGTCGTACCCCCTCTGACCTGACTTCTACAGTTTTGTAGGAGCAACTTTTCTAAAACTCAAGTATGACTGTGCCAGGATCCTAAATAAAGCTTCTGAGTGGCTCTTCATTATCTTAAGATCACAGTCCTCTATCCACATATGGAGTCTCATTTGCCACCATCACCACTAGGCTTCTTCCATTTTNAGGAGCAACTTTTCTAAAACTCAAGTATGACTGTGCCAGGATCCTAAATAAAGCTTCTGAGTGGCTCTTCATTATCTTAAGATCACAGTCCTCTATCCACATATGGAGTCTCATTTGCCACCATCACCACTAGGCTTCTTCCATTTTCTTTCTTTTCTTAATTGGAGGATAATTGCTTTACAGTGGTGTGGTGGTCTCTGTTGCACATCAACATGAATCAGTTCTAATTATATACATGAGACTCTTGAGAGTCCCTTGGACTGCAAGGAGATCAAACCTAAAGGAAATAAACCCTAAATATTCATTAGAAGGAATAATGCTGAAGCTCCAACAATTTGGCTACCTGATGCAAAGAGCTGACTCATTGGAAAAGACCCTGATGCTGGGAAAGACTGTGAGCAAGAGGAGAAGTGGGCAATATAGGATAAGATGGTTGGATGGCATCACAGACTCAAGGGACATGAGTCTGAGCAAACTCCAGAAGACAGTGAAGGACAGGGAAACCTGCAGTTCATGGAGTCGCAGGACTCAGACACCACTTAGTGACTGAACAACAACATCCCCTCTCTCTTGAGCCTCCTTCCTCCTTCCCACCCCTCCTGGTAGTCACAGAGGGCTAGGCTGGATTCCTTATGTTATATAGCAGGGGCACTAGTTGTCTATTTTACACATGATATTGTATATATGTAAATGTTACTTTCTCAATTCACTTACCAATCCTGAAGAAGTCATCAGTCTATTTATTCATGCTCTGCAGTCCCAATTCCTTTTTTTACTTCTCACTGCTCACTTCCCACTCAAGTCTTTCCAGTTAATACTGCTTCTTCAAGATAGCGCAAACATCTCTGAGATTCCTAGACTGAATTTGAGCCTTTATTAAAACTCATACTATTGGCTCAGTCAGTAAAGAATTTGCCTGCAATATAGGAGACCTGGGTTTGATCCCTGGGTTGGGAAGATCCCAACCATTTCCTTTTCCTAGGGAAAAGGAAATGGCAATCCACTCCAGTATTCCTGTTTGGAGAATTCCATGGACAGAGGGGCATGTCAAGCTATAGACTATGGGCTCTCAAAGAGTCAGACACTACTGACTAACATCACTTTCATACACCATGTCATATTTTCTTATTTATCAGGTTGTCCCTCTCACTTAGTCCAGTGTATGGCACATAGATTCATTCAGCAAATATTTGTTGAGAAAAAGAATAATTGCCTTCAACAACAGTATTTCCCAAAATACAGAAGCTATTTTGCATAGCTGACTTGAAGAATAACCTCAATTCCTCTGTAAACTCTGGGCCAAATTACGTTAAATATGAAGGTAACCTTATTGCTTCAACTATGTAGCCTTTCAAGAGCAAATACAAAAAGATTTACTTTTGAAGGAAGGAGAGGAGGGAAGAAGAAAGGATTATTGAATTAGAATCATTCAGCTTTGGGCACTTTGACCTGCTTCTCCTGAACTCATCACACCACCTTAACTCCTTCATGACCATCATGCCCTCAAATGCTGCAAACCTACCTCTCCCGCTAATACCATTCCCTTAGGATTTCCAAGGTCACACTTTCCATTCAAGGCCACTAGTGTAGCATCATAAGCCACTCCCTCTACTGAGGCACCACAGAGAATTTTGGGAGAAAAACAGAATCCTGGGACAGACAGATAATCTGGGGAGAGAATGGAGTACTGTGGGAGAGAACAGAGCATTTTGAGGAAGAATAGAGAAGTCTGGGAGAGAAAAGAGAGATGTGGGAGAACAGAGAGGGCTGTGGGAGAGCATAGAAGATTTTGGGGGAATGCAGCTGCACACAAAGCACTGTGGGAGAAATAAATGTGGATGAGAACAGAAAACTGGGTGCCAGGAGCCAGCACGGGAGATCCCACTCATGACAAGGTCATGCAGAGAGACCTGATGGGCAAGGCGAGTCAGGTCTCAAGGGGGTCCTCTGCCTGAGCATCTACCCCGAAACCAAAATCTGTCTGTTTACTGTCTGCTATACTATACTCTTCTGACATTACAGGGGGCTTTCCCCAACCACCTTTCTCTGGAAAAAGTTAACTTAGAGCTCCAACTGGTCTCCTGCATATGAAAGGAATGTCTCGGTTTGAAACCCTCTGATGGCCCTCTAACTTGCCTGACAGTTGGAGACTTTTACAACTTGTGATTGTTTACAGCCCTCCAACCACAAGAGGCATGAAGCTTAAAACATCCTAAAGATATAGAGCCTTTTAGAGCTAAGAATTAGTTTGGTGAAGGGTTCCATTGTTGAGTTAATGTTTCCCACCATGCCTCCATATCCTTTATATTTTAGGCACCTGGGAGGATATTAATCAATGTAATCAGGATGCAGAAATAGGAATATAGTAGTTTTGATGTTAGCAACACTAGACTTTTGAGTTAATGAATTTTCTCTTTGTTATAAATCACTGTACTTCTCTTTCTTTGTTCTAAATTGTTGTGTCCTTGCTATGTAAGAATGTAACTTTATTTAGTGCTTTCTGAGAGTGGTACCAGACTTTGGGAAGAACAACACTATTACCCTTATCAGAAAAGGGCTGTAAAATATTAATTGGCCCTCTGGCCATAAGATGATGTAAATCACCTAAGACTTGTGTATACAACTAGGTATGCAGAGAGAAAGCCTGGTCTCGATAAGAGTCACGGCTGCTGACAGTGCATAATTTTGTATTATCCATTGATCTCTGTGATGTTGGAGAAGACTCTTGAGAGTCCCTTGGACTGCAAGGAGATCCAACCAGTCCATTCTGAAGGAGATCAGCCCTGGAAGTTCTTTGGAAGGAATGATGCTAAAGCTGAAACTCCAGTACTTTGGCCACCTCATGCGAAGAGTTGACTCATTAGAAAAGACTCTGATGCTGGGAAAGATTAGGGGCAGGAGGAAAAGGGGACGACTGAGGATGAGATGGCTGGATGGCATCACAGACTCGATGGACGTGAGTCTGAGTGAATTACGAGAGATGGTAATGAACAGGGAGGCCTGGCATGCTGCGATTCATGGGGTCACCAAGAGTCGGACATGAATGAGTGACTGAACTGAACTGAACTGAACTGATTGATCTCTATATACAATCAAAAGTATAAAAGGCCTTTCTGGACAATAGAGAATGGGCCAGTCACTGGAAAGACTGGTCTCCCCTGCGTCAAATCTCTCTCTCTCTCTCTTTCTCCTTCTCCCTCCCTCTCCTTTTCAGGCTGAATTCCCATCTGGGCCATGGAGGCTCTCTGAGTCTACTTACTTGCCCTGGCTTCTAAGACCCATGTGAGAGGGAGCCCAAGGCGGGGTACCCTCTGCTATTCAAGTTGGCGCTGGTGGCCTAATGTAGACGGTGCAAGTTCCTTGTCTTGGAACTTTATTAGTTTTCCTCGTAAACCAAGTTATTCAGCCTCTTTTCTCCACTAATTTTCCTACTATACTATTCTTCCCTAATCTCTCTTTATATTTTTAAATAAATAAGTTTTTCCTCACCTACTCTGTCTCCCTTTTGAATTACCCTGGATCCACCGGGGCTTGACTCCGGCAACTGGGAGAGAGGGAATTACTGAAAAGAAGATATGTGAGGAGAGATAATTCAGAGCTGCTGGTCTACCTGCCTTTCCCACAGGGTCCACCACACAGACACTTCTGGCCACTCTCTCAAGGCTGTCTGAGTCAAGCCCCTCCACCAAAACCTCACCACCTTTGCTCCTTCATGACCCTCCTCCTCCTGGCCCACTCCTGCTAGGACCACACACTGTTGTAGCTGAGACATGAAATTATGGGAAAAAGTAGAGGCTTTAAGGAGAGAGAGAATTTTGGGAGAGAACAGAGATTTGCGGGAAAGAATAAAGAATTGTGGATAAGAACAATGAATTAAGGAAGAAACGAAGGTTTGAGGAAAGACAAGGAATTGTGCTAGATACAGATAAGTGAACTTTAATGCTTCACTTGGTCTGTATGGTAGGAGCCATATCCCCTCGATTATGGCTATGCCCATCCCTACATTCCCTCTGACCATGCTCCCTCCTGCTCTTAAATCCACTCCTCTGGCTACTGCTAGTCATGCCCCAGATGTTTATTTATGGCTATGTCCAACTCCCTGAGGCCATGCCCCTTGTCTCCATAGGGCCATGTGTTTTCTGGTGGGACACATTCCTTCTCCCCTATATATCATGCTTCTCCTTTCCAGGTCAATCTTCTGTACTCTACCTTGATCCTTCTACAACCTCCCAGACAAAGTTGTTCTTGTTCCCTCTAGGATGCTCCCTACGTCCTTGTCCTCTTGTTGTGGCCAGGCTGTGTCCTCTGAATTCAACTGTGGCCAAACCCAGACCCCTTGGGCCTTACTCTTTGTGCTCCATTGTAATCATGCTCCCTCTAACCCACCACGACCATTCCACAAGGCCACACCTCTGCTTATTGGGCCTACTCTTTCTAATCTTGCCTCCTCCCTCACTCATCATTCCTTTCCTTCCAAGGCCACTCTCCTTGTTAGCCCCTGTGTTAGTCCATGGTCTCTCCTCTCCCACCATAACAATTCTATGTTCACCCAGCTTGGTAGTGCTCCTCTCAGTCAGCATGTCTCTTCCCTAGTCTCTACCAAATTCCTCCTGTAAGTAAAGGAGCCTCCAGGTCTCTTTAGAAACCCACTCAAATCAGAAATTAGGTCCAGCGGCATTCATAGAGTTAGTTGAGGCTTGTGGACTCATGATCCTTGCCTAAAAGATAATTTTCTTCAGATTTCTCCCAGCTCCAAATACTGCCACTTGATCAGTGATTTATCAGTCAGTGGGGACAATGGTGGATGAGTTATGGGCTGTATTTTAGTCAGCGATATTTCATATCCATGAAAATCATGTTCCTTCCAGGCAAGTTTCATGTTCCCTAACCCAATCTGCTTTTATTCCAGCTCTGTAGCAGACCTTAAGGGCTTCCCTGGAAGCTCAGCTGGTAAAGAATCTGCCTGCAATGCAGCAGATCCCGGTTCAATTCCTGGGTTGGAAAGATCCCCTGAAGAAGGGATAGGCTACTCACTCCAGTATTCTTGGGCTTCCCTGGTGACTTAGATGGTAAAGAAGCCACCAGCAATGCAGGAGACCTGGGTTCCATCCCTAGGTTGGGAAGATCCCCCAGAGGAGGGTATGGCAACCCAGTCCAGTATTCTTGCCTGGAGAATCCCCATGGACAGAGGAACCTGACAGGACCCAGTCCTTGGGGTCACAAAGAGTCAGACATGACTGAGCTACTAAGCACAGCACAGTGGACCTTAAATGCTAGGCAGATACATGGAGTAAGCATTCTCCTCTCCTGAGCCTCCTACAGATGACCTTTCCTAGGCATTTAGTGCCCTGTTGTTGTCTGGGACCTGTCAAGATAATACACACTTAAACTTAATCTGGTTGCAGACTGAGCTCTGAGAATACTCTGATGTCCTTGCTCCTTTCATTTTCAACTCTGGCTTTACAAGAAAACTATGAAGAGGTTATAACTAGCTTTCTTTCCTGTTCTAAAATCTCTGAAAAATACTTAAGAATAAACTTTACCAAGAAGGTGAGAAAATCTGTGTCTTTCAGAAGGAGAAAACTATATAGGTGAATATTATAGACGAAAACTATAAAACATTGATGAAAGAAATTTAAAATGACACAAAATCAGAAAAATATCCCATATTGGAAAAATTAATATAGTTAAAATGTCCATACTATTCAAAGTATTTTACAGATTGCATGCCATTGTTATCAAATGTTTAACCACACTTTTTTTTTTACAAAAATAGAAAAAAAATCCAAAATTCATATGAACTGCAAAAAAAGTGCTGAATATCAAGAAAATTTTGAGCAAGAAGAACAAAGTTGGAAATCTCACACTTCCTGATTTCAAAATATGTTACAAAGCTACAGGAATCAAGACAGTATGGTGCTGGGATAAAAACAGACATATAAACCAAGGGAACAGAATAGAGAGCCTGAGAATAAACCCAGTTATTTATGGTTAACTTATCTTTGACAAAGATGCCAAGAATACAATGAGGAAAGAATAATCTCTTCAATAATAGCTGTTGGAGAAACTAGATGCTCACATGCAAAAGAATGAAATTGGACCTTGATCTTACAGCAGCATATACAATAATTAACTTGAATTAAAGGCTTAAATGAAAGAATTAACTGTAAAACTCCTAGAAGAAAACATAGGAAAAATCTTTTCTCAACATTGGTCTT
>SJYS01004463.1:1352068-1362155 GCA_006410695.1 Philantomba maxwellii | reverse complement strand
CGAGCGCGCGACCTGGCGCCGCCGCCGCCGCCGCCGCCTCCGCCTCCGCCTCCGCGCTAGTGGCCCGGACCCGCGGGGCCGCCGCCTCCTCCGGGCTCCCCGGCGCCGCTCGGCTCCCGCGCGGGCGGCAGGTGCAGCGCGGCCGGGCGGCTGGCGAGGGGCGCGCCGAGGCGGCGGGTGGATGAGAGGTGGCCCCGATCTCCGCGCAGGGTAAGCGGCGCGCGCGGGCGGACGCCCACTCGCCGGACACGCACACCCGCTCCGGGGCTCGCCTCCCGAAGCCCGACGGTGCCCTCCCAGCGCCCGCAGCCAGCGGCCCTCCGAGCCGGGACCCGCGCGGGCGCGCCCCGCATACACGCCCCCGGGTCCCGCGCGGCCTGGGCGCGCGTCACGGCCACCCCCATCCCGCGCGCGCGGGCCCCGGCGTCTCCGGGTCCGCGTCATGCCCGGCCGGCCGGGGAGAGGAGGACGTCCCGTGGGCGCGGAGCCTGAGATGGGAGGGTGGTCGATGGGGCGCAGGCCGCCGGGTCCAGGCTGGGGCGCGGGTGGGCGCGGTGAATGTCGTCTTAGGAACTCACTCCTGGGGGACACAGGAGAGGTGGGGGGCGACCCCGGCCCCTATGCCCCTGGAAATGACCCCGCCAAAAAGTTGCCCTCCCCGCACCCCTCCAATTGCCCCGTCTCCTCTCCCTTTGTTCCGGACTTTTAGCTGGTGGGGTTTGCTGGGGCCCAGCCTCGCGGGGAGGTGAGCCGTAGGGCAGCAGTCCCCAACCCGGGGCGCCCCCTGCCCCGGGCAGGCCCCGCACCCCTGGGCAGGCTTACCACCAGGTGGGCTGGGGCACCTGTCCGTGCGGGGAGCAGCGCCCAGGCCTGGGCCCTGACCGGAGGCTCACCCGCTGGAAGCCGTGCCCACCCTGGGGTGTTGCCAGCTCTACATTTCCGGAGGTGGGAGGGTTTGCTTTGGGCACACCTTTTGCAGCGCTGGGTTCCTTTCTCACCTTCCTAGCTCTGTGCATCACCACCCCACACAAAAACGGAGGTGCCTGGGCCCCAGCCCCCGTCGCAGCCCGGCCTTAGGGCTCGTCTCAGGCCTGGGCCTGGCGGGATGAGCTGGGCTGTGCAGCGGTTGAGAGAGAAGTCTGGGGTCTTGTCTGCATGGCATCTGCTTGGTGACCTTGGCAGGAAGGCCTTGAGCCCTCCCTTGCCTCAGTTTCCCCAGCAGTAAGCGGGGAGGGGGCTGACGAGAGCATTAGATGGTGCAGCCCCCACCCCACTTCCAGACTGGACACACCCAGGGCAGAGCTCCCAACCCCAGGAGAGGCCGTGGTGCCCTCGCTTCTGGGCGGCTGCTGTTGCCCTGACTCTGCCCGTGTGTCCCAGGCCCGTGTGGGGACACACAGTTCAGCTGGGTGAATGTGTTCCCGGTGTTTGCCCTTGTCCCCTGCTAGGATGAAACCACAGTCTCACAACAGTTAGCTGGGACCCCTGGGATCAGGGACCTCGGTAACCTGCCACTCCTTTCTACTGCCGCCCCCTAAAGACTCCCTGCCTGGTCCAGGTGGGGGGCCTGGCCTTCCTGACCTTCCCTCTGCCTCCGCCTTGATGTTGCTGCTTCTGTAGCACTGTGCCCATGGCAGGGGTCTTAACCTGCAGTCTGGACATTGCTGGACTCATGGGGGCAGGGTGTGCCAGCTTGGTCCTGGGGCCTGGGGAGGTGGATTCTCCCCCCTCCCCCCGCCCTGGGGTGTCTGCATGGGTGCCTCCCCTCCTCTGCCCTTTTCTCTGCTGGGCTGCCGAGGCTGATGGGCTGTGGGGTGTGGCCTGGGGATGGGCAGGGCCTGTCCCTGTGCTGTCTGCCCACCCACGCTCCGGAGAGGCATTTCCTGGAAGCCGCACAGGGAAGTCTCCGAGTGTGCCCTGTGTGATCCTGGCCGCCCTGAGCCTTGCTCTCCCACCAAGGCAGGCAGGGGCCCTTCATAAGAGGAGAGCCTGGTGGTCTCTCCAAGCTGTCGGCCCGTGAGGCGCTCCTCTCATCTTTCCAGCCAGAGAGGGCGTCGAGAAGCCGATGGGCGCCAGCTCCTGTGACCCCTGCGTCCCCTGGCTCCTGGGCCTCACCCTCGCCGGCCAGAGACGAGGAGCCCTGGGCCGGCTTTTCCTGAATCCCCGTTTCTTGCCGCCTGGTGGAATAGAGTGATGGCTCGGGCATGATGGACACAGAGTATCATCAGGTTCCAGTGCGAGCGCCAGGGGAGGCCGCGAGCCCGCGCGCTTCCTCTTTGTGTCTGCTATCAGGGCCGTCGGAGCAGCGCAGGGCTCCCCTCGATGTCCCCAGGGTCTGACCCGCGTGGGTGGTTCTGGGCACCCGTAGACGGGGGACGGGGCCACCTGTCTGTCTCCAGTCGTCTCGTGGGCCGCAGGGCGCCCCTTCCGGCTCCCCGTGCGTCTTGGTTTGGGAGTTCCCTCTTGAAGCCGACTGCGCCCGAGCTTTGCGCGGGAGTGGGGTTCCCCTTGGGGAGCAGTGTGCCTCCAGCCAGGCCCTCATTTCTGGGGGCCACACCCTCTCGGGGACCTGGGCTGATCTCCCTTCTCGCGGGGCTTCTGCCGTTTGAGCCCCTGTGTGTGTCCGGATGGCGGGTTTCTGTGGAGTTGGCGCGCTGGGGCCTCACTGAGCATCTAGGGAGCTCTGGTCCGCAGAGGGCATGTGCCGCTGGAAAGGAAGACCCCGTGGGGGCCGCGTGACCGGCTTGCCCCCTTTCCTGTGAAGTGGGCGGGGGGCTTGTTACAGGTCTGCTCCCCAGCGGGGTTGCGGACAGCCTTGGGGCGTGTAGCAGAGCCTTCCTGTTCTTAAAGAATTAAAAAATGAATGGGGGTAATGAGATGTGGGCTGTGAAGGTGTCGACAAGGAGGAATACAGACGCTCTGGCCCGGGCGAGCAGCTTCTGTTTCTGAGCCCAGACCTGCCGTGTGGCCACTCGGGTGGCGCTCGGAAGGCCTTTGGTCGGGGACTCGAAAACCGGCCTGGGGGCCTTGGGCACCGCAGAGGGTCGAGGCCTGAGTTCTCCTCAGCTTTTGGCTGGTATGGCAGTGGCGGCTCTCCTTGGGTCTTTGTCCTGGGCAGAATCCAGAAAATGCCCTCCTACCGCGGGTGACCGTTCAGGTGCTGGCTGCAGAGCGGGGCGGCGGCCCGGGTCCCTGGTGGGGATGCTCGCTTCGTGACCAGGGCAGTGAAGGCCCAGCCAGCCCAGCGGAGGGGCGGCCTGGCTGTCTGCTCGGGGCTGGCCTCCGTCGGAGAAAGGCGATCGGTTCACTTGAGAACTTGGAGGCAGGCCGTCCGACTTCTCTTACTGACAGAGTTGGGGCAAGAAAGGGAGGGTCTCCCTAATTAGAGAAGACCGCATTCTCCGCGCCTCTGGCGTCGGCTTGCGGACTGAACCGAGGGCCGGGCAGCGGCTCGGGGCTGTAATTCACCACTAATGACAGTCGCCGTCTCGGGGCTCTCGTTAAGACTGGCCTTTGAGTTATAATCAGGGTTGTGACTATGTTTAAGCCCTGTGATTAAAGTCCCCAGTGGTTACACCGGCAGACAAGAAGTACTGGTCTGTCAAAAAGAAAAAGAGAAATAGAATCGCTCGGTTCAGCATCCGACGACGTGCGCTGTGTCTCGCCCACTGCCCGTGTGGTTCTCATAGCCCAGCTGGCCCCCTTACTGCAGACGCAGAAACAGGTCCGGAGAGGTGGGCGGCTGGTCTCCGCCCCCGGTGAGCGAGGTGGCTCAGCCAGGGTGGGAACTCGGGTGGTTTGGCAGCAGAGGCTGTGCTCTCGATGGCCAGTGGAATTTCTGGGGTTTGTGAAAGAAGCTTAAGGAGTGAGCTTACGGTCACGATGAGAAGTCTCTCTGCCGCCACAGGTACGCTGATGGCAAGAGCATCTCTTAGCCCAGGCCTGACCGTGTTCCCTGCACTTTACGCGATTGATTTTTGTAACAGCTGGAGCTTGGGGCTGTCATTAGCTCCCCTTTACAGATGATGCAGCCTGGGCGCAGGGAGGTTAAGTAACTTCCCTGAGGCCACACGCTGGTGAGTGCCAGAGCTGGGTGTGTGTTCCTAAGCTGAGTACCGTATGCAAGGCGGGGTCAAGTGGGGAAAACGCCCAGTCTGTCGCTGTGTGTTCTTGGGCAAGATGCTTAGCCTCTCTGGGCCTCAGGAAACAAAGGTCTAGGTGTGGAATGTAGAAACCCGAGGCCCGAAAACTGGCCCTGGCCGAGCTGGCGGCATCTGCACCGCCTGCCCCAGGAAGGCCCTGGATGGGGGCCCCAGCCATGGCACTTCCCCCAGGAGGAGAGTCGTGGTTAAGGAGGGCAGCGCACCCCCTCCCCAGCACTGGCTGGTTTGGGTGGAGCGGCCCTGGTTGTCTCCTGGGAGCTCAGACCACACCCAGGAGCGACACCTGACTCCGGTCCTGGGCGGCTCCCTCTGTGAAGCGGGGAGGCCTTCAGAGAGCCTGGTTCTGTCCCTCGGGAATGGATTTTGTCNTGGGTGGAGCGGCCCTGGTTGTCTCCTGGGAGCTCAGACCACACCCAGGAGCGACACCTGACTCCGGTCCTGGGCGGCTCCCTCTGTGAAGCGGGGAGGCCTTCAGAGAGCCTGGTTCTGTCCCTCGGGAATGGATTTTGTCGGGGGGAGGCATGCCTACCCAGAACCCCCCGGTGCTGCCAGACCCAGTTTGGGAGAACCAAGTGTGCCCGCACCACCAGAGCTGGTGGTCTGGGGGCCCCCGGGGAAACACTCACCTCTCTGTGATCAGGTCCCCGCCTCGGTGGGACATGCCGCTGCCTCCAGCCCTTCCCTGTGGGCGGGGTACATGGCACATGGAGGCAGGAGGCCCCCCCAGCCCCTCAGCGTGGAGTACGGGGTGGGCACAGCTGAGCCCAGCCCTGGGTCCGAGAGGCCCAGCCTCCTTCTCCAGGCCTTCCCCCTCCACCTCTGTCGGTGGGTGCTGCCTGCAGGGCTGTTGGCACGGCAGACCCTTGTGTCGGGCACATCTCTGCTCCACCCTGCCTTGCTGGGGAGGCCTTCCCTGGGCACCCTGACTACAGAGCCCCCCTCACTTGCTGCCCCCTCCCTGGTCAGTCATTGTCCTCCTCCCAGAAGGCAGGGGCTGGCGCTTTCCCGTCTGTCCTGGTCTCAACAGCCAGGGTAGGAGTGAGTGGAGGCACTCCTTGCAGTGAGCCGAGGCCACGGCCTTGCTCTGCCCTCGGGGGGCCCCTCTGCAGCCTGGCCTCCAGGGGCCAGCAGCTTTGGGTCCTGGGGTACTGGCTGTGGGGAGCCCACCTGCGGCTGAGCTAAGCTGGGGGCCTGGCGGTGGGGAGGGGCCAGGCTCCCCGAGGGCAGGGGGCAGGCCTGGACAGTGAGAAGGGT
The DNA here is from genome assembly GCA_006410695.1 of Philantomba maxwellii. Lineage (NCBI taxonomy): Eukaryota > Metazoa > Chordata > Mammalia > Artiodactyla > Bovidae > Philantomba > Philantomba maxwellii. Next base: position 1,356,738 of record SJYS01004463.1, on the reverse strand, counting down.
ACGCTTGACCCAGGTCCAGTTCGCATGCCGTGACATCCACCCATCGCGAGCGCAGTTCACCGACTTCCAGCGCATCCACAGGATTGTGCAAGCGTCACCACAATCTAATTTTAGAACGTTTTCATCGCCCCCTTCAGCAATCACTCATTGCCTCTTTCTCTCCGGCCTCTGACAACCGCTAATCTGCCTTCTGTCTCCGCGGATTTGCCTGTCCGGGACCTTTCGTGTCTGTGGACTCATAACGCTCTGGGGCCGTTGGATTCTGCTTTCTGTCACTTAGCGGGATGCGTTTTCATCCGTGTGGCGGCGTGCAGTGGCAGAAGAGTGCGGGGCGCCTCTTCGGAAGTGCGGCCTCTCTTCCCAACCCCAGGTGGCCCTGGACCCCCTTTTCTCATGAGTCTGGGGCGGCTTTCCTTGCCTCACCAGGCGCCTGGGGTCAGATCAGTTCGTGGCTGTCTTGAGAACTCCATGCTGGCACCATGAGCCATTTCACGTGACTCGTTTTCAGTGGCCTTTGACGCAGTTAACTCTCATGTGAGCTGCATGCAAGTCACCGCCTCCAGGCAGCCTTCCTGGCCTTCCCTCGCCCCTGCATTTAGGGCCCTTGTGCCTGTTGTCCTACGTGTGGTCCTTTCTTTACCCGTATGTCTTCTGAGCTCCTGGAGGGCAGGGTCCCCCTTCTCATCCCTTCCCTAGCTGGCTTCATTGGAGACAGGGTCTGGGGGTGAAGGGTTGCAGATGGTGGGNCCCTCGCCCCTGCATTTAGGGCCCTTGTGCCTGTTGTCCTACGTGTGGTCCTTTCTTTACCCGTATGTCTTCTGAGCTCCTGGAGGGCAGGGTCCCCCTTCTCATCCCTTCCCTAGCTGGCTTCATTGGAGACAGGGTCTGGGGGTGAAGGGTTGCAGATGGTGGGGGGTGGCGTGGTTGTGAAGGCGGGGACCCCACGGGCTCTCTGGCTGCCCCGCCATTTCTCTCCCTTGATTACCTTTTGTTAGTGTGTGACCACTTGACTTGGCAGCTCTGCCGTCTGTGTCCTCCAGAGCGGCTCAAGGGCAGGCCCGGGTCTGGCTGTGGGTGTCCCGGGTCTGATGGGCTAAGTGCTGAGTGAGCCTGTCCTGCCCGCCCCACCCCACGCGGAGCTGCTCGCTGGGCTTTTGGTTTTCTTTTCTTTTTTTTTTTTTAATAATCAGCCGTGTTTGTTAGAACAGTTTTCGATTTACAGAACCGTTACAAAGATCACACAGAGGGTGCCCCATGCCTGTCCCTTCCCACAGTCTCTCTTACTATTCCCATCTTATACCTCAGTGTGGGATGGCGTTCTCGTTAATGAACGGACCAGTATGGTACGTCGTTAGGTGAAGTCTGTCGTTCGTTCAGGTTTCCTTAGTTTTCACGCGATGTCCTTTTTCTTATCCCAGGACCCCACCTGAGACGCCGTGTTACATTTAGTTGTCACGTCTCGCTCCGACCCTCTGGACTGGGACATTTTCTTGGACTTCTCTTCTGTTTGATGGCTTGACAGTGGAGGAGTTTTTTTAAGTGTGTTTATGTCTTCATTCCTGGCTGCCCTGGGTCCGGACCGCCGTGCACGGGCCTTTGCTGATTGCGCCGAGTAGGGCGGCTCTGTAGCGCAGTGCACTGGCTTCTCAGCACCGTGGCTTCTCCTGTGGCTGAGCACGGGCTGTTAGTTGCTCAGCAGTGCGTGGGATCCTCCCAGACCAGGAAGGGAACCACGTCCCTTGCGTTAGCGGGCAGATTCTTAATCACTGGGCCAGCAGGGAATTGCAGTCTTGAGGGATATTAGGTTCACTGCAGATCCATCTCCCCTGGAGTTTGGATAGCTGGAAACCCCCCATCAGAATTGGGTGTTTTCCTCCGGGTTAGACGGGGGTCGTAGGTTTTGGAAGGAAGAGCAGAGAGGTGACGAGCGCTCACCCACGCCATCAGGGCGCGTGCCGTCAACGTGACTGGCCCCTGTGATGCTGGCCGCGGTCACCCGTCTGATGTAGATGGACCTTTCCCCTCTGTCTGTGCCGTCCTTCCTGGAAGGAAGGGAGAGGTTTGAGGGCAGGGTGTCTGTAAGTGATTTGGAATCTTCTGAACAGGGACTTGTCTCTTCTCCCTCATTCGTACCTTTCTTCAATCATTTCTAATGTCGGTGTGGATTCACGTGTACTTGTCTTACGCCTTGAGTTCCAGTGTGGTTCCACTTTACTTCTGCCGTGGGGCCGGTTGTCCCAGCTCTGGCCGCTGGGAGCTCCTCCAGGAGGCTCCTGGGTTGTTGATGAGCCCCCGTCAGTGTGGGGCGATGTGGGCAGCTCCTTCCTTCCTCCCGGCCCTGGAATTGGCCAGTTCTCTCACTGGAGGACGGTTTCAGAAATGCAGATCTGGGCCCGGCCCGACCTCTTGGTGCCAGGGTGTCTCTGCTCTGGGCGCGCTCAGCTGGCGGAGCAGGGCGTGCACACACCCGCAGCGCTCCTGTGTGTGGCCGCCCGTGTCTGCACTCCGTGAGCCGTGAGCTCCTGCTGGTGATCCAGTCTGCAGTCTCCCCTCGCTGATAAGTCAGTTTCGTTCCAGCAGCGGGAGACCCGGCTCCCCCGTTCGCCATCCTTTGGCGTAGCCCCTCAGTTCCAGCCTTGTCCCGGGCCCTGGGGAGCGGCTTCAAGGGCTGGAGTGCTGTGTGCGCGCCGCTCCCGCTCCCCCGGGTCCTTGCTGTCTGGCACGGACGCTTGCCGCTAGGTGTTCGCTGTGCAGTGCGTGGGCCCTGCAGAGGCTGGGGGCCGCTGCCTCCCCCCGGAGGTCTGCAGGGAGAGAGAAGGGGGACTGGAGGGCTCCCTGCTGAGCCTGGCCACCACCCCCACCCTCCGCCCTGGCCTGTGAGGACAGGCACAGTCGTGGCATCCCTTTGAAACGTGAACGCAGAGCCAGCTTTGGACACAGCCTGGAGGCCCGGCCTTGGCCGCGTGAGGAGAAGGGCTGCCGGCTGAACCCTTTGGAGCTTGACTCAGACACTGGCGGGCCCGGGCACTCGCAGCGGAGCAGGGCCGGGGCTCGGAGGCTGGGTCCCTTTCTGGGAAGGAGAGGACTGGGGGAGTTCCGCTCAGGCTCTCTCGGGTTTCACGCTGGCTCCGGCAGGGCTTCATCCGCCCGTGTGTGGGCCTGGGAGTGGGGTGGGGCGGCTGGAGGCTGCTGAGCGGACCCCAGGCAGGTGGGGCAGTGAGCGGCGGCCGAGTGCCCACCTTTTTAGGGCTGAGCTGGTGAGCAGGGGGCAGGCACCCTGGTCCCGGCTGGGTGTTTGCTGGCTTTGCTCTTCAGAGCAAAGGGGCCTGCCCACATGGGCAGGCTCGGAAGATGCCTGGAGCTGCGGGTGCCCCTCTTGATAATGTGGTGGGGACCGTGGACAGGACCCCGGCTGGCCTCTGTGCGTGGTTCAGCGTCTTGGTTCCCGTGCACCACGTGTCGTGGGCAGGCTGGGTGTGGACGGTGCTATCTACATGCGTGGGGAGGCCCTGCTCACGCAGTGCCGTCTACACCTGTGGGTCACCGTGTCACCCTTCCTGGGAGAGGCGCGAGCTGGCCTGGGTCAGTCTACCTAAGGTCAGCCCCTCTCCAAAGCTCCTGGAGACCCCGCTAGTGTGTGGTTACCCCTCTGGCAGGCCTGGGCTCCAGGCCATGCTGGGGGCAGGCCTGTGGGACGCGTGCCTGGCACGTGGCCGTCTGTCCCTTCCCTGCCCCCTCAGCTGAGCACCCTGAAGGCGCTCGTCCCCCTGCTGTGGGGCTGGGCCCTCACCAAGATGGTGCCACGTGTCCCCTGGTCCTGTGAGGGGGCATTGAGGAGGGGGGCGAGCTGGCCAGGGGCCCAGCGGGCGGGGGCTGCTCTGGATTGGGGCGCTGCCCGGGAGTGAGCCCCCTGCCCTGTGGGAGGCCACCTGCTGCGGTCCTGTTGGCCGGCTCTCCCTGCTCACCGCACCCCCCCCACACNTTGAGGAGGGGGGCGAGCTGGCCAGGGGCCCAGCGGGCGGGGGCTGCTCTGGATTGGGGCGCTGCCCGGGAGTGAGCCCCCTGCCCTGTGGGAGGCCACCTGCTGCGGTCCTGTTGGCCGGCTCTCCCTGCTCACCGCACCCCCCCCACACTGGGTGCCTCCCCCAGCTCCTTGCCGTGCCACTCCCATCCCTTCTGCTTCCTGGTTCATGTTTGAGGGTCTCCTGGGTCCCCCATGATAGCCACAGGCAGCCGCCAGGGGATACTCAGCTGGACACGTTTCCCCGTCTCCGACTGTGGAGCTCTGGGCTGACTTCAGTTGTTTGTGGGGTCACAGCTACCATCGGGATGGGGTCTGTGTGGTGGGCACCGTGCCACACCCCTGGGTGGAGCCAAGTCTGAGCAGTGAAAGCTGAGGGGGAGGGGGGGCCGTGCCCGGAGGGCTCCTGGGGTGGCAGAGACCTCCAGGAGATGGGTGTCAGTGGTGGCCTCGGGCAGGAGCTTGGCATTTAGAACTCTGATGCAACTTGAGTCGTTGAGAAAACACACTGACCTCCGTTATCACCAGAATCTCCCTCTGAGAAGAAGCAAGTTAGGACGCCCACGGGGTCGCCGCAGAGTGCTCGAGCTGCTGAAGGCTGTGCCTTGAGAGGGTGTGAGTCATCTCGCAGGTGCGGGGCCCCAGGGGA
>SJYS01004463.1:1317425-1338569 GCA_006410695.1 Philantomba maxwellii | reverse complement strand
AGCCCACCGCCCCCGACCCGCACTGAGGAGCCTGGGCCGGGGTGTAGTGTGTGTGAGACCCCGGGGCGCTCTGTAGGGCACACGGGGGCCGGGGGTGGGTGTGGGGGCCAGCCCTGGCCGGCTGTCCAGCCTGCTTCGCACGTGTGACCGGCTCTCTGCCTCTTCCCCCCACCCCCCACCCTGCATCTTGGGTTATGTCTGTGGACACAGCCCCCTGCAGGTGCCCAGGTTCGGCTGCCCAGAGGCTAGGGCTGGGGTCCTGGGTGCCTCGGGCTGGTGGGGGCGCCCTCCGGGCCCCATGTCCAAGCTGTGCTGCAGCCCTCCCCTACATCCCCTGGACTGGCCGAGGGGCCTCAGGCTCCAGTCTTGGAACCCCTCTGCTTGTGAGTTGGCGAAGTCACCAGAAAGTCTGCCTGTATGAGAGGTACCCGTTGCTCTTTCCCGTGTTAGAAGTTAAGCTGGGAAACTTACAAATGCTGATTTATCAAAAACTGCCCACTGTAAACCCCTTACATGTTAACATTAATAGTGTATTTTTATTAAAAAAAAAAAAAAAATCACTAGTTTTCCCAAAACAGGGGAAATTAGTGAAGGGGCACTGGTGGTTTTGCAGGCCTTGACGAGGTCTGGTTCAACTGAAGACGGCTGGGTTCTCCAGTCCCCTGCACCCATCACACCCCCACGCCCATCAGGAGGACCAGTTTGGGAAGCGCGGGGTGTCTCAGGAGTGCCGCTCAGCAGATCGGGCCGCCTGGGCGTCCTGAAAGGGTCTCGGGGACCCCAGGCTCCTGGGCCGCGCTCTGAGCAGTGGGAGAGAGGGTCCCTGCTGTGCTGAGTGAGGGCCTTTTTAGCTCCTTCTCTCTTTTGTTTGAACTCTTTCTATTTCTTTTATTTCAAAACCTTAATTTTGAACCTCGTTGACATGGTCTGGTCCACGCATGCAGGAAGTCTGTTCAGAAGGGCTGAAGCCCCTGCTGGGTGTCCCTCCCCCATGCCCCCTCCCTCGAGGTGGTCCCAGGACGCAGGGGTGGGGGGGACACCCCCTCACAAGGACCCTGCTCCGGGCAGGTAGCTGGCGCACGCTGTAGGAAACGGCCTCGCCGTACATCACTTTGCAAGTGTGAGTGGGAGACACTCCTGGAAGCGGAAGTGTGATCTCACTGGATTTTGCAGAATTGCCCTCTGCTCCACCCCCCGCTGGGGGACCCCGCCTCCTCGTGGTCTCACCCACGCGCTGAGTCTCCGCCAATCTGTTTGGGAAATGGCTTCCCCGTGTAATCTTAATTTCTGTTTTTCTCTTTGTAAGTGAAGGTTAATCGCCGTTTCACGTGCTCAAGTTCGTTTGTTTTCTTTTGCTGTGGACTCTCTATATCTCTTGGCTGTTTTCCTCCAGGGCTGTTTTTCAAAGTTAGACAAGTTAATCTTTCATAACATGTGTTGCAAGTATTTTCCTTCCCCTGTGTTAGCATTTGTATTTGGCTACCGGTGGAGGCTTTGCCTTGTGGAAATGTGATTTCAGGGTAATCTGTCCTCTCCTTTATCGTGTGTTGTGTGTCTTGCTTGGCAAGACCCTGTCCAGCCCCAGGTTCTGAGTACCAACCACCTCCCCCACCCCCTGTCCAGCCCCAGGTTCTGAGTACCAACCCCGCCATCCAGCCCCAGGTTCTGAGTACCAGTGTCCACCCTCCCAGCTCCTTTGCAGCCTTCCGTATTTTACACTCAAGTCTTTGGTACGTTTTGAGTTTTTCGGGGAGGGTGTGAGGTGTGGCTCCAGGGTTATCTTTCCCACGAAGCTCAGGCCACCCCACGTTCATTTGCTGAGGGCTGTGTGTCTGCCTCCGGCCTAGGAGGCCGCTTTGACCCCAGCTCAGTCTGGGTCTGCTTCTGCAAGTCTGTTTCATGGCCCTGCCCAGTATTCATGTGCTATCACCCCGCTTTTAACTCTTGACTGTAGCTGCGTGGTGTTTTGCTTATTTATTTTTTAAAGCACATGTCGGCCTGCGTCCGGTCTTACTTGTGGCGTGTGGGATCCTGGTTCCCTGACCGGGATCGAGCCCGGGCCCCCTGTCCTGGGGGTGTGGGGTCTTAGCCACTGGACCACCAGGTAAGCCCCTCCGTCGCGTTTGCTCCGTGGCAAGGCCAGTCTGCCAGCCTCCCTCACACGCGTGGTTGCCAGAGTTTTCCTGGCTGTTGGCTTGTTTCTCCTTGTGAGCTGTAGACGCGGCTTGTCTTGCTTCCTCTGAAACCTTGTCATCTTTTCGGGGAATCACGTTAGAGTCATAGAGTATTCTAGAGTTTTGTGTGCCCTCTCTTTTCTCCCTCCCTTTCTCTGTGTGCGTAAATATGGCAAAATACACACAATACATATGAATAAAATACAGCATGTGTATTGGGCGAAATATACACATGACTTGGGGGCTTCCCTGGTGGCACGAGGGTACAGAATCTGCCTGCAAAGAAAGAGACACAGGTTTCATCCCTGGGTCAGGAAGACCCCTTGGAGGAGGAAGGGGCAACCCACTCCAGCATCCTTGCCTGGAGAATCCCACAGGCCGAGGAGCCTGGCGGGCTGCAGGCCACGGGGCTGCAGAGAGTCGGACACGACTTAGAGACAAACGGCAGCGGCAGAAGCACGGCTTACTGCTTAAAAGTGCACAGTTCAGGGACGCGCCTGGCGGCCTAGCGGGTCCCTGCAGGGCCGCAGGTTCCGCCCCCGATCGGGAACTGAGGTCTCACATGCTGCCTAGCGTCGTCCCGAGACACTAATGAAGCAGGGTGTGCAGTTCAGTGGCGCTCGGTGCGTTCACGTGGTGCTTACTGTGCAGTTAATCTTTAGAACTTTTTCCTCTTCCCAGACCGAAACCCTGTCCCTGCCCAGCACCCCCTCCCCTCGCCTGCCGCAGCCCGCCCCCGGCGTCTGCTCNTTGCCCTCTGCTCCACCCCCCGCTGGGGGACCCCGCCTCCTCGTGGTCTCACCCACGCGCTGAGTCTCCGCCAATCTGTTTGGGAAATGGCTTCCCCGTGTAATCTTAATTTCTGTTTTTCTCTTTGTAAGTGAAGGTTAATCGCCGTTTCACGTGCTCAAGTTCGTTTGTTTTCTTTTGCTGTGGACTCTCTATATCTCTTGGCTGTTTTCCTCCAGGGCTGTTTTTCAAAGTTAGACAAGTTAATCTTTCATAACATGTGTTGCAAGTATTTTCCTTCCCCTGTGTTAGCATTTGTATTTGGCTACCGGTGGAGGCTTTGCCTTGTGGAAATGTGATTTCAGGGTAATCTGTCCTCTCCTTTATCGTGTGTTGTGTGTCTTGCTTGGCAAGACCCTGTCCAGCCCCAGGTTCTGAGTACCAACCACCTCCCCCACCCCCTGTCCAGCCCCAGGTTCTGAGTACCAACCCCGCCATCCAGCCCCAGGTTCTGAGTACCAGTGTCCACCCTCCCAGCTCCTTTGCAGCCTTCCGTATTTTACACTCAAGTCTTTGGTACGTTTTGAGTTTTTCGGGGAGGGTGTGAGGTGTGGCTCCAGGGTTATCTTTCCCACGAAGCTCAGGCCACCCCACGTTCATTTGCTGAGGGCTGTGTGTCTGCCTCCGGCCTAGGAGGCCGCTTTGACCCCAGCTCAGTCTGGGTCTGCTTCTGCAAGTCTGTTTCATGGCCCTGCCCAGTATTCATGTGCTATCACCCCGCTTTTAACTCTTGACTGTAGCTGCGTGGTGTTTTGCTTATTTATTTTTTAAAGCACATGTCGGCCTGCGTCCGGTCTTACTTGTGGCGTGTGGGATCCTGGTTCCCTGACCGGGATCGAGCCCGGGCCCCCTGTCCTGGGGGTGTGGGGTCTTAGCCACTGGACCACCAGGTAAGCCCCTCCGTCGCGTTTGCTCCGTGGCAAGGCCAGTCTGCCAGCCTCCCTCACACGCGTGGTTGCCAGAGTTTTCCTGGCTGTTGGCTTGTTTCTCCTTGTGAGCTGTAGACGCGGCTTGTCTTGCTTCCTCTGAAACCTTGTCATCTTTTCGGGGAATCACGTTAGAGTCATAGAGTATTCTAGAGTTTTGTGTGCCCTCTCTTTTCTCCCTCCCTTTCTCTGTGTGCGTAAATATGGCAAAATACACACAATACATATGAATAAAATACAGCATGTGTATTGGGCGAAATATACACATGACTTGGGGGCTTCCCTGGTGGCACGAGGGTACAGAATCTGCCTGCAAAGAAAGAGACACAGGTTTCATCCCTGGGTCAGGAAGACCCCTTGGAGGAGGAAGGGGCAACCCACTCCAGCATCCTTGCCTGGAGAATCCCACAGGCCGAGGAGCCTGGCGGGCTGCAGGCCACGGGGCTGCAGAGAGTCGGACACGACTTAGAGACAAACGGCAGCGGCAGAAGCACGGCTTACTGCTTAAAAGTGCACAGTTCAGGGACGCGCCTGGCGGCCTAGCGGGTCCCTGCAGGGCCGCAGGTTCCGCCCCCGATCGGGAACTGAGGTCTCACATGCTGCCTAGCGTCGTCCCGAGACACTAATGAAGCAGGGTGTGCAGTTCAGTGGCGCTCGGTGCGTTCACGTGGTGCTTACTGTGCAGTTAATCTTTAGAACTTTTTCCTCTTCCCAGACCGAAACCCTGTCCCTGCCCAGCACCCCCTCCCCTCGCCTGCCGCAGCCCGCCCCCGGCGTCTGCTCTCGGTCCGGGCTCTGCCTCCCCAGAGCCTCGTGAGTGGGTCGCGGTCTTTCTCCTCTGTGGCCGCTGGCCTCGCCGGGCGTGCGGTCCTCGGGCCCTCTGGCTGCAGTCCGTCTCAGTGCTCCTTCCTGCCCGAGGCTGAGGGACCGTCCCTGGTTCCTGGTCAGCAGGGACGGCGTTTGTCTATCGGCCCGCGGGCTGAGCGCCCTCGGCCGCTTCCTCACTCTGGCTGCCGTGAGCAGGGGTGTGCCGGCGTCTCTCGGAGCCCCTGCTTTCAGTTCTTTCCCGTCTATACCCAGCCGCGGAATTGGTGGATCGTGCGGTGGGCCCGGTGTTAGTTTTTGAGCAACTGCTGCGTGTTTTCTGTGGTCTCCATGGCTGTGGTTTATGCTTCTGGGCGTGCATGCTGAAAGTCAGGGTGTTTGCTAAGAACACGGCGAACCCCCAAGCCCTGCTGCTGAGCAGGCCGGGCCTCTGGGAACCTGGCCCCGTGGTCCCACTGGCAGGTCCTGGTGGGCTGGCGGGGGTGGAGCGGGGGGGACCCTGGGCTCTATCATCACTCTAGAAGCTGTGACCTCCTCCTCTGAACCTCGCTTGCCCTGTCTCATTAAGAAGGGGAGGCACAGTGACAGCAGCAGCTACGCAGATGATGCCACCCTTACGGCAGACAGAGAGGAGCTGCAGAGCCTCCTGGGGAAAGTGAAGGAGGAGGGAAAAAGCTGGCTTAAAGCTCAGCATTCAGAAAACTAGGATCACGGCATCCGGACCCATCACCTCATGGGAAATAGATGGGGAAACAGTGGAAACAGCGTCAGACTTTATTTTTTGGGGCTCTAAAATCACTGCAGATGGTGACTGCAGCCATGAAATTAAAAGACGCTTACTCCTTGGGGAAAAAGTTATGACCAACCTAGACAGCATATTTAAACGCAGAGACATTACTTTGCTAACAAAGGCCCGTCTAGTCAAGGCTATGGTTTTTCCTGTGGTGATGTATGGATGTGAGTTGGACTATAAAGAAAGCTGAGCGGTGANACACCGTGACCCCGAACGGACCCGAGCGCCTCGTTCACACCCACCTGTGCCCGCCAAGTCCTTCTGGCTTGTGACCCCGGGGTGCCGGGGGCGCTCTGTCTGGGGGGCCTTCCTCTCGGCCCGGCCCCTCCGTGGAGCTGACAGCCCGAGGCGTAGCTTGGCCCCCGCAGAGCTGCCTGCTCTGTGTCCCTGTTCCAGCCGCTCCTGGTACACAGTAGGTGCTCATTACACGCTCCAGCAGCTTGGTCCTTCTTGTTACCCCTGACGGCCACTGCTCCAGCCTCTGTGAGGTTTTCACTGCCCACCGATCACTGTCTGTTCCAAGTCTGCTCCGGGTGGGGGGCCATGCTGGGCAGCCCCCTGCACCCGGCACACTTGTGGGGGGCTGAGACCAGCTCGCCCCGTCCTTCTGCACGGCCCGCCGTGTGTCAGCCCAGCTGGGAGATCGTGCGTAAGGCTGGATCGCCCACCACGCTGGTTGGTTACCTGGGCGGCAGGTGTGAAAAAGACTCAGAGGGTTTTTTCTGTGTCATTGGACGTGGATTTTACAGCGATGGTGTGAGGTGAGGGCAGCCAGCCAGGCCCCTGTGCCGTCAGGCCCTGCCCAGGCCTGGGCTCCCTTCTCGCCCAGCCCAGCAGGAAATGTGGGTTCCACCTTCCCCGCGCCGGGCGGTGTTTCAGGTGCCGAAAGCCCTTTGTGGCAGTGTGCTCAGCGGCCCCGCGCTGGGCCTGTCAGTATCCCAGGGCTCGGTGTCCAGGTGAGCGGGAGGGCCGGGTGGGCTCTGGGAGGACCCGTGGCCTCGTCTCCAAAAAGGAAAAAGGGGCCGTAGGCCAGGGCTTTGGAGGCGCCGAGGGCCTGTCCCCGGGGGACTGTCAGAGGCCACGTGGGTTTACGTAAAGGGGCCAGGATGGCCCTTAAAATGCACCGCTGCCACCTGCTGATGCTCTGCCAGGCTGTGTGCCGGGCCTGCCCGCTGACGTGGGGCCCACGTGGGACCCTTGTCCTCGAGCAGAGTGGCTCTGCGGCGGGGGCCTTCCTGGGGAGGGGCGGTGCAGACCCCTGCAGGGGGCTGGGTCCAGGTGGGGCGGGGCAGAGCTGGCAGCCGCTTTCCTGGGCACTTTGTCACTCTGCTGCTTGACTCTGCTGAGCAGGGGCCCTGAGTGTGGACAAGGCCTCCAGTGACGGGTTATTCAGAGCTGCAGGCCGGCCCCTCTGCTCGGGCGGGATACGTGGCCCAGGGTGGGGAGAAGACAGTGGCTCTCGACTTGGGGGTGGGGTCTTCCTGGCCCCGGGGACCCTGGAGCCAGTCCAGGCTGCCGGCCCCTCCACGGACGGTGCCTCCCCGTCACCCCTTTCCTAAAGGAGATTTGACGGTGGCGAGGTTCACATCCGAGTGTGTGATTGGCGGGTCCACGGGAAGGGGAACCCTGGTGCTGAGTGAGGGCCTGGTTCTCTGTTAGGGCCCGGTGGGTGATGAGACCCATGTGAGAGTCCTTGTTCTGCTGGGCACTGATCACCTGGAGACCAGGAGCAGCCATCGTTGACCCCGTTGGGGGTCGCATGCCCGCCGCTGCCTGTTTTCCTATATGGTGTCTTATTGGGGATGCCCCTTGTGGTCCAGTGGTTAAGGCTCTGCTCCTTCGCTGCCAGGGGCCCGGGTTCAATTCCTGGTTGGGGAACTGAGATCCCACAAAACCCACAGAGAAAGATGGCCTTCTTGGCCCAGAGCCACAGCTGCTTTGCACTACAACACAAAGGGAGAGCTTGTGGTGGGAGGCTTGTGGCCGCCACTCCAGAAACGCACACCGCCCGGCTTCCTGGGCCTGCACCTTCAGTCTGGCAGCGTTGTCGGCCGTGGAGCCTCTGGAGGAGAGCTGGTTCGCGGACAGCTGCGGGCCGGAGCCCCTCTCTGCTCCCTGGGGCGGGGCTCCGGTGCTGGCAGGAAGTCGAGATGAAACTGGGAACCCAGACGGTGTTTCCTTCCAGCTGGAAGCATCTCCTCTGTTCTGGATGCTGAGGGCAGTGGGGAGACTTGGAAGCAGAGTGCTTTCCCCAGAAATGAGTGCTTGAGTGCATTTCCTATTGCTGAGTGTGTTTATATACCACATGTTTATACAAACCTAAGCTTTAGGTTTTTCTCTTCGCTCTGTTTGGGTTAAACAGCTGTGTGGCCAGTGTGGGCTGCCCGCCCACTCACTCTCCTAGGCAGATGGGCCGGGGGCTCTCATATGGCGTGAGGTTGAAGACTGAGTGTCACCCAGTGGCCCCGGGGACCCAAGGGGGCTGGGAAGGTGATGAGCAGGGCGTGAGGACAGTGTGCCCACCCAGCCTCCCTGCCAGTGGCCCTGCGGTTGGGGTCCCCCAGAGGCTTGGGTCTGGTGTGTTCTTCTGGGACCCTCACCCATATGAACGAGGTGGTCTGGGTCCTGCTTCCCAGGATGGCCTTTCCCCGTGGACTGTACGGTGCATGGAATTCTCCGGGCCAGAATCCTGGAGTGGGTAGCCTTTCCTTCTCCACGGATCTTCCCCACCCAGGAATCAAACCGGGGTCTCCCGCGCTGCAGGCTGAGTCTTACCCCCTGAGCCCCCAGGGAGGCCCCTCGGTCGTCTCGGGGACTCTCAGTTTGGCCTCTGCCCCTGAGCTGTGCCAGGGAAGCAGGAGGGCCTGGGGGCGCGGTGCTCCCCGAGCCCTGCTCCTCGGTGGCCTCGAGCTCGAGACGGCGGAGGGCAGGGCGGGGTGTGCTGGAGCCGCTCACCTGGGCCTGCAGAGGCTGCCTGTGAAGGCGTCAGGACTCCTGTGAGCTGGCCTCTAGGGAGATGAGAGTGTGTGAACTCAGGTAAATTACGGCGGAAGCAGAGGGGTTGCGTGCTCGAGGGTGCTCCCCCGGATTGTGTGACCGGGTTATGGTCCTGAGGCGGTTGGCTTCTCTGGGGTCTGGACAGCGGGAATCGCCTGGGTGGTCCCCGGGCAGCGCGGCCCAGCGCGTGCTCACTGGCTCCTGGACCTCCCTTTGGCAGCTTGAAGGACGCCGCGAGGGAAGCAGTCACGGCGCGGGAAGGGGGACACGCCCCCCGGCAGGGCCTCGCCTCCCTTTACGTTGACTGTTCGGACTTGGGAAGGCAACGGGGAGACGCTGGTTCGTGGGTGGAGAGTGAGGTGTGGCATCCGCATCCACAGGAAAGTGAGGAGGCCCCTCCCGTTGGAAAGCGACTGCTTGCTTCCGCAAGGATGTCTCTTGCGTCCTGGACCAGTGAGTCGGCTTCTAACGTGTGGCTTCCCTTCCCACCTCGGTTTGTCCTGTTAACATAGACAAGCATGTCCAGCAACCGACATTCATGCTGGAACCACACTCGTCAGTCGGTCGTGGTCCTGGTTGACCGGGTCGGGGTGGATTTCAGCAAGAATCGGTGAACCCGTCCCCTGGGCGTTGCTTGTTTTTATGGAGTTCCCAGTGAAGAGTGTTGCACGTTTTATTACTGCTTGTAAACGTGCAGCACACACCTTATCACCGAGATGAGAACGTTTGTGCGTCTACGCCCAGAGGTCCTGCGTGGTCCCAGCTCGCAGAGGAGGGGGTAGCGGCTCACCCTGAACCACCCCCCAGCCCTCCTGTTCTTCCCGCCTGGCTCTCCCGGGCCTCTCTGAGGGTGGAGTCACAGAGCCAGCAGGACCCAGGCAGCTCTCCTGTTACAGCGCACACTCTGCTCCTGGTGTGGGGAGCTCTGGCCCGACTGTGTAGGAGGAAAAGCCGCTGAAGAATTCCACCTCCTCCTGGAGAACCTCCCAGGCTGTTGAAACCTTGGACTTAAGCGCCCTAAGTGTTCCCGGATTTGGGGAGCGCGTGGTTCCCCAGCCTCGAGGGCAGAGTCCACAGTCTTGCCGTGAGTCCCCTGTGGCTGGGCGGCTCCGAGCGGGCAGGCTTGGCCCTCCTGGCACCCAGGACCCAGTCTTGCGGGCCCCGCCTTGTGCCCCATGGGGGCCCCACTCCCCCCTCACTGAACGGCCAGCCCGTGCCAGCCCTGCTGGCAGACGGGCAGGCGGAATTCGGGGTGGGGGGATGTACTTGGAGCAGAAGGAGCCAGGACGGGGACGCCCTGGACGGAAGTGCTGGGCCCCGCGGTAACCAGTGTGGCGGCCAGAGGACCCCTGAGGGCCAGCAGGGCTGAGGCCCAGTGTCTGGGCGCAGGCGGAGCCCCAGCGGGGGTCTCAGCGAGTGGCTGCAGACTGTGAGGTGTGTGGGCCAGAGCCGGCTCGGGGAGGGTGGGGAGGAGCACAGCTGTGGGGCCCGGCTCGGAGTGGGGGCCCCCGGCTTAGAGATGAGGGCCTCCAGATTGGACATGGGACCCCGGCGTGGGGGGGCCCTGGCTTGGAGGTGGGGGTCCCTGGCTTGGAGGTGGGGGTCCCCGGCTTGGAGGTGGGGGCCTCTGGCTTGGAGATGAGGGGTCCCTGGCTTGGAAGTGGGGGCCTCTTTCTTAGAGGTGGGAGGCCCTGTCATAGAGATGACCCCCGGCTTGGAGGTGGGGGCCCCCAGCTTCGAGGTGGGGGCCTCTGGCTTGGAGATGAGGGGTCCCTGGCTTGGAAGTGGGGGCCTCTGGCTTAGAGGTAGGAGGCCCTGTCTTAGAGATGATCCCCGGCTTGGAGGTGGGGGCCCCCAGCTTGGAGGTGGGGGCCTCTGGCTTGGAGATGAGGGGTCCCTGGCTTGCAAGTGGGGGCCTCTGGCTTAGAGGTGGGAGGCCCTGTCTTAGAGATGATCCCCGGCTTGGAGGTGGGGGGCCCCGGTTTGGAGGTGGGAGCCCCAACTTGAGGGTGGGGAGCCCCGGCTTGGGAGTGGGCGCCCCTGGCTTGGAGGTGGGGGCCCCTGGCTTGGGGGTGGGAGCCCCAACTTGAGGGTGGGGAGCCCCGGCTTGGGGGTGGGAGGCCCTGTCTTAGAGATGACCCCCTGGCTTGGAGGTGGGGAGCCCTGGCTTGGAGGTGAGGGGTCCCTGGCTTGGAGGTGGGGAGCCCTGGCTTGGGGGGGCTGGCCTCGCTGTAGATGGCCACGGTCACGTGGTCAGGAGCTTCTTCCGGGTTTGACTTGAGCGGCTGGTGTTCCGGTGTCATTGGGGGGAGGTCCACCGAGGCTCCCGCTACTGATGAACGTCCTCACACAGTAGGTCAGCAGCCAGAGTCCAGTCATGGGAGGGTGGTGGGCAGGGAGTCAGCCAAGCATCTGAGTGTTCGGGGCCCTGCCGATGGAAGCATATATCTGGGCGAGAGGGGTGGCTCCCCTGCCAGCCTCGAGGTTGGGGGAACCCATGGGCCCTCGGTGGGAGTCAGCGTCGAGCTCTGCATGGGCAGGGGGTGTGGTCACCGCGCGTCCCGGATCGTGAGCATCCAGACTGCTCCAAGGATCGCCCAGCATGGGGCCCCTGGGCTGGCTGGAGCTGTGTGCAGGTTGGGGTCCCGGGGGCTCGTCTTGCAGGGCTGTGGGCCTCTGGGGCGCCTTCCTGGAGGATGGAATCTTGGCAGAGGGCCGGCCGGTTGGCCTCGCTCAACATCGGTGACTCCCTGGGAATACAGCTTAGGACAAGGGTTGCTGCATTTGGGGAAACAGACGTCGTTTATCCTGGGGTCAGCAGAAGAGCCGCCAGGTGACTGGAGGGTGACGCCAGGCCCGGGCCGAGCCGGCTGTCTGAGCGTGGCCGGGGTGGCAAGGAGCATGGCTGGGGCCTGGGACGTGGCGCACGTGGGGCTGGGAACCACTTTTTCCTGAGTCTCGGGCTGGTGGGGAAACTAGCGTCCTTTGTGGTTTCCAAGTCCAGTGTTCCACAGACAGTGCGGCCTTTGTGTGTCCAGGAGCCATTCAGCGCGTTTCCAGAGCAGCGTGCTTTGTGTCCCGGGGCCAGCGCTGGCCTCGCTCCGGCGTCCCGAGGCCCCGCAGCGCAGTGGGCACCGCCCCGAGCAGGGGGTGGCGGCCGGGCCCCAGCGCCAGGCGCCCCCTTGCCCTGTCTCTCCGTGTCTCCCCGTCCTGCCTCCGCGGCTGCAGGGCCTGGCAGGTGTCGCAGCTCCGAGCGTCTGCTTCTGCGTGGAGGTACGAGTTGGGGCCCCTCCAGGACCCTCAGGGGCTGGGGTGCCACGTCCCGCTCTGAGGGTGGCTGCGCCAAGAAGGCCGGGCATGCGGGCAGCTGGCCGGGGGCCTGTGGGTGCCCGAGGGCCTGTCTGTGGACGCAGNAAAAAAAAAAAGGCAGAACAAAACAAACAGACAAACCAAAACCGTGGTGCTTAATACAACAGGCATTTAGGTTATGGTCCTGCGTGTTAAGTCTGGAGATTTTTATAAACCAGCCTGTACTCACTCAGATGTCTGTGGTTAAATGGAGAATTACCTGGAAACCAGATTAACTGGGAAGGCTTTCCTCAAGGAGCGGTGGTTGGCCAGCGGTTGGCTGGGGCGCCTCGCTTCTCTTGCATGTGGCCGTTCATCCTCTGGCAGGGTAACTTGGGCACATGGCGCAGTGATTGAATCCTTCCAAGAGCAGCAGAGAGTGCAAGTCCCAGTGCACACGTGCTTTTCAGGTCTCAGCTTCCAGCCAATTGCTGTAGTCTCCTGGCCAAAGCTAGTCACGTGGTCATCCTAACTTAAGGACAGGAGGAAGAGGCTGCATCTCTGCATGGATAGGGAAGTATTTGTGGTCGTTTTTGCAGGTTAAATAAAATAGTACTTGCTTAATGTTACTATGGGCTTCCCTGGTGGCTCAGTGGAAAAGAATCCACCTGCCAATGAAGGAGACGTGTATTCAATCCCTGGGTTGGGAAGATCTCCTGGAGAAGGAAATGACAACTCACTCCAAGTATTCTTGCCTGGGAAATCCCATAGACAGAGGAGATGGTGGGCTACAGTTCATGGGGTCACAAAAGAGTTGGACACGACTTAGCGACTAAACGACATTACTATAACTGTAGGTACTAACTGCTCTAAAGTGATTTTTATTTCTCAAGCCACACGACTCAAACAGACATCATCCTTAGCATCACCTGAAGCTTGTTAGAAATGCAGACCCTCAGACTCCACCTATGATAGACTTGAATCAGAATCTCCATTTTAACATGATCCCCAGATGATTCATAAGCCCAGTGAGGTTTTAGAAACTCTGTATCTTTTCTCTATTCCTCATAATTCCCTTTTGTAGGTTGCTGTGCTCTCCCATTGAGTGATAGATCTTTGATTTTTCAAGGTGCCAGAACTGTTTCCTCTGCACAATTGAAACAGAACAAACACAGGTTTAAACAGTAAAACAGGTTGCTTCACAGCATGAATAGCTAGAGAGAGGGAGAGGGTATTTTTCTGCTCAATTGTCCTCTGACTATAAAAATAGAAATTTAAAATTAAAATAACAGTACATAAATATTAAAGAATATTGTACTTAGGAAGACCCATTTAGATTTTAGAACAATTTTTAATGTAGAAACAGCTAAGCATATGAACCAACCTTTTATATTCCTGAGCAGTTGCTTAACTGGACTTTGGTTTTCTGAAGGTTGAAAAATTGATGACCCAATCTTAAGAACACAAGTTAAATATCTCTAGAAAACATCCAAGTCTCTGGGTACTATTTGGCCATTATGCAACTAATAAGACCAGTAGAACTTAAGCATCCGGCATGTGCAGGTCACTGGTCTAAATTTTAGAAAATCAAGCATTATTGTAGTTTGTTGAATTCCCTTCATTTCAGACCCCAGAAGGGAGGCAAAGGAGTAGGTAGGAGAGGCTAAGCTTTTGACAAGTTTATTTCACCAGGCTGAGGACAGACATGGGCATCTAAAGGGCCCAGAACCTTTCTCAACTTTTGACTTAAAGTGGTAGAATCTGGTTATAGTAACCAACACACTTCTTTAGTTTGCCTTTCACCTCAAGGCTGAACAGCAAAGAGAGAGAGAAATTTTACATTAAAGCTTAGTGCTGTCATTCTATATGAAATTTACTTTGGTTATTTACTCTTTTTGGAAGAAGGTAACTTCTTTTTTGAAGCTATAGCTAGCACTGTTTTCAGCATTTATGCTTTCAACATTTATGCCCTGTTCTTATCAATCAATCAGTCTACCAGTCAGGACTTAAGAAATACCTGTTGAGCAGTTACAATATGCAGGCATATCTTAGTCTGTGAATAAGTCTCAGTAATTTCATAAGCAAACAGACATAGAAGATAACTTTTACCTCCTGAAAAGCTAGGGAAAGTTAACATAGAAACCTGTGGAATAGAAAATTTGAGGGAAAGGGCCTACCTTGTCTAAGGTTAGGCAATGCTTCCTTGAGGAGGTGATATTTAAGTTGAAACCTGAATAATGAGAAGGCATCCTGTTAAAGCTCCAGAAGATGAGTATTCCACGGAGAAGGAACAGCAAGTGCTAAGGCCCGAAGGCCCAAACAAACCTTTGTCCATGAACCTGTGAAACAGCCAACATGCTGGATCCCGTGTGATAGGACTGAAGACACACAAGGACGGTGCTGAACACAAGATACATTTCCTTAAAGGGTCATTGTATCTTTTGATAAATCTTCACAAATGTTCACCAGCATCCTCATCAGCTCTGTTTCAAACCTTTTAGAGTGATATCTCAGGAACTAAAGTAAAGCAGTTTAACATATTAAGTCAATTTATGCCTTAAAGTTCTATGATATTCTACCACTTTTTTGGAATACCTGGAAATCAAGGCATCGAAAACCTAAGCCACTTGCCTTAACACATGGTGTTGGTGATAAAACAGATTTTTCTGCATTCCCTAGATCCATGTATGGGGCAAGTAAGAGGACTGGACGGCGCTAGTGGTTTAGTCACTCAGTCACGTCTGACTCTTTGTGACCTCATGGGCTGTAGCCCGCCAGATTCCTCTGTCTATGAGATTTTTCAGGCAAGAATACTGGAGTTGGTAGCCCTTTCTTTCTCCAGGGAACCTTACCAACCCAGGGATCGAACCCAGGTCTCTTGATTGCAGGTGGATTCTTTACTGACTGAGCCAACAGCCTTTTGGCAACGTAAAAGCCAAACTGGATTCTTGTACAATATTCCTTCTCCCCTAAGGTTCATCCAGAGCAGATCCAGCAAAAGAGAAACTGGGACACTTTAAACTTGCCTCCGAGATTACCCCACTCCTCCCAGCCCCCTCCAACCATCTGTTGCTATTTGCGTAGACAAAGAACGGAACNAAGGTTCATCCAGAGCAGATCCAGCAAAAGAGAAACTGGGACACTTTAAACTTGCCTCCGAGATTACCCCACTCCTCCCAGCCCCCTCCAACCATCTGTTGCTATTTGCGTAGACAAAGAACGGAACAGGATACCAACCACACACATTCAGAAATCTCATTTTGTATGTGGGAGTCTGGATTCATTAACAAGTTTCTCAAACTCTCCCTACACTTACAACACCAGTCTAAACATAATCCAGTGAAGTCATGAGAATAGGTAATGATCATCTTTGTGATGCTGAGATGGAGTGTCTAAATTCATCATCTGCTACTTCCTAGTAAATGTCTTTGGCTTAAGTAGGCTGTTTTTCAGCATCCTTCAAGTAAATAATACTCATTCCAATATTATACTGTCTCTGCACTGTCCCTCTTATTCTGCTGCTGCTGCTGCTGCTAAGTCGCTTCAGCCGTGTCCGACTCTGTGCGACCCCGTGGACAGCAGCCAACCAGGCTCCTCTGTCCCTGGGGTTCTCCAGGCAAGAATACTGGAGTGGGTTGCCGTTTCCTCCTCCAATGCATGCATGCATACTAAGTCGCTTCAGTCCTTTCCGACTCTGTGCGACCCCATGGATGCAGCCCACCAGGCTCCTCTGTCCACGGGATTCTCCAGGCAAGAATACTGGAGTGGGGTGCCATTTCCTTCTCCAGACCCCTCTTATTCTAACCCCTATTAAATCCCACTTCCTTTATATGGGCTCTTATTTGCCATACTATTCATTTATCCGAACACAAATCTGTATCACCACCCAGGCATTCAAAAGCCATGTTTTGTCAGCACTTACTCTGTTTCATTAACTGTGCTAAGTATGAGGATGTATAAAATATTCTGGATAATACTTTATTCTTTGAAGTTTTCATTCTTATTGGGGAATCAGTCCCAGAAGTCCACATTAATTCCTCCTTTCTTTGAATTATGACTCATCTAAAAACTAAGTGCTCTGTTAAATGCTGTCTAAAATTGCCCTCTAGTTGTTTCTAAGTCCCCTTCTCTATTTTTTTTTTTTCCACATTGCCTAAATGGAAATTTGTCAATAGCAAACTCCAGATTATATGTCTGGTTTAGTGGTGTGTCCGGATCACAGAGTTGGAATATACATGTTTAAATTCTAGATTTGTCACTTACTAGCACTGTAATCTAGATGGAGAAACAGTGGCTGACTATTTTTCTGGACTCCAGAATCACTGCTGATGGTGACTACATCCATGAAATTAAAAGATGCTTACTCCTTGGAAGGAAAGTTATGACCAACTTAGACAGCATATTAATNTGGAATATACATGTTTAAATTCTAGATTTGTCACTTACTAGCACTGTAATCTAGATGGAGAAACAGTGGCTGACTATTTTTCTGGACTCCAGAATCACTGCTGATGGTGACTACATCCATGAAATTAAAAGATGCTTACTCCTTGGAAGGAAAGTTATGACCAACTTAGACAGCATATTAATAAGCAGAAACATTACTTTGCCAACAAAGGTCTGTCTAGTCAAGGCTATGGTTTTTCCAGTGGTCATGTATGGATATGAGAGTTGGACTGTGAAGAAAGCTGAGCGCCCAAGAATTGATGCTTTTGAACTGTGGTGTTGGAGAAGACTCTTGAGAGTCCCTTGGACTGCAAGGAGATCCAACCAGTCCATTCTGAAGGAGATCAGTCCTGGGTGTTCATTGGAAGGTCTGATGTTGAAGCTGAAACTCCAAAACTTTGGCTACCTGATGAGAAAAGCTGATTCATTTGAAAAGTCCCTGATGCTGGGAAAGATTGAGAGCAGGAAGAGAAGGGGACAACAGAGGATGAGATGGTTGGATGGCATCACCGACTCAATGGACATGAGTTTGGGTAGGCTCCTTGCGTTGGTGATGGACAGCAAGGCCTGGCGTGCTGCAATTCGTGGGGTCCCAAAGAGCTGGACACGACTGAGTGACTGAACTGAACTGAACTGAAGCACTGTGATTTTAGGGTATATGCAGATTTTCTTCTGCATATACAGAATGGAAGTTAGTTGAGAGGATTTCTAAGATCCCTTTCAACTCTGACATTCATAAATCAGTAAATTCTAGAGTACATAACAAGGGCTGGAAAGTGAAGGTGACACTCAATATCAAGATGTTGATAGTTTATTTCAGAGGCTTTTATTTCTAACCTGTTTATATGGTGGGTGGTCTTCTAACTGTAAAGCAACTTTGTCTCCACTTATAGACTGAAACAGAGTAAATATAAAAACAGTCAAAACAGCATCTTCAGCTAAGCAGGGATTCTTTCTCAGTCCGTAGAACAAGACAGACAAGAGATATACCTGTTTCTGCCTTTATTGGGTCACTGCATCTTACACTGGACATTCAACATTAGCAGTTCAGAATGGTCCTGGAAGAGATGTTGATGGATGTTTGTCGAATCACCAGTTCATAACTGGTGATTTAAGGAAGGTAGGATGTTAAGAGTTTGGTGCTATGCTTTGGGAGCTAATGTCAAAGGGAGAAGCCCATCTTTCATCAAACCCTACTGCAGATGGTGAAAATGAAGTTGCTCAGTTTTATCAGACTCTTTGTGACCCCATGGAATGTAGCCTGCCAGGCTCCTCCATTCATGGGATTTTCCAGGCAAGAATATTGGAGTGGGTTGCCATTTTCTTCTCCAGGGGATCTTCCCAACCCAGGAATCGAACCCCAGTCTCGTGCATTGCAGGCAGAGTCTACTGTTTGACCCACCAGGAAATCCCATTGCAGATGGTAGCCCTTTCTAAACAAACAGTCATCTTGAGTTCCTTTGACCACATGCATAGGTTAACTATGTTCAAGTAGTAATAACCCTGTATAAGAAGCACTCATTTTAAAGACAGGTAATTCTCTGAAAGAATTTTATATTGTCTTTTTGATTTCAATATAAATGGTGTTTGGAGGATTTTACGAATTTGAAATATTTTTAATAGAATTCAGTTACTTTCTTTCAGTATAATTGCCTAACAAGAGCTAATGGATACCAACCATTTTGCTGTTGTTGTTTTTGTTTTAAACAACTAAATAGTTGCTTCACAAAATGAAATGGGCATATTGCCAAACTTGCCACAGCTCTTTGAGCCCAAAGTTTGTTTCATTATATAATATAGTGAATAGTACATCTCTTCCATAATTGTTATGAACATTGCAAAGGCTTCAGAAATCTTTTTGAGATCCAAGTGTACTGCTCAGGATATTATTCAACCCATGTGGAAAGCAAACAACTTTTTACTTTGATGATTTTGCTCTTCCAGAATCCCTGAGGGCCAAAAAAGAAAAGCAATACCTTGTGACTTTGGTGATGTGGATATAGTAAGACTGTATTTGGGTCTCCAGTTCCAGAATTCTGTCTACTTTGTTTCCATTGCCACCTAGAACATCATCTCAGCTCTCATAAGCATTTTTGATGTATGAAGTAAACTACATGGCATTTACCACCCACCTAACTGCAGTGGTGTCAGGAGGGTTAAAATGAAACATATTTTAAAAGCCTTCTAGAAATTTTTGATGTTCTGTAAAAAGACAACAACTCCTGAACTGGTTCTTTTCTGCAGCAGGGAGTGTTCCTCTTCCTGTAGCCTGCTGGTAAGAAATGAGGCAAGGTTTTCCATCCCACTGTTTTAGGAACAGATAAGGGATGAATCGCATGTTAAAGTAATAGTCAGAATGTCAGGGAATGATTGTGCTTTGATTCTGAGATTTAGCTACTGTCTTAATCTTGGGGATTATTTTTCATCCATTTAATAATTTTTAAACAGCTCAAGGATAAATGTATACACTATCAGGACCTGAGTTTCTTCATCTTCAGTAATGGGATTATTGTTCTTGTTTTATGGAACAGCTTTTAAAAATAAACTTACCCATACATATATTATTAGTTTTAGAGTCTCATTCTGTACCTGGGAGGTATTTTCATTATTTTTGTCATTTTTCTAGCATTCAGCAGTTATCATTTCCTTCTTGGGCTATTTCCCAACAGAGTGGGAGATGTTTTAGAGTAGAAGAAAGCTTTAATGTTCTGAAGTTTACTAGCTGTTTTTTTCCTTGGATTCCTGCAGTCCTGGTACCTACCTCTAGTGCTGAACCATGATTTACCTTCTGTGAATTGTGATACAGTCAGCTGCTTGCCTTACAGGCAAGTAAGGCCTTAAGTAGTTAAGTAAGGAACAGACAGACTATTCGAAAGTCACTCCCAGATAATTGCCATGTGGAGATATAGTCCTTACTTTCTTTCATTCTTTATTATTATTAATATTTTATTTTTTATCAAGTGTGGTATGAAGAGAGGCAGCCAGAAAATTACTTGATTAGACTTAATCATTCACAATGAACTTAACAATTATTAATGTCTTGCCACTGTTGGCATTATCATTTGTATTTTAAAGTAAATCACATATCTGGTAACCTTTTACTCCTCAACATTTTTAGTATATATCTCAAAAATAAACTTTTAAATAACCATAATACCATTATCACACCTTTGCAAATGATTGCAAAATACTTTGCAAATGTAATTCCTTAAAATTACTGATACACAGTCCATATTCAGGTATCTCCCATTATCCTTCAAATTTTCTTTCTTTTTTTTTGGAAGTAGATTTGTTTGAATCAGGATCCAAACCAAGTCTCCACATTTCATTCCATTAGGGAGGTGCTATCTTTGAGGAAGAAAGTGAGAATAACCACAGGAATTCCTCTAAGCAGCTGAAGCAACCGGAATGTGCCAACATCAATATTCATTCATTTATTCATTTTTTTATGTGTCAGCCACTGTGGCAGATATAAAGATAAATTTAGCATGGTAGATTCTTTGACATGCTCACATATAAAAATGAATAAAAGAAACAATATAAGTCCAAAACTGAGGTAATATGGAAAAATTCAAAAACCTACCAAGTAAATATTTACCATGGTTAAAATAGAGTGGAAGGGACTCTCAAACAAGAAAAGGTGACTTGAATAGAAAGAGTTTGGTGATTCCATGTGGTGGAGGAGCAGGGGAGATGGCACAAGAGAAAACATATTAAGATGATTCTCCAGGCCTGACTGGGGATGAGGAGGTCTTGGAGGCAGTCTGGCTGGTGGGAACTGAAATACTCCCAGGGAAGTATTAACGGGATAAAATACAGATGCTGGGGAAAGTGCTTGTAGAGATGAAGTGTAAGAAGTATTTTAGAACCAACCAGTGATTATATATCTCTTGACCATGTTTCTTTACTGAAGAGCATATTTAAAATAATTTGTGGTATTTAATGAATTTGTTAAATTTATGCAGATAAACTGCAACCAAGGATAGCTGTGGACTTTATTTTTTTAAAGCATATAATTGTTGTTCAGTTGCTAAGTCGTGTCGCGATGGCATTCCACTCCAGTACTCTTGCCTGGAAAATCCCATGGACGGAAAAGCCTGGTAGGCTACAGTCCATGGGATCGCGAAGAGACGTCGTGAAGAGTCGGACATGACTGAGCGACCTCACTTTCACTTTTCACTTTCATGCATTGGAGAAGGAAATGGCAACCCACTCCAGTGTTCTTGCCTGGAGAATCCCAGGGACGGCGGAGCCTGGTGGGCTGCCGTCTATGGGGTCACACAGAGTCGGACACGACTGAAGTGACTTAGCAGCAATTCTTTGCAACCTCATGGACTGCAGCATGCCAGGCTCCTCTGTCCTCCACTGTCTCCCGGAGTTTGCTCAAATTCACGTCCACTGAGTGGATCGGTGATACTATCCAACCATCTCATCCTCTGCATATGATAGTGGACTTTTAAAAAACCTGCCTTTTCTAAATATAGAAGGCTATATATTCTAAATCCTGATAATTGTGGCAGAGTTTATTGCTTATGAATGTGTGTGTACATGCACTGGTAGGCTCTGATGAATGATAAAATACAAAATCACCAGTGGTGGGTAATATTAATGCAAGTTCCGTGTTTACTATGACTGTAGTTAATCAATATCTTATTTCTGCAAACACGTTTCACAGACTGGTTCTGACACAGTAGGTAATCTATACTCTAAGAAAAGCTTTAGTTCTTCTGACTGCTCTGCATTTTCTAGTTTACTTTTTTGAAAGGTGTTAACAGGTTTCAGAGAAGATAGGATATTCCACTTGGAAGCAGCAACAGAACTAATCACGATTTCATATGTGGTCTTTTTTAAACGTGATGTTTGAGACATTCCTAGTATGTGTAGAATTTCACAGAACCATTTTACC
>SJYS01004463.1:1298008-1308745 GCA_006410695.1 Philantomba maxwellii | reverse complement strand
AAATAGTTGTAGCTACTAAGTCAAACTCAGCGCAGGTCACTGTCAGGAAAAGCCCGGTGACTAAAACTAAGTGTTCTTCCCTAAGCCCCTCATTTTCTGCTTTGTGAAAACTGACCCATGAATGGGTACGTGTGTTCTGGAACTGGAGGGAGACTGTGCCTTCTGCAGCTCACGCCGCACGTAGCCACTTCTCTGAAAGCCAGTGAACCTATTTGCCATTGTCATAGTAACACACAATCCGGGCCCACGTCGCCTGCGTCGCGAGAGGCAATTGTTCCTTTGCCTGGGCGGCGGCGCTCCCCGCCGGGCTCTGCCGCCCCCGGGCTCCGGCGGCTCCAGGCGGCGCGCGCGCAGCGCAGAGGGGGCGGTGGCCCCACGCGCCTGCCGGTCCCCGCGCAGCCGCGCTTCCCCCGCAGCAGTCCGGCCGCTGAGCGCGTTACCATGGCGATCGGAAATGCGTGTCAGGCGAGATGGCTTGCCACTGCCGCTGGTCAGTTTTCCAAGACCGAGTCACTTTCGCTAGTTCCTCTCGCATGTGGGAGATTCTCTCACCACTTGGTGCCAATCAGTGTCCAAACTCCACAAGCACCGGGGTCCCCTGGCGATCCCAGCGCGGGCGGGGGAGCCAGGGCTGCTTCCCCGCCTGTGGCAACTGCAACCGGCGAAGGAGAACACCAATTCCTATGTCGTTATCCTCGTGCTCAGCCGCCTGCCCTTCCAAACGCCATTAAAGGGCACATCATGAGGGGACAGGCGAAGCTGGGGGCCACTCCTAACAGGTGGAAAACTTTGGTTCTTGAAGACAACTGGGTGCCGTCCCGCTGCTGCGCTAGGGCCGCATCTTTCTCCCGTCTCCTTAGCATGTTCCCAGATCTACCTGCACATCATCGTCTCCTGTGTAGTGTTTGGGTTTTACTTTTATTAGATTCCGAAGCTACGATCCATCTCCACCCCCAGTTTCTGCTATAATGGAGCCGGTATCCGGCCTGGGAATCTGCAGCTAGAGGCAGATCGCCTCAGGTTGAATCTCAGGAAATTTGGGGAATAATTGCCTAGATCTCGTCTCTGCCTTTTCATTTCTAACTTTTTTCTCTTTCCTCTGGCTTGCCTGCTGTTTCTCAAATTCAACTCTTTTCTCTCCCCACGCTCTTCTCCCCACCCCTCTCCATCTCTCCCTCCCTTCCTCCCACGTTTCTCTTTCTCACTCCTCTAACCCCACACCCCATCTCCTTGTGTGCCAGGCACTTTCCTACAAGCTTAGAAGGTAAGGATCTCTGCCTCCATATAGCGTTAGTGGTCTCCTATCAGTGACTTCTCTCTTGCAGTTCTCCACACTTGACAGTTCTTTTCTTTCCTCCCTCCCTTCTTCCCTTCCTCCTTTCACTCTCTTCCTTCTTTCCTTATTTCTTTTTCTTTTCTATTAGTAAATTTATATATATACTTCTTAGCACTTCCACATGTCAGGTAGGGTTAAAAAGATGCTGACATCTACCTGGGTTTCCAAGGCACAGATTCCTTCCATAATAACTTAGAGGACCTCTTTAGACCACTAGTGGCCAGGTAGAAGGAGAATGATCCCCCCAACCACCACTGGTTTTTGTTTTTGTGTTTTTTTTTTNGGCTGGGGCGGGGTGGGACGCGTGGCAGGGAGGAGCAGGGCGGTTTGCGGAGACGGCGTCAGTGACGCTCGCTTTGTGGGGAAGCCTGGCTCTGGGTCACGCTTCGTGCCTGGCTGGCTCCGGCTCCCCTCTCGCTGGCCGTGGACTACGGCTGTGCCAGTCTCCCATCATCATCTCAAAGCTGGGGAGGACTGAGGTGAGATGGTCCTGGGGTTGGGTGGGCTACCCCTCAGCCTTGGGGGTGTGGGCGACGGGCAGAGCGCCCCTCCCAGCCCGGACCCGCCTTGGGGGGGGTGGTCAGGCGTCCTGGCACCTGTTCTTGGTCCAGCGGCTGTGTGAGCCCAGGGGCCTCGAGGCAGGGCGGTGGGGACCCCTGCCTTCCTGAGGGCGGATGTGAGCAGGTTGGGGTGAGCTGATGCTGCAGGGAGAGGCCCCCGCTGGGTGGGGTGGGGGTGCGTGGGGCTGGCGCCTGTGAGTGGTGTCCTGGTGGTGGTGGGGCGGACCCTCGACGCTCTGTCCCCCTCCCCGGGTGGCCTCCTCATTTGCTTGCTGTCAGGAGGGAAGGCGCCCGGCCTGCGGGGTGGGAAGTCCCAGGACTGCCGACGACTGGTGAGGAGGGAGGCTTGGCTGCGGGGACCACACCCCCCGCCGTCTGCCCTGCTTCTGTCCGGTGCTGGGCAAGGAGGGGTCCCCCCGGGTCTTTTTGAAAATGAAGAAAGGAGGTTTTACCTGGCGGCGCTTCCCATCCCGTTTGCTCTTATTTTTCAAGTTAGAAAAGCAGCTGGAAAGGGCGTGTGGAGAGAAGTTTTGCAGCTTCTCAGAGCTCCACCCAGGGTCCCGTGTCATTTGTGGGGGTGCAGACGCCTGTTGTCCGTGACGGTCGCCTTGGGCAGCGGCATTGGTCCCCACTCTGAGGTTCTCGGGGATGTCCATGTGCCCCGCGTGGCGTCTGAGCTCCCAGCTGGCCGTGGTCAGCCCAGGCACGCTCCCCGTGCCGGATCTGCTGCGGGACGCATCTCCAGACGGGGACCTGCTGGCTCCCAGGGCGCTGGTGTCCCTGCTTCCTGCGGCCTCGGCCACATCGCTGGCTCTGTTTCCTTCTGGTGAAGTTAGAGGTTTCTGCATGAGTACTTGGTGGCCCCTGTTGCTGAGACTCCTCCTCTGCTCGGCGTGGGGTGGGGGGGGGTTTGCACGTCTGTGTACCAAGGTCCTCCAGTCTTTACCAATCCGTGCAAGCTGTCTCACAGCAGAGACGCGAGTTCACACACGCCCGCTCTGCTCCGCGTCTCTCCTGTTTAACTGTGCTCTNGGTGGCCCCTGTTGCTGAGACTCCTCCTCTGCTCGGCGTGGGGTGGGGGGGGGTTTGCACGTCTGTGTACCAAGGTCCTCCAGTCTTTACCAATCCGTGCAAGCTGTCTCACAGCAGAGACGCGAGTTCACACACGCCCGCTCTGCTCCGCGTCTCTCCTGTTTAACTGTGCTCTTTAAACAAACGTGAGTTTACTTCTGTCTGGTTGACTGAGTTTTTTTTTAAACTTTGATTTTTTTTTTTTCTTAATGTAGACCATCACTCCCCCTCTTTAGGAACATAAGTCTCTTTTTTTTTTCTAAGTTTACTTAACCTTTTAGTTCATCTGGAGTTCACAGCTCCTTCATGGGATAGCTTCCCGGATGGCTGGCCCCCTGCCCCCATCCTGCCGGATCGGGCCACACCGGGCCAGCTCAGGGTTACAGAGTGTCCGGAGCTCAGGGTTCCAGAGCCCGAGAAGCCCCTGTCCCAGGAACACCTCCAGCCCTGCCCCCGACGGGCACGGCCTCAGCTGTCTGTGGAGACCAGAGCTGGCCCCGGCTCGTCCTGACCCGGCTCTCGGGGGCACCCACTGCTCGCAGGCTTTGTCATTTTGAGCGATGATGCTGGGGGCGGCGGCAGCCCTTGGAGGGTGGGGCAGGCACACAGGGCTGTGGCCCGGCACCCTGGATGGTGCTTTACCGAGGTCTAACGGCTCCAAGCCCGCACCATCCAAAACAGGAAGGGCTTCTCCCTGCCGTTGTGCTTCTGCGTGGACTGTCCCCACTGGGGCGGTTTGGGGTGGATCCCGCCCTGCTCCCCTGCTTCCTGCCCACCCTGCAGGAAATCGCCGAGCCGTTTGTTGGGTCCAGGCTGAGTGTTGGTGCCTGGGGGTCATCTCGAGCTCTTGGGATCCTCTGGCCGGATTGGTGTCCATTCCCATCGGTGTTCATTCTGTTTCAGGGGTGGAGCTGGGGCTCAGAACGGTGGGAAGTGGAGGGCTTGAGCCTGGGTGCGTTCAGAGCCCCTGCCCCATGGGGAACCGGGGCCCCTTGCAGACCTTGGGGGCCGGGGAGCTGTGTGATGGGGGCTGGGGCCGTGGGCCTCAGCATGAGGTTGGCTGGACGTGCAGAAGGCTGCCCACACCCCACCCCTGGGCTTTCCTGAGGTTGGGTCAGAGATGTGGGGAGCTGGCACCCCACTGCACATCCGTCCCTGGTGTGCCTGCACGCTTGACATACACGTCTCCTCCGTGCCAGCACACATTGCCCCCTCCCCCTCCGCCCAGCATGACCCCACACCCGGCCTTTGCCGGCCTTGCTCCAGGCTGGGGGGTTCTGTACCTGCAGGCTGGGGGCTGTGCCGGGAAGACCTCTGGGACCCCGCGAGGCTGAGCTGGTCCTGAGCTGAGTCAGGGCACCCAGGCGGGCAGGAAGGGGTTTNCAGCATGACCCCACACCCGGCCTTTGCCGGCCTTGCTCCAGGCTGGGGGGTTCTGTACCTGCAGGCTGGGGGCTGTGCCGGGAAGACCTCTGGGACCCCGCGAGGCTGAGCTGGTCCTGAGCTGAGTCAGGGCACCCAGGCGGGCAGGAAGGGGTTTCGGGCCGACGGGGCAGCCTGGCTGTGTGCCTGGGAGCGGGGCCAGGCGTAGCGAGGGTCAGGGGTCAGAGGGACTCTGACACCCAGAGCCCCAGCGTTCCAGCGGCTGTCCCAGGCGTGCACGTGGCTGTGCTTCCCGACGGGTTGTGGGAGCTCAGAACGGTCAGCCCTTGGCCCTTCTTCCCGCAGTGCCCCCTCTCCCAATGGGGCCAGCGGCTCCCCTGCAGCTCCAGGCTGCCTCCTCTTTGTGCTGGGGGTCCCACTGAGAGACAGGGCTCCCTTCTCCCCTGTGGGGTGCAGAGGGGTCAGTGACCAGCCCAGCTGGGTGGGGGGACCGAGGCCTCAGCCTCGCGGGTCTGTGGGTCCCTGAGTAGCAGGCCTGGCTGCTCCCCGAGGGCAGGGCCGGGTGGCGGCCCTGGGCTGGGGCCTGGAGCTGTCTCGGGGACGGCTGTCGGCAGGCGGCCGGCGGTGACTGACCGTGTGACCTTGCCCCCGTGCTGTCCTGCAGGGACCCCGAGCGTCATGTTAAGGTGAAGCAGAGAGGCTCAGTGCTGAACATGCTAAGGAAGCTGGACAAAATCAGGTTCAGAGGTCACAAGAGAGATGACTTCCTCGATCTAGCCGAGTCTCCGAACGCCTCGGACACGGAAGGCGGAGACGAGATTCCCCTGAAGATCCCTCGGACCTCGCCCCGGGACAGCGAGGAGCTCAGGGACCCTGTGAGTACCGAGTGTCCCCCCGACCCCGGCCGCGGGGCCCAGGTCTCGGGGCCCCTCGCTGGGACGCCGGCACTGTCCCCGTCCTCAGGAGCCAAGCCCAGCGTGGCCTTGAGTGGACCGTGACCTTCCCGGCCGGTCAGACACAGACAAGGCTGCTCGCCATCTCTCCCCACCACCTCCAGCCTCCCTGGTGGGGGCTCGTGATCAGATTGGGGGCAGTTTGTCTGGCAGCGGGATTTCTTTTTGGGTGATTGGCAAACTTTTCATGCGGAAGTGATGCCAGGGCCCCAGCCTGACCCCCGGGAGGCTGACGTAGGGGCTCGCGGCGTGATGTCGGGAGCCGTTGGCCCAGCCCGGGGGCAGCACCTTCGGGCACCTGGCCGTCCCAGGGTGCGTGTCACTGCCCTGGCAGCTGGCCGAGCCCAGGCTGGGCCTCCGAAGCCCAGCTGGGCCAGTGGCCCCTACGGGCTGGTCGTGGACGCCCTCTCCGTGGCTAGCAGATCTCCTCAGTGGGGCTTGGCGGCTCTGGTGTGAGCAGGCCCTGCTGACTTCTGGAAGCCTCTATTTGGTCAGCGGGCAGGCAGCTGGTGGGGCAGGCTCCCCCAACCCCCTCCCAGCCAGGGGTGATGGCTGGCTCCCCGCTGTGGGAACAGCTGCCCGCATCTCCCCATCGTCAGCGAAGAAGCCTGGAGCCCCCCTGCCCTACCAGCTGTGGACGACCCCGCCCGCGTGGACCCCAAGGCTGGTGGCCCCGCGGCTCCTCCCTGAGCACCGGAGCTAGGCTTTCCTTGCAGGCGTGGCTGTGAGTGCCCGCTTGCCTGGCCCTGTGTATTATTAATGCTTCGTAATGGAGCAGGGACGGGCTTGCTTGCTTCTGGTGGCAGTGAATAATTTATCGGCACTGCCTCCTCTAAGAGCCTGCGTCTGATCAGGCGGGCTGGAGCTGCGGAGCCCCGAGGGTGGCGCCCTGCCTGGGCGTGGCCTCTGTCCCCCCGCCCCCAGGTCGGGGGTGGGCCGGGGCCTCACTTGCTGTGTCTCCTGGCAGGCTGGCAGCATCTACCGGGTGGGACGCCATGGGGGTCACAGGCCTGTCCTGGGAAGGGGGCGCCTCCTGTTGGGGTGGGACCAGCCGGCCGGTGAGGGCCCAGGGCGAGGCGAGCCTGGGGCCGTGAGTGCAGATGACTCTCCAGCCCACCTCCCCAGTCCCGAGGGGCGCTCTCTCTCTCTTTCCATGGTGAGGACGGGCCAGCATCCCACAGCGAGCCACGCTGTCCTCGTCACCTCTTTCCCGGGGCCCGGGTCACTCCGCGAGCCTCGTGCCCACGCATCCTGTCCCCGTCTCCTCTGCCCCGGGGCCCGGGTCACTCCGCGAGCCTCGCGCCCACGCAGCCTGCCCTCGTCTCCTCTGCCCCGGGGCCCGGGTCACTCCGCAAGCCTCGTGCCCACGCAGCCTGCCCTCGTCTCCTCTTTCCCGGGGCCTGGGTCACCCCCGTGAGCCTCGTGCCCACGCAGCTTGCCCTCGTCTCCTCGGCCCCGGGGCCCGGGTCACCCCCGCGAGCCTCGTGCTCATGTAGCCGGTGCCACTGCGGCCGTGCGGGCAGGTCGTGTGTCGTCCTGGTGGCGGTGACCAGCGCCTCCCGCGGGCGCACCCCCTGACCTCTGCTGTCCCGCGAGGGGCCTCGGCTCTAAGCCGGCCGCAGCCGTGTGATCCCAGCCTCCCTCAGACCTGGGGGCCCCTGAAGGGATCTGAAAGCTCTTGGACAAGTTCCAAATGGGCTTAGTTCCAACCGCTCGGGGTCCGGCCCGCGTTTCAGCTCTCTGAGGATGCGGGCTCACACGCCAGGGACCACCCTGCCCACCTCGGTGGGGACATTGCTGCCGTGGTGAGCCCGGCATCCAGGTCCATGTAGGGCTGCCTTCCCAGGCCGGCCTCTGCCCTCCGCCCTCCGCCCTCTGCCCTGGGGCCACCATCTTGTCCGCCGAGGCCGGGGATGGGCAGGGGAGGGGCACGGTCGTCTGCGAGGCGAGTGGGTGAGCAGGGCGGGGAGGGGCCCTGCCTTTCGCCTGCTGCCCAGCCCTCCTGTGCCCACCCCTGCCAGGCCCACGGGGCGGGCAGATGAAGCCGGCCTGGTCCCTGCTGTCTGGGAGCGCGTGCTGCGGTAGCCAGAGCAGCTGACGGTCCAGGAGGTCAGGGGCCGGGCCAGGGCAGCCCTGGGCGAGTCTCAGTGTCTGCTTCTCCCTGCTGGCTGTGGCCCCGGGCGAGGTGATGCGTGCGGGAGCCGGTCACGGACCCTGTCCAGGCTGGTGTCCCCTTCCTCCCCTACCCCGCTTTGGGAGGGACCTGGAGTCAGATGGCCCTGTTGCGTGGTGGGGTGCAGTTGTGGGGTGACCAGGGGAGCTTCCGGGACGCCCCAGGCAGGCCTGGCCACGCCGATAGGTGCGCCCCTTGCCAGCGGGCAGCGGCGACCTGTAACCGGAGCCTGCCCTGAGCCTGGCGGGACAGCGGGGGGTGGCTTTAATGAGCCAGCGTGAGCCAGGACAGGGCCCTGTTTGGAGTTCACTCCCCTTGGAACCTGGCACGCGGATGCTCCCTCCCCGGAGTCCTGTTGCTGCGGCTCCCCGGATGCCAGCCTGGCCCCCTAGGTGGGAGGACACCAGGCCCTGTGGTCGGTCCACCCTCCTGGGAGGTCACCACGCAGGCCGGGGCAGGTTTCCCCGAGTTCCTGCCCTCTGTGGTCTGAGAGCTGTGCTGTGACCCATCCGGAGGCTTAGCGGCACACTTGGGGTTTTAGTTTGTCATTTCTGGACGTTGGCCTCCCCGGGGCTCCGAGGATGTCTGCTTTGCTCAAGATGTCCCTTTCCCGGCAGGTGAAACCGAGGTGAACTGACACAGGGTCCAGCGCAGGGCCAGTGACTTCCTGGGCCGGGGGGGCGCTGGGAAGCGGCCTTTCCAGGCCGCGGGGACCTCGGGGTACCCCGAGGTGCCCGGTGATGAGAGAACCAGGTGGCTTGGGCCCGGGGTGCTTCCAGGCGGCTCTGAACTCTTTCCCGGGGTTCTCCTTCTAGGCTGGCCCGGGGACCCTCATCATGGCTGCAGGAGTCCAGGACTTCAACCGCACAGAGTTTGATCGCTTAAATGAGATCAAAGGTCACTTGGAAATCGCCTTATTGGAAAAACACTTCTTACGTGAGTACCTGTTGCGGGGTTGGGGGATGGGGGCAGTCTTGCAGGAGTACAGCCGGGTCACCCGGGTCACGGCGGGTGCTGCCAGGCTAGCGCTGGGGACAGGCGTGGCCCCGCGTGGACGTCCCCACACGCCCCTCGCCTCCTGAGTCTGAGTCCCGTCTGCGTGGCCGTGATGTCTCTATTTTCTAGGACACACAAGGGAAAGGAGTAAAATGTCCCCGGAAATTCTCATCATTTCAGAGTCTGGCGCACGGCTGTGGTTCATCAGAATCCATCAGAGGTTTTGGGGGGTCTGAAATTTCCTGTCCTGTGTAGTTTGCTCATCGAGGAGCAGGCGGGCCTGGGTGCCTGGGGTTTTGGCCTCTGGGCAGAGATGACAGTAGAGACGGTTCCGGAAGGGCCTCCTTCCAGAGCCGGCCCCACGTGACGCGTTGCGTTTGCACCCCTCTCCACCCCTCTGTCCTCCTTTACAGACGAGGAAACAGGCCCCAGAGCCGAGGGCAGGGCCCTCCTGGTGGGTTACGTCCTCTGACTAGTGAGGGAGCTAATCCAGGCACACTCGCCCTGAAGCCCACGCACGTGGCAGGCTGTTTTCACAGCTGATGCTTTTAGGGGGAGAACCACAGAGGGAGAGGGAGTGAGCTTCGCCCCGTGTGCCCAGAGCCCACGCGTCCGGGGCACGAGCAGAGCCGCCTGGGCCCCGGGCGGAGGGAGGGTGCAGGGCAGGGCGCCTCCCTGCCAGGCCCTGCCCGGCCGGGGTCCCTCTGATGAGTGGACCAGGCGCGCGGTGCCCTCTGTCCCCACACAGCCTCTCCCGTGTCTCCCTCATGTGTGCTCAGCGTGGGCTGAGCTCCAGCTGCGGGCGCCCGACTCCGCAGCCCGCGTCACCCCTGCAGCATGCGGGACCCCTGGCGGGCACGCGCCCCGGGGGAAGGCTGGGGGCTGGGCCGCCTTCTCCCACCGGGAGGCGGGCCGCGTGGCCCTCCCTGCCTCTCCATGCACTGTCCTGCCACCCGGGTGCCGCCCCGTCTTCCCCCAGGCCCCCTTCCTCGTCAATGCCTCCCTGGGCACGCACGTGTGTACAGGGCCTGGACTCCATTGGTGTGCCTGCCTGTGCCCCGCCGGCCAGCGCCCGCCCGCCCGCAGGGTCTGGGCCCCAGGTCTGGGCGCTCGGTCTCCCTGGGAGTCTGAGGTTGTGGCCGGGAAGATGGGGCCAGGCGAGGTCCATGGGCGCTGTGGACCGAGAGGGGCCCGCCCCGTGCGGCCTTGTCCCTGTGACCTCAGTCTGTGCTGAGCTCCCCCAGCGCGGCCGCACGGATGGAGGGGCAGCCAGGCCGTCTCTCTGGAGCGGAGCGGGCCCGCCGCGTGGTGGCCGTGCTGGGTGGCTCCGGTGAGCGTCTGTGGGCGATGCTTTGTGCAGTTGCCTTTTGTGGGTCCAGCGGAGGAACCAGCAGAGCCAGGTGCTCCCCAGGGCAGGGGAGGATCTGTGAGCATCCGCCTGGGAGGTGGGCTGCCTGCTGGGGTAGGGGCAGCGGGAGGCCTCCAGGAGAAGGGGTTACCAGGCAAGGTGGGGGGAGCGAGTGTCCATCAGAGAGGTGGGGGTGCAGGACGGCTGTGGCCCCCAGGGAGGCCCGGATGGGGCTGAAGAGCAGAGAAGAGAAGAGGCCGCCTGGCCCCCGGTCGGCGTTGCTCGGGCCGGTCCTTGTGCTCTGTCCTGAGTGTTTTATCAACAGGGCGAAACGCCAGGTGGCTCGTGCCATGAAAGCGCAGAGCTCCACGTTGACGGCCTGGGGTAATGATGATGGGCATTTTTAAAAATAATCATTTCCTTGGCTGCGCTGGGCCTTCGTTGCTGTGCGTGGGCTCTCCCGAGTGGTGGCAAGCGGGGCCTCCCTGGTCATGGCGCGTGGGGGGTCTTGCTGCAGCGGCGTCTCTTGCTTGGAGCATGGGCTCTGGAGCACAGAGGCTCAGCAGTTGCGGGGCAGGGCGTGCCGGGTCTCAGTTCCCATGCAGGGATCAAGCCCGCGCCCCTTGGAGTGGAAGTGCGGAGTTCTAACTGGACGGCCAGGGAAAACCCTGATTATGTTTTAAAAACGAGTTAGGGCTTCCCTGGTGGCGCAGACAGTAAAGAATCTGCCTGCGATGCGGGAGATCTGGGTTTGACCCCTGGGTCGGGAAGATCCCCTGGAGAAGGGCAAGGCAACCCACCCCGGTGTTCTTGGCTGTAGAATCTCCATGGACAGGAGAACCTGGTGGGTTCCCCACAGTCCATGGGGTTGCAAAGGGTCAAACATGACTGAGCAACTAAGCACAGCCTTACATCAC
>SJYS01004463.1:1223816-1282697 GCA_006410695.1 Philantomba maxwellii | reverse complement strand
GGGGAAGGCCCCCTCCTCGGTGATGATGGAGGTAGGGGGTGTGGAAGGCCCCCTCCTTGGTGGGGGTGGGCGGGGGTGGTGGATGCACGTGCTTCCCTGAGACCGTTTCTCTTCTGTATCATGGCCGGGTTGTCATGATGGCTTCCATCCATCGTCTCATTAGAGGCTGTAGATGGTAATTTTCAACTTCGACATTTCTTTCTCCATTTGTTAACTGATGTATTTCTGAAAACTTAACTCCTTGGTTGCCCGGAAATGTAGTTTGTATGGAAAGGCAGGAGGCATGCTGAATTTTCCCCTTCACATTCCAGCTTTCAAAGCAACGAGTTGATTCTCGACTTACAGCGTCTTGGGCTTTTGCGGGGGGTTTGGTGTCCTCATGAGATCGGACCTTATAAATATGGCTATGAGTCTTAATCGCTGTGGTCCCGTCTCCCTGGTGCTCAGATGGCCCCACCGTGGGCTGGGTTTGTCTGGTGTTTCCTCAGGATGAGGCTGAGGTCAGGCTGTCCTCAGCACACCTGACCAGGAGGTCTGGGATGTCATTTTGTCCCCCCACGCACACTGCCGAGTTCATTCTAGAATTAGATCCAGTGTTGCGGTCGTCTGCTCTCTTCCCACGCTTCCAGAGTCAGGGTATAGTCAGAAACGTCAGCGTCTCTCCCGCGGGCCCTCGGTCCCTCTCTTGCCGTGAAGATAACGAGTCGTCTTCTAACCTACAGGTCATCCTTCCGTCGGGTTTTTATAGAAGCAAATGTGTCCGTATCTGTGCCCCTNAGAAACGTCAGCGTCTCTCCCGCGGGCCCTCGGTCCCTCTCTTGCCGTGAAGATAACGAGTCGTCTTCTAACCTACAGGTCATCCTTCCGTCGGGTTTTTATAGAAGCAAATGTGTCCGTATCTGTGCCCCTTAGACGGGCTTCCCAGGCGGCTCAGTGGTAAACAGTCTGCCTGCCTAGCAGCAGACCCAGGTTCGATCCCTGGCTCAGGCAGATCCCCTCCAGAAGGAAGCGGCAACCCACTCCAGTGTTCTTGCAGAATCCCGTGGACAAAGGAACCTGACAGGCTGCAGTCCATGGGGTCACAAAGAGCTGGACACGACTTAGCGACTGAAGAACAGCAAACTGGCCCTTCAGATCAGCGTTAGCGTGTTTCCTCCACACGGAGGTTACATCCTGGAGGTCCCTCCAAATGGTTCTCAGAGCTCTTCCATGTTCCACGCGGGTTGGCCCTGTGGCTGTGGTGTGGGTAGCCTGCCTGCTCCCTGCTCCTTGTTACTTGGTTACAGGTGGTAGCTGCACCCCTCCAGCCTGTTACGTGGTTACAGGTGGTTCTTAGCAGGAAGTCTGGAGTGTGGGGGCTGTGCGTCCTCCTCCACCCCGAGCATCTAACACGAGGCCCTGATCAGAGCTCCGTGCTCGGAGGGAGGTGTTGCAGGGAACCCTGGGCAGAGTTGGAGTCTGCACAGAGCCTGTCCCTGCCTCCTGTCTCTCTGACCTGGTACCCAGGGGAGCGCAGTGTGGAAGGAAGGATGTCTGCGCCCTGTGGACCCACGGAGGTGTTTTGGTGGCCTCTGAGCCTGCATCTGTGTGCTGGGTGGGCCACCCCGCCCGGGTCTGCAGGGGGTGGTAGTGGTGGGGAGCTTTGCTCGGAGGTGGCCCCAGGCTTCTGGCTCCTGACTCAGCCCCGAGTGGGTGGGTGGCTGTGGACGTTCCACTATCCAGAGCCTGGCCCCCTGCCATCTGTAAAGCATCTGAGTGGTCTGTGTTAAAGTTGCATTCAATTATCCGTAGT
Source organism: Philantomba maxwellii (assembly GCA_006410695.1). NCBI lineage: Eukaryota > Metazoa > Chordata > Mammalia > Artiodactyla > Bovidae > Philantomba > Philantomba maxwellii. The sequence continues at coordinate 1,280,905 of SJYS01004463.1, read as the reverse complement.
ACTTTCTCTCCAAAAGCAGACTGTTATTCTTCTTGGAGAGGAGGAAATAGCCCAGGTTTACAGCGGCTTTCTTCAGTTATTAAATATTGAAGAGTACGAGTGTTCCTGGGAGGAGATGGCGGAGGGATGAAGAATGGGAGATTGCAGCGCGTCCTGGCTCNGAGGAAATAGCCCAGGTTTACAGCGGCTTTCTTCAGTTATTAAATATTGAAGAGTACGAGTGTTCCTGGGAGGAGATGGCGGAGGGATGAAGAATGGGAGATTGCAGCGCGTCCTGGCTCAGGACCGGCGGCAGGAGGCTAAATTTGTTAAAGAAGCACATAAATAAATGAAAAGCCACCATCCATTTTCATTTCGGCCGAAATGCATTTTAGTTGTTACCGTTGCTTGGGCACGGACACACGCAGACTGCTGCGTGGTTTCTGAGCAGGGGCGTGCATTTATCAATCGCCTGCGGGTACGGGCTCTGGGAAGGGAGGTGCTCCTCCGTCGTCAGCTGCACAGGCAGGCCCCTCCCAGAGTGACCTGCACGGATTTTGGAGCTTGGAGGGAACTGCTTCTGGGACCTCAGGGTTGCCAGGCTGAGCCCCGGGGTCCCTGAGCCGGGTGTGGGTTCCGTGTTGCCAAGCTGTTCCTTCTTCCTGGGTGGACGTGAGGCTGTGGGCTCCTACCTAGACGGGCTGCTGGGGGGTTCCAGGGGTGTGCAGCTCAGCCCTCGGGGCACCACTGTGGCCCTTCCTAGGGAGGGAGGCTCCGGCANGTTCCTTCTTCCTGGGTGGACGTGAGGCTGTGGGCTCCTACCTAGACGGGCTGCTGGGGGGTTCCAGGGGTGTGCAGCTCAGCCCTCGGGGCACCACTGTGGCCCTTCCTAGGGAGGGAGGCTCCGGCAGTGGGGGACCCTTTGCCCCTGAGCCGTAATGCTCCCGGGAGCTCCCCTTCCTGCCCCGACAAGCAGTGGGTCCGTGTGGCCGGCTCTGACTCCGTGGGAGGGCTTCCAGGAGAAGGTGGCGGGGAGGCTGGCGGGAGGGCGGTCATCAGCCTCCCGCAGCCTGCAGAGCCCCCACTCTGGATGCCGAGGCTGGAAGGAAGGAAGTTTCTGGGCGCCAGTCTGGGTGATTCAGGCCGATGAAGCCCTTTCTCACCATTGAAAGCATCAGGGCTCGGGCCTGGCCGGTGTCTGCTGGTGGAGGCATCCGGCGGGGCAGCCGCCCACAGCCGCCCCGCGTCGGGGTCAGGTGTGGCATTGGTCGGATACCTCTGGACCCGCCCTGCAGCCGTCTCTCTGGGGTTCTGGCTCTAAATGAACAACAAACCAAAAAGATGCAGCCCTGCTCCTCCCGTTTATTCTGCGATGTTGAGCTGAGAGGATAAGCTGTCCGCGGCAGACGCCGGGTCGGGCAGTTCTGCTTGGTGATGATGCATTTATCGAGTGGTTTCTGCCCTTTCGGGAAGACAGCAGATGAGTGACCCAGACAGCCGGGAAGTGAGCAAACAGATCAGATAACCAGCAGATGAAGACGAGATGAAACTGCCTGAGCGTGTCATAGGGACCTGGGAACAAACGAAACGGGCCCTGAAGTGCCTGTCTGACCCACAGGGCTGGCTTTTAACTGAGAGCCCGTTTCTTGCTTACTCCCTGCGAATGTCCGGTCCTGCCTCCCTGCTGGACAGAGGCGAGCTGGCCCCGTGCCCGGCCCGGCACCTCCCCCGGCCGGGCACCTCCCCTGCCCAGGCCCAGAGGGCTCGCTCGGCTGGCAGGAGGAGCAGGGTGGGGGCTGGGCGCACACGTCCCCAGGTCGGTGCTGGCCGCGCTCAGAGCCCCGGAGCCTGGACCGGGACCGCCAGGTCNCCCCGGCCGGGCACCTCCCCTGCCCAGGCCCAGAGGGCTCGCTCGGCTGGCAGGAGGAGCAGGGTGGGGGCTGGGCGCACACGTCCCCAGGTCGGTGCTGGCCGCGCTCAGAGCCCCGGAGCCTGGACCGGGACCGCCAGGTCCAGCCCGCCACCTCTTGCAGAAAGGCAGTCCCTGGTTCCTGAAAATTGGCTGTTGAGGGTGGAAGCGCTGCCTGGGATCCTGTTCCAGCTTATTTTACACGAGAAACATGTTCACGCTCTGCTCCTTCACCCCAAGCCCCCGTCAGTCGGCTTCCTAAAATGTGTCTGAAAGGCAGTGGTGTGCAGCCTGTCTCGTGGGCGTGTCAGAGCGTAGAGCCGCGCCGCCTGCTGGCTGTTGGCGTCATGCCGACGCTTCCTGGACGGTGCCTCTGCGTCCAGCAGCCAGTGAACGCTGGGGAAGATGCAGACGGAAGTTCCCCGGGAAAGCAGGGCCTTGCCTGTGATGAGCTGGCTTCCCCGAGGGGAGAGGGTACAGGAAGCCACGGGGGGTTGCCACAAGCGCGCACCCGGCTCCCGGCCCCGCACCTGGCGCTTTGGGAAGGCGTGGCTCTGCCACCGTGGGGTTGGAGTGGGTGGGCCGGCCTGGGGGAGCGAGCGGACTGGGCTGGGGGAGCAGGGGGCCGGCCTGGAGGCTGGAGGCTGGGAGAACTCGAGGAGCGCTGAGGAGGCATGTGAAGGGCAGAGCCTGGGACCCCCGGGTGGGCTTCCAGGCACGCAGCCTGCCCCCTGACCACAGCCTGGGAACTGCGCAGCGGGTGGTCCCTGCGTCTGCACACCTGGCCGGTGGGAAGCAGATTTATTTAAGGATTATCACTGGATTTTTTATTTTTGGCGGTGGCAGGGCCTGTTGAATTGTGTGCCAAGAGGACTCTCGCTTGAGAGTTCTACTTTTACGGGTTTAAAAATAGCCTCGGAGCCGTGTTCCTTTCTCGTTGTGTCTTCGCCCGGGGCGGGGAGTGGGCTGGGCGTGGGCGGGTGTGAACGCAGGTGCCCCCCGCCNAATTGTGTGCCAAGAGGACTCTCGCTTGAGAGTTCTACTTTTACGGGTTTAAAAATAGCCTCGGAGCCGTGTTCCTTTCTCGTTGTGTCTTCGCCCGGGGCGGGGAGTGGGCTGGGCGTGGGCGGGTGTGAACGCAGGTGCCCCCCGCCTGCTGTCTCCCCCGGGACGGGCCGTGGGGGCGCTGTCCCTGTGCACCCCGGGGAGGGAGGAGGCTGGACCGCGTGGACGGGCTGCCCGGTCCTGTGGGCGGGCGCAGCAGGAAGCGCCCGGCCACGGGAGCTGGGGTCCTGTGTTCGGGAGCCACGTCTGGGGCTCGTTCCGCCTCGTCCCTCTGAAAGCGCTGGTTTGTCGTGTGCCCTGGTGGGGGCCCCGAAGGCTCCTATTGAAGCGGGGTCTGGCTTGTGTGTCCCCGGGGCTGCACCAAAGAGGCATTTTGGCTGCAGAAACCACGCTTTCGGAAGTCAAAACGGCAACCTGTGCGTCTGAGGGTCCCTCTGGGCTCACACTGCTGCCCGCCACCTCCTCCCTGTTATGTTCTCTCTGTTCTCATGGGAGGTGGGCAGGGCGGGCCGTGTGCCCCTGAGAGCCGGTCCTGGTTCCCCCGCGTGGCCCTGGCCACCTGCCAGGTCAGCAGACGCTACCAGGCCATGGAGAGGAGAGAGCATCAGGCTGGGAGCCATGTCCCATGACCCGGGCAAGCCCCGTGACAGCTGGTGCAGCAGCCTTCCCACTGCCTGCCGCAGCTCCCACTCCAGGGGACCCCCCCACACCTGTGACTGAGTTGCCGGCAGGTGTGAAGGTCCTTGTCCGGGCCCACCTGCGTGGCTGCAGAGGTGCCGAGAGGCTCACGAGAGCCGCCCATGGGCGGGCCTCCAACGGGACACACTTGTGCAATCCCCAGGCTCGTGGCAGGCTGACTCCGGGGTGCCTTCTGCGTGCGTGCTTCTCACTGTGACAGTTTGGCCAAGTCCGTGGAAGCACCGTCAGTGGGGTGTTTGGCAAATCCTGTTTCTGGGTGATGGGACACACACCCAGAGGTGGGAGGAGGGGGCTGGCAGGGGCCCCCGCACCCCCCGAGGCCGTGACCTGCCGGAGGGGCTCCCGCAACCCTAGAGGCCGTGACCTGCCGAGGGGCCCCCGCACCCCCCGAGGCCGTGACCTGCCGGAGGGGCCCCCGCACCCCCCAAGGCCGTGACCTGCCGGAGGGGCCCCCGTACCCCCCGAGGCCGTGACCTGCTGGAGGAGGCTCTGCTTTGCTTTTTGGTCTCTACTTGCCTCTCCAAGGCCTGGTGCTGTCTGCNCGAGGGGCCCCCGCACCCCCCGAGGCCGTGACCTGCCGGAGGGGCCCCCGCACCCCCCAAGGCCGTGACCTGCCGGAGGGGCCCCCGTACCCCCCGAGGCCGTGACCTGCTGGAGGAGGCTCTGCTTTGCTTTTTGGTCTCTACTTGCCTCTCCAAGGCCTGGTGCTGTCTGCTGACCTGGCAGGTGGCCAGGGCTGCGCGGGGGACGGGAAGGACGTCTGCTGGAGGCCAGGGCAGCCAGGGTCCCGCCTGGAACTTGACTCAGAAGCCCCGAACCTTCTAAAGTCGCCGGATTCCTGGGAGGGGGAAGACCCTCTCTGAGCCAGATGGAAAGAGAGGGATCGTCCTGTCCTCCCAGGCCCTGCTCGGCCTCCTTGGCCCACGAGAGCTGTGTCTGTGTGGCGTCTGGTGGGCAGAGTCCCGCTGCCCCGGTCCTCATCGCCTGTGACAGTGTCACCTTCTGTGACGGAAGGGACGTTGCAGGCATGATTGAGTGAAGGGTCTGTGATGGGGATACGGGCCTGGAGTATCCAGGTGGGCCTGGAGTATCCAGGTGGACTTGGGCGTCATGAGCGTCCTCAGGAGAGGGAGGCGGGGCGTCAGAGAAAGAGGAGGAGATGTGATGATGGAGTCAGAGGTCGGGTGGTGTCACCGATGGCGAAGGTCACCAGCCAAGGAATGTGGGTGCCTCTGGAAGCCGAAAGAGGCCGGGACGTGGGTTCTCCTCCGGAGCCTCCAGAGAGGCCAGCCCTGGCCCCGCCTCACCTCAAGCCTCGTGAGCGCTGTTTCAGACTCCGACCACCGAGCTGTAAGGACACACCCCGCCGTGGCATCGGCGGCGACTTCTTTCAGCAGCAGTAGGAAGCCAGCCTGGGGCTCTCTGAGGGGCCCCTCCCGCTGGCCCCATGCGTGGCGTCAAACCTCCACCCCCCACCTACAGGAGACCCTCGCGGCCCCCTGATCGATGGAGCCGGAACGCGTGGGGAGCCCATTGCTGCAGCCAGGGGTGTCCAGGGCCTGTGAGCAGAAGACCAGGCCACCTCGGAGCAAGCCACGAGCTGGGCCTGGGGCCCACGGAGAGACCCGGAGCAGAGGACGCGGGCCTGTTGGGAGGCCAGGAGCCCCCGGGGAGACCGCCTCCGGAGTGACCAGCCCAGCAGTTCCCCACTGGTGAGGAGCGGTGGCCCGTTTCTTCTCCGTCTGAGAGCAGGAGGAGAAAGTTTCTGGGGATTTGTGTCGCCTCTGTCCTGTGCAAGGAGCCAGCTGGGTTCTGTGCTGCAATTGATCTAAATACGTTGCGGGAGGCAGCAGGCCCGCAATGCCCACCGTCGTGGGGTCTAATCATCGTTCCAGGCTTAGAAGTCACTCAGCCTTGCAGGAGGCCTGTGCTCGGAGGAAGGACTTGAGGGAGAGGAATGATCAGGATGTCGATGGGGTTTATTCATTCGTCTTCGTGCCCCTAGGAGAGGAGGCTCCCAGAACAGGCAGGAAGGCTTCTCCGGCTTTGCTGTCAACGGGGGTGAGTAGGTTGGCCAGGCTGTGTCCAAAGGTCCCTGTCTGCGGGGCCACTGTCTCCGCACTGGCTTGGGGGGGGTGGGCAGCGGCTCTGAGGAGAGAGGGGGGCAGGACTCCTGGGAGGAGCGAGGAGCCGTCGGTTCCGGCTCCGCAGGGCACGCCCCTGGGAATGGGGGGCAGCTTGAGGGGCGGTGTTGCGGGAGGGCAGAGAGGGCTGAGGGGGCTCTGTCAGGAGCCCAGGATGAGAGGTCATGGCCCGAGGCCCCCAGCCTCCAGGACTGGGGACGTGAGCGGGTCTGCACACTTGCAGCCAGATGCAGAGCACCCCGGGGCTCGGAACTGGAGCTGAGTGACCACACGTGCTCACGTCGGCCCGGGTGCCCTGGCTGACGGTCCTGCGTGCTGGGTCCTAGCTGCTCTTGGCCTCTCGCAGCCAAGGGGCAGGAGATGGGAGTCAGGCGCGTGGGGAAAGCATGATTTCCTGCTGAAGGCGCCGTGGGCAGAGGAGGTATCTGGAGCTTGACTGCCGAGGTCCGTGGAGGCGACTGGGGTGCGTGTGGGAACTGGGGGCCAGGAGCAGCTGGGAAAGCACCAGCAGCCCACCCGTGGCCCCCAGGAGCGAGGCTGCAATGGCGTGGAGCTCCCTGGCCTGCCCCTGAAAGGTGGCTGGCAGCTGTGGGAGCCCCCACCCCGAACCAAGCCTGAGAATGCTCCCCCTGGGGACGCACTCTCGCCCTTGCAAGGGGCTGGCGGCCAGGAGCTGGGGAGGCGGGCAGGTCTCTGAGGGGTTCCCGGGAAGTTTCACCCGCCCCTCTTCCGGTGAGCCTGCACCGAGTACCTGTGGGAGCCAGGCCCTCGCACCGTGGCCGGGGCAACTCAGAGGTGGGTCCCGTGGGAGGCTGAGCAGAGCTCTAGGCGCTCAGGAGGGCAGGCTGTCCCCACGTGGCGCCAGGGCCGTGGCTCTCCCACCGCCTGTGTGCGTCGGGCAGGAGGCCCACCGGGAGTTGTTTCTGGGGGCCCTAGGGTTCAAGCTGGATCTAGAAAAGGCAGAGGAACCAGAAATCAAATTGCCAACATCCGCTGGATCACAGGAAAAGCAAGAGAGTTCCAGGAAAACATCTACTTCTGCTTCACTGACTATACTGAAGCCTTTGACTGTGTGGATCACAACAAACCGTGGAAAATTCTTAGAGATGGGAATATGAGACCACCAGACCCGCGTCTTGAGATCAAGAAGCAACAGTTAGAACTGGACATGGAACGACGGACTGGTTCCAAATCGGGAAAGGAGTACATTAATACTGTATATCGTCACCTTGCTTATTTAACTTATATGCAGAGTACGTCATGTGAAATGCCGGGCTGGATGAAGCACAAGCTGGAATCAAGATTGCCGGGAGAAATATCAATAACCTCAGATATGCAGATGACACCACCCTTATGGCAGAAAGCAAAAAGGAAGTAAAGAGCCTCTTGATGAAGGTGAAAGAGGAAAGTGGAAAAGGTGGCTTAAAACTTAACATTTAGAAAACTAAGATCGTAGCATCTGGTCCCATCACTTCATGGGAAATAGATGGGGAAACAATGGAAACAGTGGCAGACTTTTATTTTTATTCCAAAATCACTTCAGATGGTGACTGCAGCCATGAAATTAAAAGACACTTACTCCTTGGAAGAAAAGTTATGACCAATCTAGATAGCATATTCAAAAGCAGAGACATTACTCTGCTGACAAAGGTCTATCTAGTCAAGGCTGTGGTTTTTCCAGTGGTCATGTGTGGATGTGAGACTTGGACCATAAAGAAAGCTGAGCACCGAAGAACTGATGCTTTTGAACTGTGCTTCTGGAGAAGACTCTTGAGTCCCTTGGATTGCAAGGAGATCTAATCAATCCATCCTAAAGGAAATCAGTCCTGAGTGCTCATTGGAAGGACTGATGTTAAAGCTGAAACTCCAATATTTTGGCCACCAGATGAGTCGAAGTGACTCATTGGAAAAGACCCTGATGCTGGGAAAGATTGAGGGCAGGAGGAGCAGGGGACGGCAGAGGATGAGATGGCTGGATGGCATCACTGACTTGATGGACATGAGTTTGAGTGAACTTCGGGAGTTGGTGAAGGACAGTGAGGCCTGGCGTGCTGCGATTCATGGGGTCGCAACTAGTCGGACACGACTGAGCGACTGGATGGACTGGAGCCAGTTCACGCGTGCCCGGGGCACCAGCAGATGCCCGCTGCGGGCAGGTGTGGGTGCTGCGTGACGGCAGCGTCCCCGCTGTGACAGAGTCTCTGGGTGTGTGACACGTGCTCAGCGTGTGTTTGGTGATGGAGTTGCGCGTGAGGCAGTGGCCTCTTGGCACAACCAGGCTTGGTGTGGGGCAGAGTGGGGGTCCCCGTGGAGGCTGGGGCTCCTGGGCGGATCATGTGTCAGGGCTTTGGACCCCCAGTCACCTGAGTCCCCCCGCCACCTCCCACCGGGCACCCTGTGGGCACGTCCCTCATGGGTGGGAATCTGAGCACCCTCGAGTCCTCATGGCCGGGGGCCCCAGCGTCCCTAGTAGGAGGCGGGGGTGGCTGAGGCCTGGGGGGTGGGGGTCGCGCCCCACGCCTGGTGTGCAGGATGCAGGCGGCCCCCTGGGTGGTGGCCGGCCGCTCTCTCTCGGCGCTGATCGTGAGTTCCCACCACGGCCGCCCGCACCGCTGCTTCCTCTGGGCCTGGTTCTCGCCAGCCTGGTGTGCACGTCCACGAGGCCGCGGTCCTTGGGAAGCTTGGTGTGTGGTACGAGGGCCACCCTGCTTCCCAGCGGGCCTGAAGGGGCCCCTGGGGAAACCAGGGGCAGCGCGAGCGGGCGGGCCAGCTCCCTGGGCGGTGGGCGTGGAGTCCTCCCGGCCCCTCGTCTGGAGGGTCTTCTCCCAGGGGTCTGCTCCGCAGGGCACTGAAGACGGCTGAGCCCCATATTCCCAGAGCAGGGCAGTCCCAGCGGGAGAGACAGAAGCCCCATGGAGTCTATAAATATTTACCCAGCAAAAGGGTCCCAGCCCTCAGCAAAGCTGAACGGTTTTCCCTGGCTGGTGGCAAAATCTAGCGAGTCATGAGCTCCCCCCGTAGGAGGTGGGCTGGCGCCTCGCCTTCCTGCCCACTGTGGGCGCCCCCGGAGGGGCAGGGTCTCCCCGTGGCAGGGGCCGCCGTGCAGATGCAGCTGCGCTACCAGTCCGTCCAGGTGGGGTCCCAGGGCCGTCGTGCCGACCGCGCCCTGAATCCCAGGGTCTTGTGGCCCTTGGTCTGATGAGGCGGCCAGGACAGGAGAGGAGCCCCGTCCTGTCCAGAGAGAAGGCTCCGGGTCTCACTGGACTGGGAGCGAGGGCCGCAGAGGCCGCCCCGGCGCTGCCGAGACCTCAGGGCCGTCCTGGCCGTCCCTGGGCTCCAGTCCTTGCGCCCGACTCTGGGGAACTGGTCGATCACACTCCGAGGTCTCAGGAGTGCCTTTTGGAACGCGTCCACGCGTGGCTTTTCCTGTGGCGTTTCCCTTGCTGCTGGTTAGCCCCATGGTTGTGGTGGCCGGTGGCCCACCGTCCAGACCGCAGCCGCCGCGCGCCGCACACAGGGCTGACCTCAGGGCAGAGGTGGCGCTGAGATGGCCCTCGGCTGGGCCCTGGAGCCCAGTGCTGTGCCCCCAGCCGTCCCCTGGCCCTACCCCGGGCTGACATGTTCGCTCGACCGTCTGCCCACCTCCCGGCCCAGGGCGTGTTGTCCTTCCATCGGAGTTCACGTTACTCTTTGCGGGGGGGCTGCTAAGTTGCTTCAGTTGTGTCTGACCCCATAGATGGCAGGCCACTAGGCTCCGCCGTCCCTGGAATTCTCCAGGCAAGAACGCTGGAGTGGGTTGCCATTTCCTTCTCCAATGCATGAAAGTGAAAAGTGAAAGTGAAGTCTCTGAGTCATGCCCAACTCTTAGCAACCCCATGGACTGCAGCCTACCAGGCTCCTCCGTCCATGGGAGTTTCCAGGCAAGAGTACTGGAGTGGGGTGCCACTGCCTTCTCCGGTCCGGGGGGCTGCTCCCCATGTTTTCTTGGCAGCTGTTGAAAGGGGCCCCATGGACACGGCCGGTGGGGTTTGGGGGCCGGGCGCCCGGGTTCCCCTGCTGCCTGGCCAGCGGCCGGAGCTCGCAGGGCCTGGAGGCGGCGGCACCTGCAGGCTCAGGAGGTACACCCTGACCTCCTGCCGAGGCACACCCTCCAGGGCGCTTGGGAGTCAGGGCCTCACTTCTGTGGGCCCACACCCTGGGAAGGCCGCACCCGGCGGCGGGCCTTCAGCACACTGTCCTGGCCGAGAGCCCCAGCTCGTTCCTTGGCCTGGGCTGAGTGTTTGCGCCTCTAGCACTTGTATGTGGAAGCCCTCAGCCCCAGGTGGAGGGGGAGGTGGGCCCTTGGGAGGCAGCTCGGGTTAGCTGAGATCACGAGGGTGGGGCCCCGGGACGGAGTTAGTGCCCTGTTAGCAGAGGGAGAGGCCCCAGGCTCACTGAGTGCCCTGCCCAGAGGGCAGCAGTCTGTAGGCCAGAAGGGGAGTCCGCCCCAGGCCCTGACGCTCAGCCTCCAGGGCCGCGAGAAGCAAGTGTCCGCTGTCTGGGCCTCCCACCCTGTGGTTTTTCGTTATGCTTCCCGAGTCCACCAGGACACACCCGTCTCCACCCTACAGTCTCCTGAAAGGGAGGCCGCGTCTGGTAGAACTCCAGCCTGTGTTTCCCCCTCTCCGGGGACATGGCGGGGTGGAGGGCCAGGGAGCGGCACGGCGCTGGGGGGCCCGCCGTCTCTGGATCTGGGTGTCGTCGTGGGGTGTCCAGTTTGGGCAGGTGCCGAGCGACATCCGCCGAGGGCGTGTGCACCCACGTGCATGTGCTGTCCGCTCCCTGCCGCCACCATAACGGGTTTTGACAAACGGGGGCTTCAGACAGAGTATTGATTCTCTAACAGTTCAGAGGCCAGAAGTCCGGAGTGAGTGTCACGGCCAGAGTCAGAGTGTGGGCAGGACAGCGCTCCTGCGGGGGCCCGGGGGTTCCCGCGTCCGGGCGGCGCTCCTGCGGGGGCCCGGGGGTCCCTGTGTCTTCGTGTCCTCAGCTGCTCGCGCTGCCCCTGCTCCCAGGCCATGGGCCCACCTCCTTCTTCTGACCCCTGACTCCCTGCCTTCTCCCGAGCTCACTCCGTTGTGACGACGTTGGTCCCGCCCTGTAATGGGGTTGTGCTCACTCACCCTGAGGCCCTGCCGTCTGGGCCTCCCCCGGGCTGCCCCCCGGGACCGCTGGCCCTCTGTGCGTCCGTCCACGCCCTGACTCAGGCGCGCCTTGGTGCGGGTTTTCTCGAGCACCGGCTCGTTCTCTTGCCGTCTCTCATCTGCCTGCTGTCGGTCCTCAGGGGTCAGCAGCCAGCAGCGGGCTCTGCCCCTCGCAGGGGCTTTGCTCAGTGGCCAAGGCCTCCCAGGACGGCTCGCGCTGCACGTGTGTCTGTGGGTGACCAGGCGCCACCAGCGTCCCTTCCTCGGGGGGTCCTGCCCCTGGAGAGGGTTCGGTGAAGGGCCTTTCTGTGCGTCTGTCTTGAATTGGTTTATTTCGTTAAGTGAAGCGGCCCGCAGCTTGCGTTGATGGCCGTGTAAGAGGAGCCCCGGTTGATACACTTGTGCAGCTGCGGGGTGCCCCCGGCGTGGAGTGGGGCAGCAGCTGCTGTCCGGGTCCGAGCCTCCTTGGCACCTCTGTGTGGGGGCGGGACAGGCCACGTGACGCTCACCTGGCTGCTCTCCCTCACAGAAGAGGAGCTCCGGAAGCTGCGAGAGGAAACGAACGCGGAGATGCTGCGGCAGGAGCTGGACCGTGAGCGGCAGCGGAGGATGGAGCTAGAGCAGAAAGTCCAGGAAGTGCTGAAGGCCAGGTAAGGAGGCGGTGGGGCCCTGAGGACCACCCCCAGGGAGGAGGCGGGGAGGGCAGGTGAGGACCACCCCCAGGGAGGAGGCGGGGAGGGCAGGTGAGGACCACCCCCAGGGAGGAGATGGAGAGGGCAGGTGAGGACCACCCCCAGGGAGGAAATGGAGAGGGCCAGTGAGGACCACCCCCAGGGAGGAGATGGAGAGGGCCAGTGAGGACCACCCCCAGGGAGGAGATGGAGAGGGCNATCCCAGACATGCTCATGGGTGCCCCCGGCTACACCCCACGGCAGCTCGGCTTCCGGAGGCAGGCCAGCCTTCTCGGACTGGCACTTTGTGATGTCTTGGCCAGATAAGTGACTGGTTAGGCTGGTGACTGGTTAGTGTCCTTCTTATCTCCGTCCTTAGGCTATTGCAAGAGCTGAAGTCAGCAGTGGCCTGGGGCCTGGTGGCCTGTGGGGTGTGTGGGCGTGTGCTTCTGTGTGTGCGTATTTGTATGTGTGTCTTTGTGTGTTTGTGTGGTTATTTGCGCATAGGTATTTGTATATGGCTGAGTGTGTGTGTGTGTATTTGTGTGTGTGTACATGTATTTGGCTTCCCTGGTGGCTCAGACGGTAAAGTGTCTGTCTGCAGTGCAGGAGACCCAGGTTCGATCCCTGGATCGGGAAGATCCCCTGGAGAAGGAAATGGCAGCGCACTCCCGTATTCTCGCCTGGAGAATCCCATGGACGGAGGAGCCTGGTGGGCTACAGTCCATGGGGTCACAAAGAGTCGGATACAGCTGAGAGACTTCACTTTCACTTTCTTCCACATGTATTTGTGCTTCCCAGAGGATACTAGTGGTAAAGAACCCGCCTGCCAACGCAGGGGCCTCAAGAGATGTGGGTTCAATCCCTGGGTCGGGAAGATCCCCTAGAAAAGGGCACAGCAACCCGCCCCAGTGTTCTTGCCTGGAGAGCCCCAGGGACAGAGGAGCCTGGCGAGTACAGTCCAGGGGGTCGCACAGAGTCGGACACGAGTGAGCACATGCACACACGCACTGGTGCGCACAGGATGGAAGGGAGCGCGGTGCCCCGTCCCCAGGGAGAGGCAGGGGGAGGCCCGGGAGAGACCCCGGCCCCAGCGAGGGGGAGGGGAGGCCGGAGAGAGACCCCGGCCCCAGCGAGGGGGAGGGGAGGCCCGGGAGAGGCCCTGGCCCCAGCCGGGAGAGGGAGGCAGCCTAAGGGCCTGGGCGCTTCCTGGCTCCTCCAGTTCCTGCCGCCAGTCCTCAGACGGCACACCCAGCTCCCCGTCTCCCGAAGGACACGCTCGTCTTCCTCTCGGGTGGTGGGGGGCGGCGGGGGCTTCAGGCTGCGGCTGGTTCCCCGGATGGCAGCTCGCCCACCTTCCTGTGGGAAACCTGACGGGAGACACAGGCGTCCGGCTCACGTGGAGCCCGCAGGGGGCGAGCAGCGAGGAATCTCACCCCGGGGGGCCGTGTGCAAAGCTCTCTGAGGGGCCTGTGGGCTCCAGAGTCGCCCGGGGTGAAGGGGGCAGGAGGCCTTGACGGGCCACCCGGCCTCTGAGCCCTTTCCCACGGGGTGAGGCTCCCCACCAGGCAGCACCATCAGGCTCAGGGAGCCGAGCAGCGGAAGTGCTCAGCGAGGTGCGCAAAAGCCCACCGAGACGTCGTGTCGTCCCCTTTACTGAACCAGAACCAAGAGCGCGCTCTTCCCGGGCGCACGGCTGGAGGGCGGCGGGAATGGATGCCCGCAGACTGCTTCTGCCACGCCCAGCTCTCTGTCCACCCCCAGCAAGCTGGCCCTCCATGAGTACCTTCCGCAGCACGCCAGTGAGCCACGGCGCTAGTCCAGGAGTGACTCTCAAAGGCCGGAATGTCCGTCTAGGAGACAGATGAGACAACAGGGCTCCGGGGGCTGGCTGCCATGGGGCAGGTGGCCTCGTCCCTGTCCCCAGGAGACTCTCGGCTGGGGCGTGGGGATGAGCCACCTGGCACCTGCTCCTGCCTAGGCCCCATGTGTCAGTGTGGACACCCCCCTTTCAGGGTGGGGACCCGCATCCGCAGCCGTGCTCCCTGGGCACCACCTCACAGCGGGCACCACCTCACAGCGGGCACCACATTTCATCCAGTGATCCTGCTTCTCTCACACCCACTGCTGCTCTGAAATGCGCAGCTGGCCATGTGCTTTCACAGCTTAAAATCCTTCTCACCTGCAGCGAAAGGCCAGATTCCTTCATCCCATTCCAGCCCATCTCTGGGGCCTCATCTCCCACCTCCGCCCCACACCTCATCCCTCAGTAGCACCGAACTTCTTACGTTCTCCACCCTCCCCCCAACACACACGATGCTCTCTGCCTCTTTCATGCTTTTGTAAGTTGCTCCCTCTGGCTGGAATTCCACATTCCCATTTACCTGGTGAACTCCTATTCACGCTTCAAAACCCAGCTGCCCTTTTCTCAGACCTTTCCCCCTCCCACTCCAGTACTCTTGCCTGGAAAATCCTATGGACAGAGGAGCCTGATAGGCTGCAGTCCATGGGGTCGCTAAGAGTAGGATACGACTGAGCGACTTCACTTTCAGTTTTCACTTTCATGCATTGGAAAAGGAAATGGCAACCCACTCCAGTGTTCTTGCCTAGAGAATCCCAGGGACGGGGGAGCCTGGTGGGCTGCCGTCTATGGGGTCGCACAGAGTCGGACACGACTGAAGTGACTTAGCAGCTTAGCAGCTTCCCCCTCCTAAGAGGGAGAGAACACTTTCTCTTTGGAGTCACCCTGTCCCTCAGTTTCATCTCACAGTGTTTTGACCAGTACGTGGGAGTGTCTCTCTGCCTGGCAGGTCTCAGCCAGGGCAGGCCAACACATCTGATTAAGTGGGCCCTGCGTCCAGCACAGGGCTGGGCAGAGGGCAGGCCCTTGGCAGCCCAGATGAGATGCAGCGCCCTCCCTGCCGTCTTGGCTCCAGGAAACAAATCAATAGAAGTGGACTTGGGGGTCACAGTGGGGTCTTTTGGGAAGGCTCCCAGCCTCCAGCCTGGATCAGAGGCCCCTGTACTCCGAGGATGCGAGGGTGGGCGTGGCTGCTGATGGCCTGACGCTTCGGCTTCTGCTTCCAGCACTGCCTGGTTCTCACCCTTTCGCTGGCGGTGTGAACGGAGGCTTCCCCGCAGAAGCCCTGGCGCCGGCCCCGCGTGGCAGGCAGGACAGCCCCTCACTGGACGCCCACGTCCTACTCTCCCGGATCTGAGACTCGGGTCACAGGGCAACAGGAGCGACGGTGGCAGGTGGGCCCAGTGGCTGAGATGGGAGACGATCCTAGATTATCCGGGCGGCTCCAGTGTGATCGGAGGGAAGCCTCACGGTGGAGGGGGGGAATGGGAGTCAGTGTTGGTGACTCAGCGTGAGCGAGGCCATCGCTGGCTGTGGACGGACAGAGGGGCCGTGAGCCAAGGAATGCGGGTGGTCTCCAGAAGGTAGGAAAGGCAGGAAGCAGGTTCTTCCTGCTGGAGCCTCCGGAAGGATGCAGCGCTGCTGACACATCAACCACAGCCTTGGGAGACCCCTGTGCACCCCTGATCCCCGGACTGTAGGATAATGTGTGTCGTTTTAAGCCACTAAGCTTGTGGGGTGTTGTTACATGGGCTGCAGGAAATGGATGCACCCATTTCACAGAGGAGGAGACTGAGACTCAGTCAGGAGACTGAGAGAGAAGGGACCTACCCAAGCCCACAGCCAGGGCGCCGCCGGGCCTCCTGACTCACTGCCCCGCGCTCCCGGTCCTGCCCACTCTCCTTCTCCAGCAACCCCCACGGTCCATTCCGCAGAGGTGAGAGGCTGGGAAGGCTGGCCGCCGTCATTTTTCTGGCTGCCCCCGTGAATAAGTGAATTTTGTGGACAGAGAAGCACGTGTGCCTTGAATCATGCAAAACGACCAAGTACCCAGTTTTGACAGAAGTCGAAACTTGCAGGAGCCGAACACCCTGCCAACAGTCCCTCCCGGGCCCCCCACCCCCGGGCCCCTGCAGCAGGTGGCGGCGGGCCACCGGTGTCAGCGGGCTCTGGGGTTCCTCAGCTCTGTGGGCACCAGGAAGGGAGGTGCCCACCACACCCCCTGCGTCCTGAGGGCGGCCCGGTGCCTCTGGCCTATTTATAGCGTTCCCATCCATCTTTGTTCCTTTTGATCCGAGCAGGGGCTTTTGCTTTGAGGCACAGCAGATCTCAGCATGCTTGCTGGGCGGGCGTGACTCACCACCCAGCCCCGGCGAGGGCCCTCCTCTGCCAGCAGGACGGGGGCCTGGGGCTCACCTGCAGCTTCTGTCAGAGTCTGTGCCCCCTGCCCCGTGTACCCGCACACCGCAGATGACTCCCGGAAACCTCCGGGACCTCAGGCCACCTGCTCCCCTGCACGGACGGGGCCTGCCTCGATGAAGAGGGCGTCTTTAGCTTGTCTTTTCTTTCTTTCCAGACTGGGGACTTGGCTTTGGGGGCTCCTCAGGGCTGGCACCTCTTGCTTCGAAGCCACTGGGGGTATTTCAGTCATGCCCCCAAACCGTGCCCCTGTCTCCAGATGGCCAAAGTCCCCATGCTCGCTGGAATCTGGGGTAGCCTTCCAAACCTGAAGCCTGGGGGAAGCGCAGAGCTGGCCACTTCCTTCCTGCTGGGGGTCAGGCTTGGCCTAGAGGACAGTGAGGGGGGGCCCTCTGTCCTGCCCCAGCGCCCCACGTGGCCGGCTCCCTCCCTGTTCCCGGGTTGACCAGTCTGGAGGCCTGTGTTATGTTCCTGACACATCCATGGAGCGAACGGCTGGGCTGGGCTTGCATGAGCACACATTCCACCGTGGTGATGGCAAAAATAGTGGCGACCTTTCAGTCACTGCTTCCTGGAGTCAGAGCCTCTGTGGGCGTCATCCCCCCGCCAAGGGTCACGCGCTCATCTCCGAGGGCCCAGTGAAGGGACGCATGCGCACAGAGGAGGGGGTAGAGGGACAGGGCCGGATCCCAGGCTTTGGACCCCCGGGCGTTTTAAGAAGATATAACTAGGATTGGGGACTGTCTTCACCTCCTCTGGCTTACTCCTGTAGCATCGCGAATGGACTCACCTTGCCCACCGTCACATGCCCATCTCCCCCACAACCTGGAAAAGTTTTACAAGTTGAGCGAGAGAAACACAAAGCAGGGGTGTCCCCTGTCCCCGTCTCCTCTGCAAGAGGGAGGTGGGAGCTTCCTGAGGGAGACCTGGGGCCTTTTCCACCTTCGCCTCCCCGCAGCCCCCGCTTCTCATCACTCTTCCTGCCGAGTGCTGGAGCTGAGGCACCGCGGCCCTTCAGTGCAGACAGAGAGGCTCCGTGGAGGAAGACACTGGTGTGTGAGGCCCACGGTGTGTCAGAGCGAGGAGGCGTGCAGGCAGGAAGGGGCAGAAGGGGCCTGGGCCACCCACTGCCTGTCGCCTGGCCCAGCTCTGGGGGGCCTTGCTGCCGCTGTTTCTTTCGCCCCACTCCCATTCCACAGGTAAGTCCCCCCGACTCCCCTCCGAACCCCAGCCTAGCTCTGACCGCTTCTCCACCCTCCGCGTCCCCATCATCCTGCTCAGGACGCCTAGGTCCTCCCCACCCACCTCCATCAGCCAGCGTGCCGGTCTGACAGCTTCCATCAGCTCTCTCCGGTGCTCAGCCACCTGCTGCCTTCCCATCAGACCCCAGGGGAAAGCAGAGCCCTGACGGTGGCCCACAGGACCCTGGCCACTCCCCATCCTCCACCCGCGCCAGCCACGAACCCCGGCACACACGCTCCCGCCTCGGGGCCTTTGCACTGGCTGTCTTCCCTGCGGACTCTGCTTCCCCCGGATGTTCCCGAGGCCGGGTCCTCACCCCTTCAGCCTCTGGCCCTTTGTCTCCTGGCCAGGCGGCCTTTCCAGATCACCTCCCCCAAACAGCCCTCCTGCCCCTCTCTCCCTGTTAGTCTACTGTTTATCCTTGGCCTGAAGAATATGTCTGTTTTCACTGCCTGTATCCTCCCATGACAATAATCGTCCACAAGGGCAGGGCATTGCCTGCTGCGTTGACCATGGCATTGAGTGGACACTGAACGAATGAATGCGTGCATGAAGGGAAGGGGAAGCCCAGGGCTGGGTACTCAGAGCTGCAGGGTCCCCTGACATTGCTGGTCAGTGATGAGGGGGAGGGTGATGGTACTGGGGAGGCGGCAGGAAAACAGAGGCCACCAGCTGCCCGGCCTCTCCCCAGTCCTGCCTGGGGCACTCCCTTTACCCAGCAGGAGCCAAGGAAAGTCCCTGAAGAAAGTCCCCTGTGAGCCATTGACGACAGCATGGTTGTAGCCCTATTTTTGTCGAAGTATAAAAATAGAGAAAAATTTCAAAAAAGACTTTGAGTGCAAATTTGCAGAGAGGAGTGCCTTGCTTGCACTTATCCACTCAAAAGGAAAGGTGGTTATTCAAAATAGTCAAAAAAGTGGAAGAAACCCAAACATCCATCAGGGGATGAATGGATAAACACGCCACGGCCTAGTCACACAATGGAACATTACTCAACCATAAAAATGAACGAAACACCGGCACGTGCTGCTGCAACCCAGGCGGTGCTTGAAACCATTATGCTATGGGGATGGAGCCAGACATAGGAGGCCACGTGCTGTGAGACTCCACCGACACGGGTATCCGAAACAGGCAGATCCACAGAGACAGAGAGCGGATCGTGGTCGCCAGGGGCGGGGCCGAGGGGAGGAGGAGGGCCAGTTAACAGGTACGGGCTTCTTTCCAGGGTGATGACAGCGTTCTGGAGTTAGAGAGTGGTGATGCCGTGCAGCTTTGTGCATAAACTAAAAGGCACTGGGTTGTCCATTTTTAAAAGGGTGATAAAATATATCTCAAAAAAAGAAGAGAGGTACGGGAAGGGGAAAATAATCAAGGCAGACAGCAGTGCTCCCCTGAGTTGGCTTTGTGATGGCGTCTGTGTGGGGGTGGGGGAGGAAAGGACGACAACGATGATGATGATGATGATGATGATAGGAACAGACAGGACGCCTACCGTGTGGACGCTGGGGAGATGCCGGATCCGCAGGCGGCGTCCGCAGGCCCCGCTCACGGCCACGCACGGAGCCGCCTCCTGCTCAGCTCTGTCCCGCCACCTGCGGCTTCCTCCATCCTTGGGCGCCTCCTTCGGACCAGCCGGCTCCCTTCAGGAGCTCAGGCACTGATCCGGGCCTTCCTGTCTGCCCGCTCAGGTCACTTTCTTGCTGAAAGTCAAAGAAGAGAGTGAACAAGTTGGCTTAAAACTCAACATTCAGAAAACTAGGATCATGGCATCCAGTCCCATCACTTCATGGGAAATAGATGGGGAAACAATGGAAACAGTGGCAGACTTTATTTTGGGGGGCTCCAAAATCACTCCAGATGATGATTGCAACCATGAAATTAAAAGACGCTTACTCTTTGGAAGAAAAGTTATGACCAACCTAGATAGCACATTCAAAAGCAGAGACATCACTTTGCCAACAAAGGTCCATCTAGTCAAAGCTATGGTTTTTCCAGTAGTCAGGTATGGATGTGAGAGTTGGACTATAAAGAAAGCTGAGCGCCAAAGAATTGATGCTTTTGAACTGTGGTGTTGGAGAAGACTCTTGAGAGTCCCTTGGACTGCAAGGAGATCCAACCAGTCTATCCTAAAGGAGATCAGTCCTGAACATTTATTGGAAGGACTGATGCTGAAGCTGAAACTCCAATACTTTGGCCACCTAATGCGAAGAACTGACTCACTGGAAAAGACCCTGACGCTGAGAAAGATTGAAGGCAGGAGGAGAGGGGGATGACAGAGGATGAGATGGTTGGATGGCATCACTGACTCGATGGCCATGAGTTTGGGTAGACTCCCAGAGCTGGTGATGGACAGGGAGGCCTGGCGTGTGGGAATCCATGGGGTTGCAAAC
The DNA here is from genome assembly GCA_006410695.1 of Philantomba maxwellii. NCBI lineage: Eukaryota > Metazoa > Chordata > Mammalia > Artiodactyla > Bovidae > Philantomba > Philantomba maxwellii. The sequence goes on along the minus strand of SJYS01004463.1, from coordinate 1,261,344 downwards.
GTAGGACACAACTGAGTGAACTGAACTGGTGACTGGACTGGATGAGACGCTGGAGTGTGAGTTCCAGCAATGCCCGCCCCGTGCTGTGAGCTATGGACTTCAGGTGGCCAGGGGTCCCCAGAGCTTGGCCCCCTCACCCTGCAGAGTCCTCGGAGCCCCAGGGAGTGTGGTCTGGCCTGCTCAGGGCTGCAGGGCCCACGTGTGCACTCACCGCCCAGAGCTCGGGCCTGCTGCTGGCCGTGAGCTTGCGAGGGCAGACGCTGTGCTTGGCCACTAGAGGCCAGTGCAGCCCGAGGTGGACCTGGGTGGGCCTGCGCCTGGCTGGCTCAGTGCATGCGTGCATGCGTGCGTGTGTGTGTGTGTGTGTGTGTGTGTGTGTGTGTGTGTGTGTGTGGTGGTGGTGGTGGGGTGGGGGGGACCCAGGTAGAGGCAAGGCCCATTGTCCCTGGCATCCCCTCGTCCCCAGCTCCCCAGAGAGAGGCAATGGCAGCTTGCAAGTGAAACCTGTGCCCATCACCCCGTGCTCACAGCATTCCTGGGCAGTCCATGCCAGCTTTGAGAATCTTCCAGAATCCTCTCGGGGCTGAGGCCTGTCAGGGATGGGCCAGGCACAGGTTGGTCAGGTGCCGGTCTCTCCCGGAGCATCTGAAGGAGTTGGGTTCCCCGGAGGGGCCTTCACCCAGGGACCCCAGAGGCCACACACCCCAGTCCAAGGGCCTGGGAGCCTGAAAGAAACCCCAGCGCTTGTATGTAGAGGCTCTGTACCTTCCAAGCAGAAAAGCCATCTTCTTTTTTGTCGTAACGTCACGCAGGTTTTTCGGGGCAGCACTAGCGTCTAGAATGTGCTCTGCGAGATCTAAGCTTCCTCCACCCCCTTGCTTCTATTAACCTCTAATTAAGTCAAGGTCCTGCTGCATTCCGTCTTTTAACTTTCACAATTTCCACCAAAGGTAAGGGGCACAGTGAGAGAAGAGGGCACGGTAAACTCTGCTCCCAAAAAGGCTTTCCCTCTGAATTCTTTAAAAAGAAAAAAAGGGCACAGTGGGGCCTGGCCTGGACTTGCTTTTCCACTTTCGCCAATGGGGTGTTTCTTTTAGTTCCTCACTGTTTAAAGATTGGCCCAGGAATTTATTGTTAAGAAACAGATTCCAGAATTCATGTGGGCTCTGGTTCGAGCCCCTGGCAAAAAGCATTTGGGGCTGTTTTTTAGAACATGTACAACACTAGAAACCCACACCTTCTGCCTTCTTTTTTCTTAGTTCTATTTTTTATTCTTTTAAAAGCATGCAGTTCACGTGAAACACCTCAGGGAGCACGCAAAATATAAACCCCAGTTACGATTCCTGAGCCCGAGGAGGGGAGGGGAGGGGAGGCAGCCACGCCAGGCGCACAAGCAGCCTTAGGCGGGGGTCTCTCTCTGCAGCAGCTCTCGGGATGGAGCAGAGGCTGCCGCCTCCAGCCTGCCTGCGGGAGGGCCCTGTGAACCGGACACAGCTCCCCGGGTGGTGCTGGACAGGCTGCTGATGTCGCACCCCTTCCCGGAGCCTCGGCGCAGGCCTTCCTGTCCTGGGCCCAGTTTCACTCTCCACGAACAGTCAGGGTGGACTGGATGGGGACCAAGCGCAGACTCCCCCCACCCCCGCCACCCCGCCCAGGAAGTCGGCTGGAAGCTGCGGCCCCTACTTCTCCAGCACACACTGTCTGCTTCGCCATTTCTGTCACACCCCGGGAGGCATCCGTGAGGCCCCGCGGTCGCATGCTCCTTGGTGAAGATTCGGCAACAGCAAAGGTGACCACCGGGGGTTTGCACCTGAGCCAGAGCCGGGCCAGCCTCCTTCTGCAGAAGATCTCATTAATCCCCCAGCAACGTGAGGAATCTAGACTCCTGTTATCTCCAGCGAGATGAGGAGTTAGGTCCTGGCGAAGCCCACATTCCCAGGTAGAGGCAGCATTGGAGTTCCACCCCCCACCCTCGCAAGCATTTCAGATTCCTGAATCTGTCTCGCCGAAGCAACCGGATCGCCCGGAAGTCACATCACAAGCCACAGCCTGTTCTTAATTCCTTCCTCCCACCCCACTCTTTAAAATTTTGGACTGCGGCATGCAGGATATAGAAAAGCACATGAGGAGGCAGAGTGGTGAAGAATCCTCCGGAAATGCAGGAGAGGCAGGTTCGATCCCCGGGTCGGGAAGATCCCCTGGAGAAGGAAATGGCAACCCACTCCAGGATTCTGGCCCGGAGAACTCTGGGGACAGAGGAGCCTGGCGGGCTACTCCCAGTGTCTGGCTGCGGGCTGTGCTGCCTGAGCCGTGCCCAGCTCTGTGCGACCCTGAGGACTGTAGCCTGCCACGCTCCTCTGTGCCCGGGATTCTCCAGGTGAGAATACTGGTGTGGGCTGCCGTGCCCGCCTCCCGGGGATCTTCCCGACCCAGGGAGGGAACCCACACCTCTTATGTCTACCTGTACTGGCAGGTGGCTTCCTTACAACTAGCACCACCTGGGAAACCCGGGGTCCCAAAGAGTCGACACGAGTGAGTATACACCTCTCCCCCCAAAGAGTTCCCTGTAAGATCATAAAGCCAACAATCCGCTAACCCTCAGGTGTAGAAGCCGTCACCCCCTGCTCCCCAGCCCTCCTCTTGACCACGCTCACATCGCGTCCCTGATAATTTTTAATCTTTTCCCTGTTTGCGTTCATTCCAAACAGTGTGGCGGAGCGGCCCGCTTCTATGGGCGTGGAAGTATTACTCATATCTCAGCCCTTTGCTGGACATGCAGTTAGCACGGTCTGTCCCCTCGTCCCCCTCCAGGCCTCTGGAATCAGGAAGTGGTGCTCGGCTGCCCCTGCGGTTCCCTTGCAGCTGGCAGGTGTCTCGTTCCAGGAAAGCATGTCCACACCTAAACCCCTTCACTGCATCTGAATTTTCAAAAACCAGCAAGGGCAGTGCAACAGAACCTTTTGTTTATTTAAACCCAACCCTCCCTATTCAAAGTCCTGTTGCGAAATAAGCACTACTCCAGGGCTTCTCCAGCAGGGGTCCCTGTTCCCCTTCACCCCGGCTGGGAGCTTTCCAGGAGTCTGGGACGGGAAGGGTCGTTTCTGCCTTCCTGATCTTAGAACTCCTGCCCTCTGACCCTCTCCAGGAAGGGGAAGGGCAGTCTGGGGAGGTCCTGGACCCTCACATTTCAGGGATGGACGAGCAGCACCGGCTCCATTTCCCTACCAGGCTTAACAGTGGAAACTCCCAGATTAAAAGTTTCCAAAACCCATCTACGTTTTAGGTCAATAATAACGTCTTCATATCGTTGCTGGGGGGAAGAGAATGCTTCAGTACTGAAGTATTTGGCTTCAGTCCAAGTACAGTGTATTCAGTAACTTTCAGCCGTATAGGTTGTTTACTTTTACTTATGTTTTGTGCCCCAGCTCCACAGCTATTGGTGCTCAGCTCGGAAATGCCGCCCGGGTCCCAAAACTCCATTCTAGAGACAGGACGAGTGGGTGACAACTCTCACCCCTACGACTGCCTGGAGGGATGGGGGGTGGGGGTCACAAGGGGGGGTACTCCTTCGGGATCCGCTCGACCGCTGGGAGGCGAGGGGCTAGAGTGGGTTCTGGACCCAGAGCTTCGCAGACAAGTGCATCTCCCATCAGGAGGGGCCACAGCCCTGAAGCCCCGCGGGAGGGGGAGGGTGTCTCACAGCAGAGCCCCTCTCCCGCAGGCTGGGCCCCGCAGGAAGTGAGGCAGGTGTCAGTTCGTTCTAAAGCACCCCCGCCGCATCTGCACCCCGTAGGAGGCGGCAGTGTGCGTCTCAGCCCTAAAACTCCCTTCCCGGGCTGTTCCCCGCAGGAGACGGAGTGGGTCCGGAGACTGGCCGCTGTCGTAGGGTTCTGGGTGCCCCCCCGCCCGCGGCGGCTCCCCGCCGCCCAGGCCTGCGCTCCGGGCCGCTGCGCTGCGGCCGTAGCCCAGGGGCCTCGGGGCCCGAGCGCGCGGCCGCGGACGGTGCGCTCCCGCCAGTCGCACGCGCGGGAGACGAGCTCGCCTCCGCCGACTCCAACTCCGATGCCAAGTGTCAACTCGGACTGCTGTTCTTTTCCTTTCCTTTAAAAGTTCCCTTTTAAACCCAAGGGGACCCTATTCCGGTTAGTCGCCTATAGAGTTTCGAAGTCCAGGAACATTTCTCCGGGTTAAGCACTTTCGCCTCGGGCATATGCTGTAAATCTGTATCCGCCGCCCCCTCCGCGGCACAGCCGCCGCTGGAGAGCTGCCCCCTCCCGGGAGCCTCCGCACCCTTCACTCTCCCCTGTCGGTCCAGCCCGGGTGGCGGTCTCCACGGATCAGCGTTGCCCGGGTGGGGAGGGGGGCTTCGGTTGCGCTCAGCCCCCGGAGAGCGGAGCCACCGCCGCCCTGGAGGCCACGGCACCAGGCTCCCCCCACGCCGCTCCGCCCGCCTTTCCCGGCCCGACTTCTTCGGCCCTGCCCGCAAGGGAGGCCGGGTGGGGAGGCGGCTGGAGAGTGGGCCCTGCCCGCAGCCCCCGCCGCCGCTGCGCCCCCGCGTCTCCATAGCGATCCTCTCGGCGCGCACCTCCCGGCCGGCTCCCCCAGGGGCCGAACAATGCGCGGCGGGGCCGGGGGCGGGGCCGGGCCGGGCCAGGGGCGGGGAGAGCGCGGCGCTGGGGGCGCTGGCCGAGCGCGCCGCCCAGGCAGCAGCCGGCCGCTGGGGTCTCGGCCGCGCGGGGCGGCCCGTCCCGCTCCGGGAGCGCAGCGCTCGTCCCGCCGCGGGCCCGCCCCGCTTCTCTCGCCGCCCTGTCGAGCCCGCGCAGGAGCCACCTGGACCCACCCAGATCCGCCGCCACCGCAGGTTGATGCGCGACGCCCTCCCGGGACGTGCGGAGGAGCCATCTTGAAACCAACTTCGCAAACTTTCGCAAAGTGCTCTTGAAGTGGAAGCTGCGGGGGAGACCGGGAGCCCGGCCCCCGGTGTCCCCTCCAGGGCCCCCGGGGAGGCGGGGCGCGAGCCGCCCCGAGGGCCCGGCACCGGGCGCGCGGGAGCCGCCCCCCGGCCGCGCCGGGTGGATGCGGAGCCGCGCCGGGTGCATGGATTGTGCTCGGGCGCCCGGCTCGGGCTCCGGGCCATGGCGCCGCCGCCGCCGCCCGTGCTGCCCGCGCTGTTGCTGCTGGCTGCGGCCGCCGCCCTGCCGGCGCTGGGGCTCCGAGCGGCCGCCTGGGAGCTGCGAGTGCCCGGCGGGGCCCGCGCCTTCGCCCTCGGGCCCGGCTGGACCTATGCGCTGGACGCGGCGCACACGCCCCGGGCGCTGCGGGAACTGCTGGACGTGAGCCGCGACGGCCGGCTGGTCGGGCGGCGACCCGGGCCCGGCGCGGGGCTCCCGGGCTGCGCGCGCCTGGGGGGACGTCCGCTGCCACTGCAGGTCCGCCTGGCTGACCGCAGCAACCAGGCGGCGCTGAGCCTCCGCCTGCGGGCACGCGCGCACGGTCCCGGCTGCGGCGCCCGGCCCCGGGGCCCACGGGCTCTGGGCGCCGAGGTGCGCGCGCGGGCTGTGCTGGCGGCGCCTGGCCCCGGCGCGATGCTGTGCTTCCCGGCCCCTGGCGGCGGCGGGGCCACGCTGCACTCGGCGCTGGCCGCCTTGACCACGTTCCCCGCCTGCAGCTGCCCGCCGCGCCCCGGTTCCCGCTGCCCACGCCGCCCTGTCTGCCTGCCGCCCGGGGGCTCGGCCCGCCTGCTCTTGCTCTGTGCCCTGCGGCGCGCGGCCGGCACCGTCCGGGTGGAGCTGGCGCTGGAGGCGGCCTCGGGGACGCCTTCCCCATCGCCGTCGCCGCCAGGCCTGCCTCAAGCCGGGGCGGGGGCGGCGCGGCGGGCCCGGCGGGGCGCTGGCGGCAGCACCACCCCACAGTTCCAGCTGCCCAGCTACCAGGTGTCGGTGCCTGAGAACGAGCCCGCGGGCACCGCGGTCATCGAGCTGCGAGCGCACGACCCCGACGAGGGCGAGGCGGGGCGCCTGGGCTACCAGATGGAGGCGCTGTTTGACGAGCGCTCCAATGGCTACTTCCTCATCGACGCGGACACGGGCTTGGTGAGCACGGCCCGCCCGCTGGACCGCGAGACCAAGGACACGCACGTACTCAAGGTGAGTGCGGTGGACCACGGCTCGCCGCGGCGCTCCGCCGCCACCTACCTCACCGTCACGGTCAGCGACACCAACGACCACAGCCCCGTCTTCGAGCAGTCCGAATACCGCGAGCGCGTGCGCGAGAACCTCGAGGTGGGCTACGAAGTGCTGACCATCCGCGCCACCGACGGCGACGCGCCCTCCAACGCCAACATGCGCTACCGCCTGCTGGAGGGCGCGCGCGGCGTCTTCGAGATCGACGAGCGCTCGGGCGTGGTGCGCACCCGGGCGGTGGTGGACCGGGAGGAGGAGGCTAGCTACCAGCTGCTGGTGGAGGCCAACGACCAGGGCCGCAACCCGGGCCCGCTCAGTGCCACCGCCACCGTGCACATCGTGGTGGAGGACGAGAACGACAACTACCCCCAGTTCAGCGAGAAGCGCTACGTGGTCCAGGTGCCGGAGGACGTGGCCGTCAACACGCCGGTGCTGCGAGTGCAGGCCACGGATCGCGACCAGGGCCAGAACGCCGCCATCCACTACAGCATCGTCAGCGGGAACCTGAAGGGGCAGTTCTACCTACACTCGCTCAGCGGCAGCCTGGACGTGATCAACCCGCTGGACTTCGAGACCATCCGAGAGTACACTCTGCGCATCAAGGCCCAGGATGGGGGCCGGCCGCCGCTCATCAACTCCTCGGGGCTGGTCTCGGTGCAGGTGCTGGACGTTAATGACAACGCCCCCATTTTTGTGAGCAGCCCCTTTCAGGCAGCCGTGCTGGAGAACGTGCCTCTGGGCCACTCGGTCCTGCACATCCAGGCGGTGGACGCTGACGCGGGGGAGAACGCACGCCTGCGCTACCGCCTGGTGGACACCGCCTCGGCCTCTGTGGGCAGTGGTGGTGCTGGGCCGGCCGCCCCGGCTCCGGCCGCGGACTTTCCTTTCCAGATCCACAACAGCTCGGGCTGGATCACCGTGTGCGCGGAGCTGGACCGCGAGGAGGTCGAGCACTACAGCTTCGGGGTGGAGGCGGTGGACCACGGCTCGCCGCCCATGAGCTCCTCGGCCAGCGTGTCCATCACAGTGCTGGACGTCAACGACAACGACCCCGTGTTCACGCAGCCGGTGTACGAGCTGCGTCTGAACGAGGACGCAGCGGTGGGGAGCAGCGTGCTGACCTTGCGAGCCCTTGATCGGGACGCCAACAGCGTGATCACCTACCAGCTGACCGGCGGCAACACGCGGAACCGCTTCGCGCTTAGCAGCCAGAGCGGCGGCGGCCTCATCACGCTGGCACTGCCGCTGGACTACAAGCAGGAGCGGCAGTACGTGCTGGCCGTCACTGCGTCCGACGGCATGCGCTCGCACACCGCGCAGGTCTTCATCAACGTCACCGACGCCAACACCCACCGGCCGGTCTTCCAGAGCTCGCACTACACCGTGAGCATCAGCGAGGACCGGCCCGTGGGCACCTCCATCGCCACCATCAGCGCCACCGACGAGGACACCGGCGAGAACGCGCGCATTACCTACGTGCTGGAGGATCCCATGCCGCAGTTCCGCATCGACCCCGACACTGGCACCATCTACACCATGACGGAGCTCGACTACGAGGACCAGGCTGCCTACACGCTGGCCATCACGGCTCGGGATAACGGCATCCCCCAGAAGTCCGACACCACTTCCCTGGAGATCCTCATCCTCGATGCCAACGACAACGCGCCACGCTTTCTGCGGGATTTCTATCAGGGCTCCGTCTTCGAGGACGCACCCCCGTCCACCAGCGTCCTCCAGGTCTCCGCCACCGATCGGGACTCGGGCCCCAATGGCCGCCTGCTGTACACCTTCCAGGGCGGGGACGACGGCGATGGGGACTTCTACATCGAGCCCACGTCAGGCGTGATCCGCACCCAGCGCCGGCTGGACCGGGAGAATGTGGCGGTGTACAACCTTCGCGCCCTGGCCGTGGACCGGGGCAGCCCGGTGTCCCTGAGCGCCTCGGTGGAAATCCAGGTGACCGTCTTGGACATTAATGACAACCCTCCGGTGTTTGAGAAGGATGAGCTGGAGCTGTTTGTGGAGGAGAACAGCCCAGTGGGGTCCGTGGTGGCGAGGATTCGAGCCAGCGACCCCGACGAAGGCCCCAACGCCCAGATCATGTACCAGATTGTGGAAGGCAACGTGCCTGAGGTCTTCCAGCTGGACCTGCTGAGCGGGGACCTGCGGGCCCTGGTGGAGCTGGACTTCGAGGTGCGGCGGGAGTACGTGCTGGTGGTGCAGGCCACGTCGGCGCCCCTGGTGAGCCGGGCCACAGTGCACATCCGGCTCCTGGACCAGAACGACAACCCGCCAGTGCTGCCAGACTTCCAGATCCTTTTCAACAACTACGTCACCAACAAGTCCAACAGCTTCCCCAGCGGCGTGATCGGCCGCATCCCGGCCCACGACCCCGACCTCTCAGACAGCCTCAACTACACCTTCCTGCAGGGCAACGAGCTCCAGCTGCTGCTGCTGGACCCCGCCACGGGCGAGTTGCAGCTGAGCCGGGACCTCGACAACAACCGGCCGCTGGAGGCGCTCATGGAAGTGTCTGTTTCCGGTGAGTGGCCGCAGGGGCCTGCGGGCACCCCCCTCCCCCTGGGGAGCGGCAGGGGGCTGCCAGGAGCCGCGCGGCAAGCCGGGGCACCTTGAGGCAGGGGCCGGGAGGCTCTATGGGGATCTGTGGCCTTGGGTTGGATGGTTGGATATCGCTCGCAGAAGGCAGGCCACACGGCTGCTCTCACTGAGTTCACTGGGAGCAGGCCTGGGCATCTTCAAGTTCAAGCCCGCGGCTTCCCGGGCTTTTCTCAGAGGGCCTGGCTCCCCGAGTTGTGCTATTAGAACCTGGGCTCTGGGGTTATCTGAGTCGTCTGGTTTGCCTGGTGATGCTCTGTAGTCAGCCCTCGCCGCTGGGAAAGATCAAAGGTCACTGCCCGCCCCATGTGCCAATTAGTTCCCAGGTGGGACCGTTGGAAATTGCCGGATGGGCCCCTGAGTCACCCTCTAAGACGGCTGGAGTTAGCTGCCTTCGTGTCTCCTCTCTGTCTCCTCCAGATAATAACAGGCGGGCTTCTGTGCGCTCGCCCCTGTGGGAGCGCTTTGAAAACGTAGCCTCGTTTGATCTTGGCTTGTGCTCCTGGACAGGGGCTTGTAATTTGGGTGTTACTGAGAGGCCTGCCCAGGTTGGCGCTGGAGCCAGTGTGGGAACCCAGCCTGCCCGCTCTGGGGCTGGAGGGACGGTGTCCCGGCTCGGCCAGCCCGACCCAGGTGGGCAAGGTGCCCTCCATGCTGCTGACCCCCTCCCCCGGGACAAGCAGGGCGGTGGGGCAGAGAGGGGGGGCACATAGAAGGACAAGGAAGAGAGAAGGGGAGTGGGGGCGGACAGCCAAGAGACCCCAGGTGTTTCCTGCAGGCCGTGACCTTAACTAGGAGACGAGACCGTCATCAAGAATGGCTGAGATCTGTGCAGTCGAGTCAATATTTCAGATGAGTTGTTTAAACGATAAATTGTTACAATGCAGCATACCCCGGGATGAATTAGCAAGTCACTTGGATTTATTTGTCTCCACGTTCTACTGTAATTCTCCATATACCAAGGATTGTGCTGCACGCAGGTTCCAGCTGTTTGCTTATAAAAGCTGGAATCTGCAAGTCTGATTTGGAAGCAGTGCAGTACTGCAACATTGATTTTGGCCGCCTAGTCTACCCGCAGGTGAATATTGTAGGTTTTGTGAAGTTGTGACTGTGTGTAGAGAATATGGAATAGAGCCTTAAGGAGAATTGTCATTCAGGGTTATGGATTTTCTGAGCAATGATAACTTTTTTAAAAAGTCTCTCACAAATTTCCACTTTAATTTTCTTTTTTTTTTTTTTCCTGAACTGCTGTATCTGCTAGGTAGAGCAGAGTGGAAAATTCAGCCTATGTAAAAGTGACTTGGCAACATCATAGGGTTTTGAGCTTACATGGGACATGGTGCTTTTGGGGAACTGGAGCTTGCTGGGAGCAAGGGTGTTTGTGTCCGAAGCATCAGACGTGTGGCCCTCCCGGCCCGTGATGTCTGGTTAAAGGGTTTAGGATGGATTCACTCTTTTGCGGTTGGGAACTGAGGGCTGCCTTGTCTAACCTGGTGGGCCCACAGCCAGGACCGCACTCGAGGGTGAGCCGGGCGCTCCATGCTGTGTAGTGAACATCCGGCGGCCCAGCTCTGGGCTCTGAAGCCCGTGTGTCACGCCTGGAGTCTGCAGGCACCGAGGCCTCGTGTCCACCCTCCCAGATGGTGGTGGTCACCTGGAGCCCGACTTCAAGCACTTCCGTAAACTCTTCTTACTGCCTTGTCACTTATCCATCCAGTACCTGGGAGGCGAGTGGCATCATGCTGGGCCCATTATACAGATGAGGAGGCTGAGACTCAGAGGTGTGAGGTCACTTCCTCCGAGTCACACGGCCAGCGAGCAGAAGTGCCAGGCATCCAGCCGAGACTCAAACCCTCCCCTCTCTTACCTGAGAGAGGCGTTGTGAGGAATTAGTTGCTGCGGCGAATTGTTGCAATGCTCTGGTTTACAGTAAGTAGACTTGCGAGACCTTCCTGACCGTCCAGTGGGTAAGACTGCTCGCTTCCAACGCAGGGGGCATGGGTTCAGTCCTCGGTCGGGGAACTAAGAACCCACATGCCTTGGGATGCAGCCAAAGAATTAAAGAAATAATACTGAAGTAGGCACCTTGGGATCCTACTCAGCCCTCCAGCCGTTTGACAACTAGTTAATACTTCGAAGAACAAAATACTAGAAACTGTAAAAGCTGTAACTCCCAACAGCACAGCTGTGTGTAGAAACGGAACAAAACAAGGAGGTCAGACTTTGAGTTACCAGAGTTGGAATCTTAGGTTTCCTTTCTTCCTTTTTTAAGGAACAGTGGGAAAGCTGCGGTTTCAAGCTCCTGAGCTACTACTTTCATTGAAGTGTTACTGGCTTCTCTGGCTTCACAGCCTTACCCTGCAGCTTCTGGCGCCCCGGAGCTGGAGTTACTAGCAGCTTACAACCTGCAGTTATTACCGCCCTGGGGCTGCTGTCAAGAGAGCACAGCCATCCACTAGGTTTTGTGGGAGCCCTCGAGGACAGGCCGGGTGCGTCCAGTAGAGGAGCCCGCTGGGAAGGTGCAGGGGATTGGAAGGGGTATGTGGTACCCAAGATGGACACGCTTGGGAGGAGGGCAGCTCCTTGTGCCTGGATGGGGGTCTTGGTGCAGTCTGGGAGCCGATAGCATCGATGGTTTTGTGTAGCCCACCAAGGACAAAACCCCGATGTTCTCTGAATTCTGAATATCGTCACATTCAAATCTCCGCCATTTTTAGAACGCATCCAGTGATACATGGTGTTAGTTTTACATGGGATGGTTTTTGAATGAGATTTAGCATTCAGTGGGAGGGGAGCCATCAAGCTCGGAGAGACAGTGGAGGACAGGGAAGCCTAGAGTGCTGTAGCCCATGGGGTCGCACGTGGAGCCCCTTGGGTAGTTCTCCTAAGAGCTGGACATTTAGTGAATGGATGTTTTAAATATCCACCTGGGCACGTGTGTGCCTTTGGGTGTCGAGGCGTGAGCCACATGTTACGGAGCGCAGCACTGGGGAAAATGACCCCGTGCTTTGGGCCTGAGGGCCTTTGGGGTGGTGAGGGCATCGTTGGTGGGGTAAAAGTGATCGGGCTGTAAATCATTCAGAGGTGTCCGCACATCTCAAAAGTCACGAAACAACGAGACTGAATAAGCTTTACCCGCTTACTTTGTGGGGAGCCGATGGGATAAAGTCGTCTAGGCTTGATAAAGGTTTAAGATGTGTTTGCTGAGTTAAATCCAGGATCTCACAGGGACAGCGACTGCCAACAAGGAAATAGCGAGGTGGGCATAGTACCAGGCGGTGTCTGGAGGCAAGCATTACGTTTTTTTCTGCTTCCCGCCATGTGGAAAAGGATCAGACCAGCTTAACCACGTCAGTTGTCGAGCTGGATTCTCCGCTGACATAACCGGCCCTGGAAGACTTAAGCACTTGGGGAAGCAGTTAACCGTCTCAGGGCTTCAGGAGCTCTGGAGGTACTGTCCTGTTAATGTACTTACTTTCAGAAACACTGGCTCAGAAAAAGCGAGTGTTTGTTTATTGAGTACCTACTGTGTGCTGGACCTACTGTGTGCCTGGCCCTGAGCCAGAGGTTGGGTGGGGACAGTGGGTAAACAGCGAAGTGACTGCAAGGGGAGAGTGGGCTGGGGACGCCCCTATACCACAGTAAGGGTGGTGCGTCCCCCTGGCAGTGGATGAGGGTGGGTGGGGCAAGTCTCCCCCTCCCCTGAACAGCTGTTGGGAACATGGATCTAGGGTGAGCATGGTGCTTGGAGGGGATTCAGGAGGTTAGACGGTCAGAGATGGGAGTGAGGTGGGTTGATCAGCCGACTTGCCTCGCCTGCTTTGAGCACCCCCATTAGCCTCCTCCCCCCCGCCGCCCCTGACCTCAAGCTGCCCACCTGAGCCCTGGGCCTGCTCCTGCAGCAGCCTCATCCACGGAAGGCATCCCTGGCACGGCTGGACCTGCCTCCAGGGCCTCCGGCTTGGGCTGCTGGCACTGGGGTTTGAACTCTGGGCAGCGGCTCATGGGCTGTGCTTTTGGAAACATGCAGAGGAAGCTGGGTGAGGAGATGTGTGCAGGGGGGCGGGACCCTGTGGACCCCGTGTGGCTGGACCCCTTAGACGCTGTCGTCAAGATGGTGGGACGTGTGGGTTCCGGCCGGGGAGAGCAGCTGGGGTCATAGCCAGAGGCGGGCTGCACGGCCTTGGGCGTGACACTCTGGACCAGCACGGCCGTGGGTGGTCAGTGACCCGTCGGCAGGGCGCTTGGGCTGTGATGGGGATGGGGGTCAGGTCCAGCCTGGGAGGGCGGGGGCCTGGCCTGAGTGGCCTGTCAGGCAGGCTGGACCTGCCTGAGAACTGGAGCTGGAACAACCACCTGCGGGAGGAGAGAAATCAAGGGTGCCAGCCCGGGGGGCCGAGGCAGAGCGAGCGCCGGAAGGCGGTCAGCAGTGGTCGATGCCTTTTGGTGTCCAGCAGAGCCTCAGGCCAAGTCACTTTGGGCTGGCCAAGAGGAGGTCCTTGGTGGTCTCCCTGAGAGCCAGGGTGGAGAGGGCCTTGCGGAGTGGACGACTGGGTCAGCGGGCGCCGGGGGGTGCTCAGAGGGGAGGCGGGATGCCCGTGGGGGTGCGGGTGGAGTCGAGGGGGGGGAGGGGCCGGTGAGCTAATGTGTGCCGCCCTCCTGGTACTCCACCCGCCTGTGCGGGCCGCCTGCCGCAGGCGCGGGCCCCTTTCGGGAGCCGTGAACTGGACCAGGCTGGGGGTCAGCGTCAGGGCAGTTGCGGGCCTGCTGTGGCCGAGCTGCGTGCACCAGGGGCTGCAGGACTGGGGTGGGGCTGGGAGCCTCTGCGTCTGCTTGAGGACCTGATTCAGGAGCGGGTGGACCCGGCTTCCCCGTCTCCACGCTGCCCGCCCGGTGACCCCAGGTCTCCGTCCAGCCCCACCCACCAACAAGGGTGACAGAGAAACCGCTTTTTTAAAACCTGGGAAAAGTCGCGGCCACACGAGCCCCTGGGAAGGAGGCGTGGAGCTGAAGTCACGTCAGGAAAGGTGACTGGTGCTGGCGACCTGGCGACGCCGGGGAAAGTCCGCTGTGGGCTGGGCTGATGCACGCACGCACCTGCCCACCTGGGGGACTCCGGCGGGCAGAGACTCTCTAAGGAACCAGCTGGGTGGGTGCTGGGCACCCCCTCCCCCCGCAGAGGCTGTGCCCGGGGACGTGTGGTGTGTCTGGGACCACAGGGCCTGCATCTCCGGCAGCCCTTACGTTCTGCGAACAGAAGCCGATTTTATCATGTGGGGCAGAGCTCGGAGAGTGTTCCCAGGTTCGGCTTGATTCTTTCCAGCTCACAGCCCCGGGGGAAATAGTTTTGGTTTTTTCTTCTTCTGTAACCTGAACACGTGGACTCTCCTGCGAGCCCTCTCTGAACGGTGGGTGGAGGGGGATGGTAAGGAGCCCTCTTCCTTCTGGGAGTCACCGTGGTAACCTGAGGAACTGCAGGCGGGGGGCCCAGCTTGTGGGGACAAGGGAATAACATGGCTGAGGACGCTGGGGCGCCCTCGGCTTTGCCCTGCAGGCCTGAGGCTCGGCACACGGCAGGTGCCCAGCCAACCTGTGGTCCCGGGAGGGGCACTGTGCTGCACTACTGTGACGTGAGCACACCCCCCTCAACGTCGCACGTTCAATCCCCTGTGCTCACCTGGAGGCTTGGCCCCCGGTGGAAGGAATGGGCTTCCAGGAAAACTCCAGAGTCTGAATTCTCCTGCTTTTGCTTCAGGTAAGAACTTGTGGCTCCCTGGCTAATCAGGCACCTTTTAGGGAGTGAACATTCCGGAGCTGGGAAAAGCCCAACGCCAGGCTTCATCATCCTCTTCATTCTGTCCAGACTCTCCTGATGTCCTGAATAGAGGCGGTGGTTTTTTCTTAAACACACAGACACACATGTACACACACACACATGCTCACACAGGTACACATGTACACACACGCACACCCAGGCTTACACACACGCACACAGATACTCATGTATACACATGTACACACGTATATGCAATACGCACACACGTGCACACGCGGCACGCCTATACACATGCATGCAGGCACACACACCTACATGCATACACACACCCATGCACACAGACACATGTGCACATCTGCACACGTGTACGCAATGCACACACATGTATGCACACATGCATGCGTACACACACACGATCCTGACAACTGCTCTGAAGGCAAACTGTAGGATCACCTTTCCTGCAGCCAGCCCACCCTGGGTTTCCCCCTTTCCTCTCACGTGGAGGCGTGGGGGCCACACAGGGGTCCCTCATAACTGGGGGCTTGTGCAGGCGCTTGGGAGGGACCGAGGACGGGGACCCCGTGCCAGGGCGTCCTTCTAGCCCTTGGGTGGGGCACATCACGATGTCGGGTCCACAGTGCCTGGCAGGCCGGCAGCCGAGGCTGTGGCGACCAGCCTTGTGGCCACCGAATCTCCACAAGCTTTTCCATCGGCGCCGCCAGGACAGGCGACCCTCAGGTGAGCAGGTGAGCAGGTGAGCTGGTGTGCCTCCGCCCTGCATCTCGTGGCTGAGGCCGCGGTGCCTCCGCTTTCTCGGCGGGGACGTGAGGCGAGCTGTCCAGCCCCTCTCCTGTCTCTGTGCTTCTGCTGAAAGTGTGGGCGCTCTGGGGCCCCTGTGAGGCCTGTGCCAGCTCAGGGGAGCCGGGGGCTTGTGGGCCTCCCCACACCCTCCCTGGCCATGCCCGCTGGGCCCCTGCCTCCTCTCTGCTGTGGCTTCGTGGTCAGGGGTCAGAGCCTGGCCCCGAGGACCAGCATGCCTTCAGAGCAGGAGGAGGCTGGCCTCAGAGCTGGACAGGGGGTCTGGGGTGGTCCCAGGAGAGCACAGTCACCACTGTTCCGGTTTGCATACCTGGGCCCTGCCCGCATCATCTCGCTTGGATCTCAGAGAACGCCCATTACACAGCAGAGAGACTGAGGCCAGCAAGCTGGTTGTGGTGGGAAGGGCCAGGCCCAGACCCTGGTGTCCAGGTGCTTTAACCACCGTGCTGACCACCTCCTTTGATCTCTGCCTTTGGCCAGCAGCTAGGCCCTGGCCGGGGAGTGCAGGTGAGGGGACGCCGAGGCTGGAGGCTCCGGGTGAGTGGCCTGTTGTCCCGGCCGGGAGGCTGAGGGCCGCGTGTGCTCCGCGCTTGGTCGTGTGGGAGCACTCCCTTGGTCTTCGGGCGAGCAGGGTGGGGAGCTGCCCCTGAGCCTCTATGAGGCCTCCTGTGGTGGAGCCGCGTCGCAGGGCACTGTGGCGGCGTGCAGGACTGGTGTGCTCCAGGTGCAGGCAGGACCCAGGGCCGGTGCAGTGGTCAGAGCCTCGCGCAGGAGCGGTGGACAGCGATGAGGAACCTGCCCTGAGCAGCTGTCTGATGTGCCCCGGGAGCACAGGTTCTGCAGGTCAGGGAGCCCCCCACCTGCCTTCCCTCCCACCATCTGTCAATCAAGCCTTTTCTTTCTTTCCTAAAAGTCCATTTTTACTGCCGGTTCTGTATCTTTCTTGTCTTTCCAGGATTTTAAAAATACCTAATCTAAATGACACTTGGCTAGGGTAAACTGGCCGCAGGTTGTATAAACAAAGCCGTGCTCTGTAAGCGTTGGGAGATAAGAGCCCTCTTGGAGGGTAATAAATTTTCATCAGTGAGCTGATGGTCGTGGGACTGCTTCTGTGAAGTGCAGTAGCTCAGCTGCTGGGCAGCCCGCGATGGGGACGGCCGCGTGCAGCCGCCGTCCCAGCAGCTGTCCTTTTTGGGCCTGTGACTTGTCTCTGGTGTTGAGAGAGCACAAGATTTCAGGGGGCAGCAGAGACAGGCGCTGATTTCTGACGCTGGTCGGGCGGCCCTCTCGGGGCCCACACGGCAGCGAGGGTCGGGGGGTGGGTTGGTCATTGCCCAGGACCCCTGCTCCCGACCCTGTGTCCTTCTAGAAACGAAGGATCAGAAGAACAGCAATACAGCTTGAGGGGTGGCGTGGGAAACTTTTCTCTCTTGTCGTGAACCTTGCACGTGCTGAGAAATGATCACATTTAAAAGTGGTTACGAAATATTTTCATAACCTGTATCTGATAAGGGATTACTATCCAGAATATATTAAGCACTCTAGCAACCCAACAGCAGAGAAACAAAACAACCAGATTAAAAAGTCGGCAAAGGGCTTGACAGATCCTTCTCCCAAGAAGAGAGACAGATGGTCCACAGGCACGGGGAAAGATGCTCAACATCACCGATCACCAGGAAAACGCAGATCAGAGCCACAGTGGGACTCCGCCTCCCACCTTTAGGATGGCCATTGTGAAAACAAAGCAAAACAGAAAATACCAATTGTGGGCGAGGACGTGGAGAAATCAGAACCCTCGTGCGCTGCTGGGAATGTAAAATGGTGCAGCTGCTGTGGAAGACGGTGTGGTAGGCAGTTCCCCAATTGCCACAGAATCCAGGAATCCTACTTTTGGGTACACACCCAAAAGAAGTGGAAGCAAGAACTCAACAGATATCTGTACGCCCGTGCTCACAGCAGCATGATTCACAATAGCCAAAGCTGGATGCAACCCAGGCGTCCTTTGGTGGATGAATGGATAGGCGAAAGTGGCCTGTGCACACCACGGAATATTATTCAGCCTTAAGAAGGGAGGAGAATCTGAAACAGGCTGCCACACGGGTGCACCTTGAGGACATCGTGCTCAGTGAAATAAGCCAAACACCGAAGGACCAGCTTTTTTGTAGGAGTATATGAGACTCTTAGGGTGGTCAAACACACAGAGATAAAAAGTAGGGACTTCCCTGGTGGTCCACTGGCTAAGACTCCCTGGGTAGTGGGCCCCGGTTCGACCCCTGATTAGGGAACTAGATTCCATATGCCACAACTAAAGATCGCACATGCTGGCAAAAAAAAAGAAAAGAAAAATGCTGTTTAGTGCAACTAAGACCCAGCATAGCCAAATAAATTTAATATTTTTTCTTTTAAAATAATGAGTATTACCAAGTCTGGGAGAGAGGGATGGGGGGTGGTTTTGTGATGGGTATAAAGTTTCAGTGTTGCAAGATGAACTCGGGAAATGGATGGTGTTGATGGTTGCACAATAATGTGAAGGTACTTAGTGCCTCTGAGCTGTCGATTTTAAAATGACTGAAACATTAAAGTGTATGTGCGCGCGCATGCTAAGTCGCTTCAGTCGTGTCTGCCTCTTTGAGGCCCCATGGCCTGCAGCCCGCCAGGCTCCCCTGTCCAAGGGATTCTCCAGGCAAGAGCACTGGAGTGGGTTGCCGTGCCCTGCTCCCCTGGCGCAGGGACTGAACACAGACCTCCTGCATTGCAGGGGGAGTCTTTACTGTTGAGCCAGGGGAAGCCCAAATTTTATGTATATCTTATGATAATTTTTTTAAATGCCACAAAGCAGAATTATTCTGGTCACTCAGGTGCTGGCCAGATGGGAGCAGGTGCCTCTGATCTGTGGTCCCCCCGCCTGGAGGGCAGCGCCCTGATGCCTTTTGTCCTGTTGTGGGTGCTGGCAGCATCCAGACGGATCCTGCAGAGCCCGGGTGTCTCATTCTGCGAGTTCCTGAACTCTTAACCTCTGTCTTGTAAACAGCAAAAGGAGCAGATTTGGTCATATAATTTTGTGTCTGGCACAGGGGTGAAATCTCTTTGATGTTTAACTATATATGAGAAGCTGCAAAGATGAACGTGGACCTTTAAGGCCCAGGGTAAGGAGAAGGGTACTCAGAGCCTGGGTGCCCAGGTGTCCCCGGGGGGGAGGGCAGCTCGGGGCTGGAATCCAGACCAGAGGCCGGTGCCTTAGGGGGAGACCAGCAGAGGGGTGAGACACTGCTGCCTCCCCGGCGTGGGGGGCTCTGCTCGCCCCAGCCCTGCCCTGTCCCCTGGCCCTGACCCCAGCTCGGCACGTGTGCTGGTCCAGGCGTACTTGGTTGGCATTCTGACACATCTAAGCAATCAGATGTGATCTCTCCTCTGTGTTTATTGGGGTGACATTCACATAGCATAAATAAACCATTTCAAAGTGGACGCTTCAGTGGCGTTCAGTACATTCAGGATGTCTGCAGCCACCACCGTGACTTTCAAGAGAGCTGGTGGCCCGAGGGAGAGGTTCTGGGCTTTTCTGTGAACCGCCTCCCCAAGAAAGGGGAGTCTCCAGGGGAGGCACCTGGGTCAGGACGAGACCCCCCATAGGCACAGATTTCAGGAGTCATGGAGGGAGCGCAGTGGTGAATGTTGTAGGTTGTAGGGTGGGGCGGTGGGGTGAGGCTTTTCAGGAAGGTCCGAAGTGAGCTGGGGCTTGGGCAGGTCCAACTGATGGGGCTCTGGGGGCCGAGGGGTGGACGGGCAGTGACTAGTCTCAGAGAGGGGCTTGGAAGCTGCCGTGTCGTGGGGATTGAGGAGCAGAGTTACCCCAGGCCTCTGGTGCTGGGGTTGACAAGTCCCAGGGTCGTGCGGTCAGGACCAGCCAGAGCCTTCACCCCCGCCATACTCCCAGATCTGAGCAGGGCAGAGATTCAGGGCCAGCCGGAGCCTTCACCTCCCTCATCCTCCCAGATCTGAGCAGGACAGAGATTCAGGGCCAGCCGGAGCCTTCACCCCGCTCATCCTCCCAGATCTGACCAGGGCAGAGATTGCCAGCCGGAGCCTTCACCCCCCTCATCCTCCCAGATCTGACCAGGGCAGAGATTCAGGGCCAGCTGGAGCCTTCACCCCCATCCCCCCAGTTCTGAGCAGGGCAGAGGTTCGGGCGGCCTCCTGGGAATGCTCTGGACCATCCTGTGTGGGATCCCCGCCGGGCGCGTCCACGTCCTCCCGCTCCCGTCAGAGCTTTGCTGGGCCTGCGCACAGACGGTTTGAGCTGCGGCTTCCTTGCTGAGCCCAGTCCTCTCTGAGTCCCTTCTGCAGAGTCCTGGCTTCACTTACAGACGTTTACAGGCTGCAGCCTGGGCTCCGTACCAGCCTCGGAAGCCAAGGGACTTGTGATCGGCCGGTCGTTAGACTGAGTCGAAGGTCTGGCCGCTTCTCTTCGGACCCATGCTCGTGGTTAGAGGCCTGCTGAGTTGGCTTCCTGGGGCTGCTGTAACAAAGTCCACCCCCACCCCCAGCAACTGGCGCCTTCAAACAGCGGGGGGTTTATTCTCTCACTGTCCGGAGGCCAGAGATCCGAAATCAAGGGGTCGGCAGGTGCTTGCTCTGAAGCTGTCGGTGGAGGGTCTTCCTGCCTCTTCGGGGCTGCTGGGATCCAGTCTGCAGGAACATCACTCCAGCCTGCCTGCCTCGGTTGTCACCTGGCCTCCTCCTCCGGGTGTCTCTGCGTCTTCTCCTCGCTCATGAGAACTCCACTTCTGCTGAGTCGTTGTTTTTGGCTGAGGGGCACGCAGGATCTTAGTTCCCTGACCGCGGTCGAACCCGAGCCCTCTGCCATGGAACTGCAGAGTCTTTACCCCTGGACCACCAGGAAAGTCCCTCCAGTTCTATTGACCTTAGGGCCCACCCCACATCCCTGGTGGCTCAAACAGTAAAGAATCTGCCTGCAATGCGGGAGACCCAGGTTCGATCCCTGGGTCAGGAAGATCCCCTGGGGGAGAGCATGGGAACCCACTCCCGTATTCTTGCCCGGAGAATCCCATGGACGGGGGAGCCTGGCGGGCCACAGTCCACGGGGCTGCAAGGAGCTGGACACGACTGAGCGACTGACACCTCCCACTCCTGGCTGTGCTGTGAGGGCCCCGTTGCTCAGTCGTGTCCGGCTCTCTGCAGCCCCGTGGACTGTGGCCCGCCAGGCTGCCCCGTCCATGGGACTCTCCGGGCAAGCATACTGGAACGCGTTGCCATGCCCTCCTCCAGGGGGTCTTCCCGACCCAGGGGTTGCACCCATGTCCCTGTGGCTTCTGCATTGCAGGCGGGTTCTTTAGCACTGAGTCCCCAGGGAAGCATCGTCTCCTGGACGACATCATCTTAACTTATATCTTCATCACACCCTCAAGGATCCTATTTCCAAATCAGGTCGCGTTCACGGGTACCAGGGGTTGGGACTTGGTCGTGTCTTTCGGGGCACGCAGTTCAGCCCACTACAGCACTTGCTGCATACTCAGGCGCGTAAGTGATTTCTTTGTGTGAAATCGGGTGATGGAACTTTCCCAGTGGAACTCACGGTTTGCCCACCGGAACACCCGAAACACAGCATGGGTCTCCTTGTTGTAGTGACCCATTGGGACCCTGGGCTTTTCTCTCTTCCCCTCAAACTCCTCTAGTTAGACTGAATGTCACACCCGGTGAGATCCTGTGTTGGTTACGATCCCACAGGCTCTGCACTGTCTATGTGCTTAGGAAGCCGTGGTGGCCTTTGGATCACGCTTCGAGGTCCCGTTTGGGCAACAGGGGTGCAGAGTGTGTGTTCAGCGGAGGGTGGGTGTGCGCGCAGGCGAGTGCTTTCAGATGACAGGGCCCCCTGCTCTGCGTTTTGTGCCTGATGCCGAGGGACCCGGCTGCGGGAGTAGCCTTTCCGATCCATCCTGTCTTCTAAGCGTGGAAAATTCTCCAACGTGCAATCGAAAGTTCCTCCAAATCTTTAGAGAAGAGAAAATGGAAAATATGAAGGTTTATTGTTCTGGGAGATTTCCTGTGCATCCGGCACGTGGCTGTCGGAGGTCAGGGGTGTGTGTGTGCGCGTGCACGTGTATGTGTGTGTGTGTGAGTGTGACAGGAAGTCCAGTGCAGTGAGTTACAGTGCGTGTGCAAGGGCACCTCACTGTGGAACAAATGTGACTGAGGAAGCGGAATTGGCGGCCGACAGTTCTGTGTCCAGACGGCACCACTTTCTGCTACATAGAAAGTGCTGGACGAGCGCGTTTGGGAGGGAAGCCAGGGGAGGTGGCCCGAAGGCAGGAAGCGGGAGCCTTCAGGGCGGGACAGCTGCCCGCCCGCCGCCGGGAGCACCGTTGTGTTTGCTGCGGGAACTCGGTCTCCCCCAGCTTTGTTTTTGTCTCATCAGTCTTTTTTTTTGAACCCAGAGTGACTTTGGGACAGTGTGGGAGCTGACCAAGCTCTTTCAGGAGCCAAACCAGTGCGCGGCAGCTCCTTTCTCTGCAGCTGGGAGGCCCTGGGAGGGGTCTTCATCCCTCTTTGAAGTGACCCCCTCAGGAAAGGGCTGCCTCCACCAGGACGCCCTCCATCCTGCTTCCCCGGAACCAGTGTGCCTCTGTGTTGGTCTTCTCTGGAACTGGCAACCCCAGCCTTGGGGTCCGTCCCTCCTAACCCCTGTTTGAAAACTAAGAGGATGTCTCCTGGCTCACCGGCTGGGACACGAGTTTGAGTCAGACCTGGTGGGTCAGCGCAGGTTCTTTTGGGCGGCAGGAGGGACTGAGCCAGGTAGCTTGGGGCACAGCTTCCTGCCGCAGGCCTGGGCTGTGGCCTGTGTCCTGAGAGCTGCTTTTAAACCCCATGCAAGCTGGTGAGAGGCAGAGAGCGCGGAGCCGGGGAGCACAGGCCGTGAGGTGGCCGCAGGAGCCCCGGGTGGGTCACGCTGGAGAAGGGGCTTCGCGGCGCGCCCGTTACCGTTGTTCTGTTACAAGGCCACCCGTGCGTGATACCCGTCAGCCGGCGCCATCTCATAGTGTCTGACAGTGTTCTCGGGGTCGGCTCAACAGGCCCTTTTAGGGAGGCGGCCCTTTTGGGAGGAAGCCCTTAGTGAAAGTGAGAGTCGCTCAGTCATGTCCGACTCTTTGCGACTGTACAGTCCATGGGATTCTCCAGGCCAGATACTGGAGTGGGGAGCCTTTCCCTTCTCCAGGGGATCTTCCCAACCCAGGGATCGAGCCCAGGTCTCCCGTACTGCAGGCGGATTCTTTACCAGCTGAGACACAAGGGAAGCCCAAGAGTACTGGAGTGGGTGGCCTATCCCTTCTCTGGGAGATCTTCCCGATCCAGGAATCGAACCGGGGTCTCCTGCATCGCAGGTGGGTTCTTTACTGACTGAGCTGTCAGGGAAGCTCGTGATGTCTGACAAGGTACTGTTAAGTCACTAGCATGCGTTGCGACTGGTTGCTTCTAGCGGAGTGGTGGGCGACTGTCCGGTGGGAAGGGAGACTGGTGTCCACCCTCGTCCTCGCGGGGCCTGTGCTGGGGGGCTGTAGCCGAGCCTGGAGACATAGCTTTGGGTCTTGACCCTTGACCTTCTGCCTGCTGCCCCTCGCTGGCACCAGAGTTGGCCCGGGGGTGTCGCCGTATAGGACTTCAGTGCTGATGTGGAGCCTGTCCTGGGCAGAGTGGGCTGGATGGTCACCTCTGTGTCCCCGAGCCTGACAGTCCTTCTTGCATGACACCCTGGACTCCGTCGGAGTCCTCAGGTCTCATCCCTCACGTCCAGCCCTGTGGTCCATCCAGGGCGCCACCAGCTCACGCTGACCAGGCCCCGTCCACTCCGCCCACCGGCGGATGCGTCTTCGCTTGTCTCTGCCCTTCCCCGCCCACCCCGTGACCCACCTGCCTCGGGCTTATCCAGCGCGGGGCTCCGCCCCCTTCCCCAGCTCCAGCCCCTCCACCTGGACCCAGCAGGTGTGTCTGGGCCTGAGGCTGTCTCAGCCCTCTTCAGTTCAGTTCAGTCGCTCAGTCGTGTCCGACTCTTTGCAGCCCCATGGACTGCCGCACGCCAGGCCTCCCTGTTTATGGCCAAGTCCCGGAGCTTGCTCAGACTTACGTCCATCGCGTTGGTGATGACATGCAACCGTCTCATCCTCGGCCATCCTCTGCTCCTCCCGCCCTCAATCCCTCCCAACCTCAGGGTTGTTTCTGAATGGTATCCCGTGTCTCATGCCCCCCCCAGTGCCCACCGGCCGGGGCCTCAGCCTTGGCTGCTGGAGGCCTGGCCTGGCACCATGGTGGCTGCTCAACCAGTCCCCAGACGGAGAGTCCCCCGCGAGTCACCTGGGACCCCTCCCTCGGCACTTCCTCCTGGGTCAGGTGCCAGGTGGCGGAACTGAGCTGATGGTGCCCCTGCTGCCCCCACGGGCACCCACGCGTCTCGTGTACCCTGGCACTCACCCCAGCAGCTCTGCTCCCCGCCGTCCCGGCCACCCAGTCACCCTTCCCAGCAGCCCAGTCTCAGCAAGGTGTTCTTCCTGTGATCCCGTGGCCCTGGGACTTGGCACACGCGNGTGGGTTGGTCATTGCCCAGGACCCCTGCTCCCGACCCTGTGTCCTTCTAGAAACGAAGGATCAGAAGAACAGCAATACAGCTTGAGGGGTGGCGTGGGAAACTTTTCTCTCTTGTCGTGAACCTTGCACGTGCTGAGAAATGATCACATTTAAAAGTGGTTACGAAATATTTTCATAACCTGTATCTGATAAGGGATTACTATCCAGAATATATTAAGCACTCTAGCAACCCAACAGCAGAGAAACAAAACAACCAGATTAAAAAGTCGGCAAAGGGCTTGACAGATCCTTCTCCCAAGAAGAGAGACAGATGGTCCACAGGCACGGGGAAAGATGCTCAACATCACCGATCACCAGGAAAACGCAGATCAGAGCCACAGTGGGACTCCGCCTCCCACCTTTAGGATGGCCATTGTGAAAACAAAGCAAAACAGAAAATACCAATTGTGGGCGAGGACGTGGAGAAATCAGAACCCTCGTGCGCTGCTGGGAATGTAAAATGGTGCAGCTGCTGTGGAAGACGGTGTGGTAGGCAGTTCCCCAATTGCCACAGAATCCAGGAATCCTACTTTTGGGTACACACCCAAAAGAAGTGGAAGCAAGAACTCAACAGATATCTGTACGCCCGTGCTCACAGCAGCATGATTCACAATAGCCAAAGCTGGATGCAACCCAGGCGTCCTTTGGTGGATGAATGGATAGGCGAAAGTGGCCTGTGCACACCACGGAATATTATTCAGCCTTAAGAAGGGAGGAGAATCTGAAACAGGCTGCCACACGGGTGCACCTTGAGGACATCGTGCTCAGTGAAATAAGCCAAACACCGAAGGACCAGCTTTTTTGTAGGAGTATATGAGACTCTTAGGGTGGTCAAACACACAGAGATAAAAAGTAGGGACTTCCCTGGTGGTCCACTGGCTAAGACTCCCTGGGTAGTGGGCCCCGGTTCGACCCCTGATTAGGGAACTAGATTCCATATGCCACAACTAAAGATCGCACATGCTGGCAAAAAAAAAGAAAAGAAAAATGCTGTTTAGTGCAACTAAGACCCAGCATAGCCAAATAAATTTAATATTTTTTCTTTTAAAATAATGAGTATTACCAAGTCTGGGAGAGAGGGATGGGGGGTGGTTTTGTGATGGGTATAAAGTTTCAGTGTTGCAAGATGAACTCGGGAAATGGATGGTGTTGATGGTTGCACAATAATGTGAAGGTACTTAGTGCCTCTGAGCTGTCGATTTTAAAATGACTGAAACATTAAAGTGTATGTGCGCGCGCATGCTAAGTCGCTTCAGTCGTGTCTGCCTCTTTGAGGCCCCATGGCCTGCAGCCCGCCAGGCTCCCCTGTCCAAGGGATTCTCCAGGCAAGAGCACTGGAGTGGGTTGCCGTGCCCTGCTCCCCTGGCGCAGGGACTGAACACAGACCTCCTGCATTGCAGGGGGAGTCTTTACTGTTGAGCCAGGGGAAGCCCAAATTTTATGTATATCTTATGATAATTTTTTTAAATGCCACAAAGCAGAATTATTCTGGTCACTCAGGTGCTGGCCAGATGGGAGCAGGTGCCTCTGATCTGTGGTCCCCCCGCCTGGAGGGCAGCGCCCTGATGCCTTTTGTCCTGTTGTGGGTGCTGGCAGCATCCAGACGGATCCTGCAGAGCCCGGGTGTCTCATTCTGCGAGTTCCTGAACTCTTAACCTCTGTCTTGTAAACAGCAAAAGGAGCAGATTTGGTCATATAATTTTGTGTCTGGCACAGGGGTGAAATCTCTTTGATGTTTAACTATATATGAGAAGCTGCAAAGATGAACGTGGACCTTTAAGGCCCAGGGTAAGGAGAAGGGTACTCAGAGCCTGGGTGCCCAGGTGTCCCCGGGGGGGAGGGCAGCTCGGGGCTGGAATCCAGACCAGAGGCCGGTGCCTTAGGGGGAGACCAGCAGAGGGGTGAGACACTGCTGCCTCCCCGGCGTGGGGGGCTCTGCTCGCCCCAGCCCTGCCCTGTCCCCTGGCCCTGACCCCAGCTCGGCACGTGTGCTGGTCCAGGCGTACTTGGTTGGCATTCTGACACATCTAAGCAATCAGATGTGATCTCTCCTCTGTGTTTATTGGGGTGACATTCACATAGCATAAATAAACCATTTCAAAGTGGACGCTTCAGTGGCGTTCAGTACATTCAGGATGTCTGCAGCCACCACCGTGACTTTCAAGAGAGCTGGTGGCCCGAGGGAGAGGTTCTGGGCTTTTCTGTGAACCGCCTCCCCAAGAAAGGGGAGTCTCCAGGGGAGGCACCTGGGTCAGGACGAGACCCCCCATAGGCACAGATTTCAGGAGTCATGGAGGGAGCGCAGTGGTGAATGTTGTAGGTTGTAGGGTGGGGCGGTGGGGTGAGGCTTTTCAGGAAGGTCCGAAGTGAGCTGGGGCTTGGGCAGGTCCAACTGATGGGGCTCTGGGGGCCGAGGGGTGGACGGGCAGTGACTAGTCTCAGAGAGGGGCTTGGAAGCTGCCGTGTCGTGGGGATTGAGGAGCAGAGTTACCCCAGGCCTCTGGTGCTGGGGTTGACAAGTCCCAGGGTCGTGCGGTCAGGACCAGCCAGAGCCTTCACCCCCGCCATACTCCCAGATCTGAGCAGGGCAGAGATTCAGGGCCAGCCGGAGCCTTCACCTCCCTCATCCTCCCAGATCTGAGCAGGGCAGAGATTCAGGGCCAGCCGGAGCCTTCACCCCGCTCATCCTCCCAGATCTGACCAGGGCAGAGATTGCCAGCCGGAGCCTTCACCCCCCTCATCCTCCCAGATCTGACCAGGGCAGAGATTCAGGGCCAGCTGGAGCCTTCACCCCCATCCCCCCAGTTCTGAGCAGGGCAGAGGTTCGGGCGGCCTCCTGGGAATGCTCTGGACCATCCTGTGTGGGATCCCCGCCGGGCGCGTCCACGTCCTCCCGCTCCCGTCAGAGCTTTGCTGGGCCTGCGCACAGACGGTTTGAGCTGCGGCTTCCTTGCTGAGCCCAGTCCTCTCTGAGTCCCTTCTGCAGAGTCCTGGCTTCACTTACAGACGTTTACAGGCTGCAGCCTGGGCTCCGTACCAGCCTCGGAAGCCAAGGGACTTGTGATCGGCCGGTCGTTAGACTGAGTCGAAGGTCTGGCCGCTTCTCTTCGGACCCATGCTCGTGGTTAGAGGCCTGCTGAGTTGGCTTCCTGGGGCTGCTGTAACAAAGTCCACCCCCACCCCCAGCAACTGGCGCCTTCAAACAGCGGGGGGTTTATTCTCTCACTGTCCGGAGGCCAGAGATCCGAAATCAAGGGGTCGGCAGGTGCTTGCTCTGAAGCTGTCGGTGGAGGGTCTTCCTGCCTCTTCGGGGCTGCTGGGATCCAGTCTGCAGGAACATCACTCCAGCCTGCCTGCCTCGGTTGTCACCTGGCCTCCTCCTCCGGGTGTCTCTGCGTCTTCTCCTCGCTCATGAGAACTCCACTTCTGCTGAGTCGTTGTTTTTGGCTGAGGGGCACGCAGGATCTTAGTTCCCTGACCGCGGTCGAACCCGAGCCCTCTGCCATGGAACTGCAGAGTCTTTACCCCTGGACCACCAGGAAAGTCCCTCCAGTTCTATTGACCTTAGGGCCCACCCCACATCCCTGGTGGCTCAAACAGTAAAGAATCTGCCTGCAATGCGGGAGACCCAGGTTCGATCCCTGGGTCAGGAAGATCCCCTGGGGGAGAGCATGGGAACCCACTCCCGTATTCTTGCCCGGAGAATCCCATGGACGGGGGAGCCTGGCGGGCCACAGTCCACGGGGCTGCAAGGAGCTGGACACGACTGAGCGACTGACACCTCCCACTCCTGGCTGTGCTGTGAGGGCCCCGTTGCTCAGTCGTGTCCGGCTCTCTGCAGCCCCGTGGACTGTGGCCCGCCAGGCTGCCCCGTCCATGGGACTCTCCGGGCAAGCATACTGGAACGCGTTGCCATGCCCTCCTCCAGGGGGTCTTCCCGACCCAGGGGTTGCACCCATGTCCCTGTGGCTTCTGCATTGCAGGCGGGTTCTTTAGCACTGAGTCCCCAGGGAAGCATCGTCTCCTGGACGACATCATCTTAACTTATATCTTCATCACACCCTCAAGGATCCTATTTCCAAATCAGGTCGCGTTCACGGGTACCAGGGGTTGGGACTTGGTCGTGTCTTTCGGGGCACGCAGTTCAGCCCACTACAGCACTTGCTGCATACTCAGGCGCGTAAGTGATTTCTTTGTGTGAAATCGGGTGATGGAACTTTCCCAGTGGAACTCACGGTTTGCCCACCGGAACACCCGAAACACAGCATGGGTCTCCTTGTTGTAGTGACCCATTGGGACCCTGGGCTTTTCTCTCTTCCCCTCAAACTCCTCTAGTTAGACTGAATGTCACACCCGGTGAGATCCTGTGTTGGTTACGATCCCACAGGCTCTGCACTGTCTATGTGCTTAGGAAGCCGTGGTGGCCTTTGGATCACGCTTCGAGGTCCCGTTTGGGCAACAGGGGTGCAGAGTGTGTGTTCAGCGGAGGGTGGGTGTGCGCGCAGGCGAGTGCTTTCAGATGACAGGGCCCCCTGCTCTGCGTTTTGTGCCTGATGCCGAGGGACCCGGCTGCGGGAGTAGCCTTTCCGATCCATCCTGTCTTCTAAGCGTGGAAAATTCTCCAACGTGCAATCGAAAGTTCCTCCAAATCTTTAGAGAAGAGAAAATGGAAAATATGAAGGTTTATTGTTCTGGGAGATTTCCTGTGCATCCGGCACGTGGCTGTCGGAGGTCAGGGGTGTGTGTGTGCGCGTGCACGTGTATGTGTGTGTGTGTGAGTGTGACAGGAAGTCCAGTGCAGTGAGTTACAGTGCGTGTGCAAGGGCACCTCACTGTGGAACAAATGTGACTGAGGAAGCGGAATTGGCGGCCGACAGTTCTGTGTCCAGACGGCACCACTTTCTGCTACATAGAAAGTGCTGGACGAGCGCGTTTGGGAGGGAAGCCAGGGGAGGTGGCCCGAAGGCAGGAAGCGGGAGCCTTCAGGGCGGGACAGCTGCCCGCCCGCCGCCGGGAGCACCGTTGTGTTTGCTGCGGGAACTCGGTCTCCCCCAGCTTTGTTTTTGTCTCATCAGTCTTTTTTTTTGAACCCAGAGTGACTTTGGGACAGTGTGGGAGCTGACCAAGCTCTTTCAGGAGCCAAACCAGTGCGCGGCAGCTCCTTTCTCTGCAGCTGGGAGGCCCTGGGAGGGGTCTTCATCCCTCTTTGAAGTGACCCCCTCAGGAAAGGGCTGCCTCCACCAGGACGCCCTCCATCCTGCTTCCCCGGAACCAGTGTGCCTCTGTGTTGGTCTTCTCTGGAACTGGCAACCCCAGCCTTGGGGTCCGTCCCTCCTAACCCCTGTTTGAAAACTAAGAGGATGTCTCCTGGCTCACCGGCTGGGACACGAGTTTGAGTCAGACCTGGTGGGTCAGCGCAGGTTCTTTTGGGCGGCAGGAGGGACTGAGCCAGGTAGCTTGGGGCACAGCTTCCTGCCGCAGGCCTGGGCTGTGGCCTGTGTCCTGAGAGCTGCTTTTAAACCCCATGCAAGCTGGTGAGAGGCAGAGAGCGCGGAGCCGGGGAGCACAGGCCGTGAGGTGGCCGCAGGAGCCCCGGGTGGGTCACGCTGGAGAAGGGGCTTCGCGGCGCGCCCGTTACCGTTGTTCTGTTACAAGGCCACCCGTGCGTGATACCCGTCAGCCGGCGCCATCTCATAGTGTCTGACAGTGTTCTCGGGGTCGGCTCAACAGGCCCTTTTAGGGAGGCGGCCCTTTTGGGAGGAAGCCCTTAGTGAAAGTGAGAGTCGCTCAGTCATGTCCGACTCTTTGCGACTGTACAGTCCATGGGATTCTCCAGGCCAGATACTGGAGTGGGGAGCCTTTCCCTTCTCCAGGGGATCTTCCCAACCCAGGGATCGAGCCCAGGTCTCCCGTACTGCAGGCGGATTCTTTACCAGCTGAGACACAAGGGAAGCCCAAGAGTACTGGAGTGGGTGGCCTATCCCTTCTCTGGGAGATCTTCCCGATCCAGGAATCGAACCGGGGTCTCCTGCATCGCAGGTGGGTTCTTTACTGACTGAGCTGTCAGGGAAGCTCGTGATGTCTGACAAGGTACTGTTAAGTCACTAGCATGCGTTGCGACTGGTTGCTTCTAGCGGAGTGGTGGGCGACTGTCCGGTGGGAAGGGAGACTGGTGTCCACCCTCGTCCTCGCGGGGCCTGTGCTGGGGGGCTGTAGCCGAGCCTGGAGACATAGCTTTGGGTCTTGACCCTTGACCTTCTGCCTGCTGCCCCTCGCTGGCACCAGAGTTGGCCCGGGGGTGTCGCCGTATAGGACTTCAGTGCTGATGTGGAGCCTGTCCTGGGCAGAGTGGGCTGGATGGTCACCTCTGTGTCCCCGAGCCTGACAGTCCTTCTTGCATGACACCCTGGACTCCGTCGGAGTCCTCAGGTCTCATCCCTCACGTCCAGCCCTGTGGTCCATCCAGGGCGCCACCAGCTCACGCTGACCAGGCCCCGTCCACTCCGCCCACCGGCGGATGCGTCTTCGCTTGTCTCTGCCCTTCCCCGCCCACCCCGTGACCCACCTGCCTCGGGCTTATCCAGCGCGGGGCTCCGCCCCCTTCCCCAGCTCCAGCCCCTCCACCTGGACCCAGCAGGTGTGTCTGGGCCTGAGGCTGTCTCAGCCCTCTTCAGTTCAGTTCAGTCGCTCAGTCGTGTCCGACTCTTTGCAGCCCCATGGACTGCCGCACGCCAGGCCTCCCTGTTTATGGCCAAGTCCCGGAGCTTGCTCAGACTTACGTCCATCGCGTTGGTGATGACATGCAACCGTCTCATCCTCGGCCATCCTCTGCTCCTCCCGCCCTCAATCCCTCCCAACCTCAGGGTTGTTTCTGAATGGTATCCCGTGTCTCATGCCCCCCCCAGTGCCCACCGGCCGGGGCCTCAGCCTTGGCTGCTGGAGGCCTGGCCTGGCACCATGGTGGCTGCTCAACCAGTCCCCAGACGGAGAGTCCCCCGCGAGTCACCTGGGACCCCTCCCTCGGCACTTCCTCCTGGGTCAGGTGCCAGGTGGCGGAACTGAGCTGATGGTGCCCCTGCTGCCCCCACGGGCACCCACGCGTCTCGTGTACCCTGGCACTCACCCCAGCAGCTCTGCTCCCCGCCGTCCCGGCCACCCAGTCACCCTTCCCAGCAGCCCAGTCTCAGCAAGGTGTTCTTCCTGTGATCCCGTGGCCCTGGGACTTGGCACACGCGCCTCCCAGCCTGCTTGTAGGAGCTGTACCCTCGGGTACTGCAGAGGCCAGCCTGGGTGATGTGTTTTCAGTGTCAGGATGGTTCATACTTTACCCAGAAAATCTGACTCTCTAGGCATTCTCCAGACTTCCCTGCTTTTAAAAAAGCTAATTTTGTTAACGAGATGAGCTGTTGGGGAAGCAGAAGCCACCCGAGGTATTTCAAGCAGGAAGGAATCTGACGCGGGGAGTTGGCGCTGGAGGCGGAAGCAGGCTGTCTGCTCTCCCCGCCCCTCGGTCTCTGCCCCTGCTCCCCGGAGACAGGTGGTCACCTTCTGTGGGCTGTCCATGCCACCCAGGGGTCGGACCAGGTCAGGATTTATGACAATCCTTCAGCAGCAGAACTCTCTGCACAGGAAACCATGGGTTTTTTTAATGAATGCATTCCAGCCGGGGGCCTTGGGACTCGACTGGGGAAGGGGGAGGCCACCGTGCAGGAGGGTGTCCATGTGGGCCCCCGCCCTTCAGGGGCGCTGAGTTCTGAAGGCGACACAGACTTGGGGGCGTGGGGTTTGGGGTGGACACCAGAGGCCCAGAGCGGCCTGGGCGCTTGCCCAGTGGGCTGGCGGGTGCAGGCAGGCCTCCCGGGGGTGGGGTGGGGCTCCAGGGCTGCGCCTGCAGTGACTTGCTCTTCTAGGTGGGGTGGGGATGACTCAGGCCGGCACCCTGGCCCGAGGCTCTTTCTGCGGCTGTGAGCTGATGCTCTTCCCGCAGCCCCGGCTTCCTCCACAGAGGGGCTTTTCCTTGAGGGTTTGCTGCCCTTGACACCTGGGAGGCGGAGCACAAAGGAGCCGGTTAGTCTGTGAGCGTGAGAGCGCGGGCAGGGAGAGAGACCCTGGTGCCCGCCTCGCAGCCGGGATCTGGCCACGTGGGGCTCTCCGCGTCCCCCCAGGTCCGATCAGACTCGCTGGCAGCCCAGAGAGACGGGGCCTCTGGAGACAGGAACGTGAAGCGGGCCTCGGTGGGTGGAATACCGGGGGGCCTATCTAGATGCCAGGGCTTCTGCGCCACACGGCTCAGCGGCTCAGGAGTGGCTCCCACAGTGCAGTGTAGGAACCTTGACCCTGGCGTTGGCGCCTAGCGGGGTGGGGAAGACCCGCAGTCAAGGTTAGAGGCGGGTCCATTCTCCAGGGCCTGTTCCCGATGGGGGGCTGGGCGATGAGAGAAAGGTGGGCGAGGCCGGTATGGAGCTGGCTCAGGCTGTACACAGGATGTTCACGCGGGCTTGTTGCTCTGAGGCCGTGTGATCTTTTGCTTCTGGCTTTCGCTTCTGGGCTCGTATTCCAAGGAGCACGTGGCAGGGAGAGCTGGGCCTGGGGATGGACCGATGGGCCGGACAGGAGCGTTGCAGGCGTGCAGGCAGCATCTCCCGTGACTGTAACGCCCACCCCCCGCCAGCTTGCTTCCTGCTTCTGGGTTTCATGGTGGAGGACGCGGCTAGGAGAGCTGGGCCTGGGGATGGACCGATGGGCCGGACAGGAGCGTTGCAGGCGTGCAGGCAGCATCTCCCGTGACTGTAACGCCCACCCCCCGCCAGCTTGCTTCCTGCTTCTGGGTTTCATGGTGGAGGACGCGGCTAGGAGAGCTGGGCCTGGGGATGGACCGATGGGCCGGACAGGAGCGTTGCAGGCGTGCAGGCAGCATCTCCCGTGACTGTAACGCCCACCCCCCGCCAGCTTGCTTCCTGCTTCTGGGTTTCATGGTGGAGGACGCGGCTAGGAGAGCTGGGCCTGGGGATGGACCGATGGGCCGGACAGGAGCGTTGCAGGCGTGCAGGCAGCATCTCCCGTGACTGTAACGCCCACCCCCCGCCAGCTTGCTTCCTGCTTCTGGGTTTCATGGTGGAGGACGCGGCTAGGAGAGCTGGGCCTGGGGATGGACCGATGGGCCGGACAGGAGCGTTGCAGGCGTGCAGGCAGCATCTCCCGTGACTGTAACGCCCACCCCCCGCCAGCTTGCTTCCTGCTTCTGGGTTTCATGGTGGAGGACGCGGCTAGGAGAGCTGGGCCTGGGGATGGACCGATGGGCCGGACAGGAGCGTTGCAGGCGTGCAGGCAGCATCTCCCGTGACTGTAACGCCCACCCCCCGCCAGCTTGCTCCCTGCTTCTGGATTTCATGGGGGAGGACGCGGCTGGGACTCGCGTGTGTTGGACCCCTTTCCTTTCCGTGTGAGTGTTTTGTATAGGGCACTGGACTTCCTTGTGTGAATAATGATGCCGGCTAACCCCCACAGCCTGAAAGCCTTACTCAGGACGCTCTGTGGGCCTGCCCAGGGGCATTTGAGGTCTCAGTCCCCTGACCAGGGATCGAACCCTTGACTCCTGAAGTGAAAGCAGCGTCCTAACCACTGGGACGCCCGGGAATTCCCCGTCGGGACTGATTTTGAACGTGGGTCTTTATCTCCCTGCCCGGCTGCTCCCCCGCCCTCTCTGCGTCTCAGTGGCACCCCGGGGTGCTCCATGGCACCTTCGGGCCCTCTGGGGGCTGTGATCCTGCGGGTGCCAGACTGTTCAGCCCAGAGCGGCTGTGGGCGCTGCCTCCCTTGCGTTGTCCACCGTACAGACGATAAAATCCGCAGTGAGATGTGTCAGTTCGTTCCCCACCTGGCAGACTGGAGGCCGTTGGGCGCGGGGCTGGGGTGGGGCCTGGCTTGTGCCAGCTCAGAGGCCTCCGCATGGAAATGGCTCGCGCTTCCCTGGAGGCAGCGGGAGCCCCAGTGAGTCCTGGTGGAATGCAGACCGCTGACGCCGGGGTGCCAGCGGAATCTGCCACTCCGCGGTTCCTCGGGCGGCCGGGCAGTGAGGAGGGAGGCCGGGCTTGTGTCGGGCCAGGAGGCGCTCACAGGCTGGCAGTGCCGGGGGGCTGCCGGGTGGTCACCGAGGGCCCCCTCTGGCCAGTGGGGAGAGTGGCTCGTCCAGGCGCTGCCCCACGTCGGGCAGTGCCCTTGTGGCCCCTGACCTTCCATCTGCTCGCCTGGGCCCCCCGCCCCCTCTGCTTCTGCCCTCAGTGACGCCCTGGGATGCCCTCTTGTGCCCAGGGGCATGTGACACTGTGAGTGCCCCCCGCCGCCCTGAGAGCTCGTGGCTGTCCGTGCTGTGGGTGCCCAGCTCGACATGAAGGAACACCAGTGTTTGTTGAATGGATATATGCCGGCGCGCCAAAGACACAGAGTGGAGTTAACCTTGGGTTACAAACTGGGGCCGCAGGGAAGGCCTGCCCCGTGTCGTGCTCTGCTTGGGAGAGCCGTGGTGGGGCGACGCGCCGTGCCCCGCCGGGGTTTAGCAGCCTCGGCCGGGGGTTGTCAGGAGCCTGGGTGGTGCTCACAGGCCGTGGCCCTGCTGAGCCGGCCCCGTGGTCTGCAGGGAGGGACGCCCGGCTGCACTTGTGGCCTTGCTCTTGCCCTGTATTGGTCGTGTGTTTTAATCCCACCTACGGAGCCTGAAAAGTGAAAGTGGTGGTCGCTCGGTCGTGTCCGACTTTGCACCTGTGGCCCGCCAGGCTCCTCTGTCCACGGGATTCTCCAGGCAAGAGTGCTGGAGTGGGTTGCCATTCACTTCTCCAGGGGATCTTCCTGATCCAGGGATCAAACCTGGGTCTCCATATTGGAGGCAGACTGTTTACCATCTGAGCCACCAGCACCTAGGTAAAAACAAAACCAGAACAGCTACTGAGCAGACAAGCAGAGGAGAATAAATAACTGTGCGTTATTTATTCATTTATTATTTTTGGCCACACACACCATGTGGGCTGTCAGTTCCCCGACCCGGGATCGAACCTGTCTGTGTTGCCTGCGGTGGAAGCCCAGCTTCTTCACCACAGGACCCCTGGGGAAGTCCCAACACTGTGCTTTTAAATCTTTTAAAGCTTTATTGTGGACTATTAATAGAAATTGCTTTTCCGAATCAAAAGCATTCTTGGTTTGTTCAAAAAGCTCACTCAGAAAATTCTTCCCATGTTGAAAAGCAGTAAAGAGGAAGTGGGCTTCCCTAGTTGCTCAGCGGTAAGGCATCTGCCTGCAGCGCGGGGGATGCGGGAGATTCGGGTTTGTCCCTGGGTTGGGAAGATCCCCTGGAGGAGGAAATGGCCACCCACTCCAGTATTCTTGCCTGGAGACTCCATGGACAGAGGAGCCTGGCGGACCAGGCCATGGGGTCGTAGTCCACGGGGTCGCGAGGAGTCAGACACGACTGAGCAACTGAGCACCCGGGAGCAAAGGCGGGAGCAGGACCTCGCCGGCCCCCACGCCCAGGGACAGCCCCGCCCCTGCGGCCGAAGTCAGCCTTTCCCTGGGCCCTTTCTGGCGTTTCTCTGGCTGTGTCTGCGGGGAGGAAGGTGGTGGTCCCCGCTCATCCTGGCCTCGCGGTGCGCCTGCCTGAGCCTTGCTGGGGTTGTCATGGTGATGGAGCTTTTTGTGAGGCACCTCTGGGGCCCTTGCCCTGGAGAGCCGTCCCTTTGTCCGGGGACAATGGGGCCCTGAAGGACCGTGGTGTATCTGGCTCGCTTTAATGACCTTCGAGGGGAACCCCTGGGGGGGGGTCCCTGTATCCTTGGAATGAGCTGCTCCTCTCCTGAACGGCTCACCCTCGGATCGCTCGCTTTAAACGACACGTGTGTGTTTCGCGGCGGAGGCCTGAGCTGTTCTGACCTCACCGCCGGGGCCAGAGGTGGACTCTGAGGGTGGCCCGGTGGCGGCCCGTCTGGGTCTGCCTTCTGCAGAGGGTGCAGAGCCAACCCGGTCTCCAGCCTCTGCGACAGTCGCCCTGGGGAG
Organism: Philantomba maxwellii; assembly: GCA_006410695.1. NCBI lineage: Eukaryota > Metazoa > Chordata > Mammalia > Artiodactyla > Bovidae > Philantomba > Philantomba maxwellii. The sequence continues at coordinate 1,225,275 of SJYS01004463.1, read as the reverse complement.
CATGCTCACCCTCTTGGGCTGCACCGCCTCCCGCCGTGTTCCGGACGTGGGGCTCCCCGCCACCGCCGCCTGTGTGTTGGACACGGGGGTGGCCCCTCCCCGGAGCCGCAAAGCTCCAACCTTGTCACCTGTGTTCAGGGAGGCGGTGGCGGCGGGTTGAATGGAGGAAGCGAGAGCCTGCTGGGTGCTTGTGAAGCAAACGCCTGCTGGCTCCGGGCACGGGGCCCGCCTGCCTCCCGGGGCCACGGGCCCCCTTGCTGGGCCTCTACCAGCCGACCCTTTGTTCACCCCCAGCCAGGTGTCCCCTTCTTCCTCAGAGGGCATTCCCCAAGTCCAGTCCCTCCTGAGCACCCCAGAGGCCCTCACCTCTGTCTCACTCCCACGCTTGCCATCTGTCGGCCCCCAGAACAGCTTCTCCCCATCGGCACTGTTGCCATCCGAGGCCTGGTCATTCTCTGTGCACTGGGGGATGGGTTTTTTTTTTTGGCAGCACCACTCAGAGCGGGATCTTTGTTTTCTGTCCAGGGATCAAACCTGCGCCCCCAGCTTTGGAAGCTCAAGTCTTAATCACTGGACCGCCAGGGAAGTTCCACCAAGCAGCATCGCTGGCTCCCACCCTCCAGGCTCCAGGCTCCCCACCCCCAAAGTCCCAACAACCAAAACTGTTCCTGGACATCAGCCCAGGTGCCCTGGCCTCTCCCCCATCCTTGACGTGACCGCCTAGAGCTGGGCATCTGTTCGGAGGGTCCTGCCTCTTGTCTGTTGGGTTTGCCTTTGATCCCCTTGCCTGATACAGCCCAGGCACCCAGGGAGCCCTCAGGAAACCCTCAGGGGTCACGGCGTGTATGGTCTGGTGGGGCCGGCTCGGGGCTGGTTGCGTGGAGGCCGCGCAGAGTGATCCGTGCAGCAGAGAGCTGGGCCTGTGGGTCTCGGCTGGGACAGAGGCTGGCTCAGCCCGACCCCGCCCGGCTGTGTGACGCCGCCTGGCTTTCCGGGGTGCCCGCCACCCTCTCAGCCCCTGTCTCCTCACGTAAGGGGTGTTGAGGCCGCCTTGCAGATGTTGTGGACACTGGGACCCCCAGTGCAGGCCCCCCAGACCCCAGAGTCCTCTGATCCTGCCCCAGGAGGCTGCAGGAGGACTGGGGCGCCTGCACCCTCTGACCTCACCCGCAGCAGGCCCTGGGCACGCTGGACTGGAGGGACCACTCGTAACAGGGACAGGGCCCCCAGAGCCCCTTGGCTTTGTGCTGATGCCTTTAAGATGGAGCAGAGAACGAGGCTGGTCACCGCCTTGTCCTGTCTGGTCCGGGGGGCTGTGGTGGCGGAGTTACGGGAAGGACCCTGGGCTGGCCCGCTGATCCGGAGGGTCCCAGACATGGTAGTGGCATCCCTGGTCCTTGCGGCCGGCGGCCCCGCGGTCACCTCGGAGCCCCCCGGCTCCCCGACGCTGACGCCTCTC
>SJYS01004463.1:1205863-1217289 GCA_006410695.1 Philantomba maxwellii | reverse complement strand
GGGGAGGGGGGCTGCGCGGGGCGGCAGGACACTCGGAATTTGGCGAGGAAGCGAGGGAGGGGCGGCACGAGAGTGTGTGAAATGCCACACCACAAAGGGCTCTTGTGGGCCGAAGGGCCCCGCGGGGGCGGGAGCCCCCAGGGCAGAGAGCGAGCAGGGCCCCCGGCCAGTCTGACCCCCGCGTTCCCGGCTGGCGCCCCCTCCTCTCTCCCGCACGTACGTGGGCTCCTGCTTGGTGTCCAGGACGTTGGCGGGGGTCTGCCCCTGGTGGCCCACCCTGGTGGAGACGGAGGGCTGCCGGACAGAGGGGACCTGGAGGCGCTGTGCTCGGCCGAGGCGGCCCTTGCCCGGTGTCCCCGCTCCACGGGCAGCGGCCTGGCTGTACGCACATCCCCAGTGCCGTGGCTGTGGCAGGACCACCGGCGTGGCCGGGGCGGTGGTGGCGTGGCAGGATCGGACGGGATTTGGGTGACATGCAGAAGGCTCCAGAGCACCCCGGGCAGCGTCCACCCCCGACAGCTGGGTCTCAGGGGCCCTGGGCTGGTGGGTGATTGTGGAGGGCCAGCGGGCCGGGCCGGCTGGGCACTCTCTGAGCACCGAGTTCCCCCCAGCATATCATCCCACTGAGGAGCCCACCCCCCAGGGCAGTAGGTGGATGGCCAGGGAACTGGACTGGGGGGAGGGAGGCGGGAGGCACGGGCACACCAGGCCGGCCAGTGTGTCCCCGGCGGGCTCCTGCGGTGTGCTGGGCTGCGAGGGGTTCTGGGCCAGGGAAGGAAGCAGGCAGCATGCCCCCCTCATCTTGCCCACCCTGCCGTGGGGACCTCCCACCCGGCTGGACAGGGCTCCTCAGCACTCCGAGCAGGCTGGGACGTCAGGTGGCACGGCCGGCCAGTTTGGGGATAGGGAGGTTCCCGAGGGCACCTGCAGAGGCCTGGGTGGAGGGTGAGGGGCAGTGAGGGTCAAGGATTGGTCAGCTGTGCCGAGGGGCTGAGCGGGAAGGAGTGACGGGGTGGGGTCGGCACGCCCACTGCCCACCCTGCGGGGTAGAGCAGGAAGCTGGTGAATGTTGGGTGCCGGGGGCAGCCAGAGCCAGTGCTGGGGGGGCCGTCAGCGTAGGGACACCCTTGGGCACCGCAGAGAAGTGTGCGTTTGCCCACTGGAGGAGCTCGGGTGATGGTGGTCTCTGGGGGAGCCCAGCAGTTTCCCCGACCCCCCAGGCCGTGGCAGGTGTTGGGGGTCTGGATGGAGGCAACCCCCAGCTGTGGGTGCCTGGCTGCTGCCTCGGTGGGCTCCGCTGGCATCTGTCTCAGCATCTTTGGGGTACCCTTGGGCCCCAGCCCCCCGTCACTGCCCGTCTCTCCAGGGACCTCTCGGCGCCTGTTTGCATGTGGATGATGGGCTGGAGGCCTGAAAGTCTTCTGAGAGTCAGAGTGAGCTCTTGACTTGAGCTCGCATGTCTGAACCCCGTCAGTGTGAATGGGTTGCTCTGTGTCATTGGGGGAGGGACTTCGGTGCTGGGTGTTCTGGGAGCATCCCCCAGAGGGATGGTCTTGGCGATGGGTGGGAATTCCAGGGAGAGAGATCTTTCCAGTCATTCTGGGACTGGAGCCGGGGTAGGGGGGCCCTGGTGAGCCGGACCCCTGATCTGCAGAAGGGGCCTGGTCTGAGGGCAGGGGCAGGTGTGGAGTGGGGTCTGGAAAACGAGGGGAGCAAAGACAGTCTGGCGGGGAGAGGGGCCTCCCTCGCCAGGTGCGCCCAGGTCAGAGCGCCCTCGGGGCTTGTCCGCAGTGCTCTGCAAGTCCTTCCGGAGCCAGGCTTTTTGGGGAAAGGGGAAAGATGGGTGGAATAGATTAACTTTATCTTTTTAAAAAGTTCTGAAGAATCTTGTTAAAGAGTAAAACAAGCTTGTAAACATTCAGAAGCGCACAATTTTCTGTGAATCCTGCCATACATTTTTCTGTGGATAGAAATATACATGGAGTTCTTTGCTTCACCTCCCCATCTGCCCTCCACGTGCTCCTTCAAGTGGATTGCCGTGGACGTTCCAGTCTAAATTCCTAGAAGTGAAATTATTTCACTTGCCTTTGGAAAGTTTGGACTAAGTTGTACCCAAATCCTCTGCCTTTGCATCATCACGGGAAATATGCATCTTTTTCATCCTCTCTAATCCTGTAGATAAAGTGTCTTCCTTTTTTGATGTGTCTTGGGAGAAGGGAAATAGTTTTCCCATCAGTTTATCAACCATTCCTGCTGCTTCTGTGAATCGCCCGTCTGCTTTTTCCATTAGATTGCTCATATTTTACTGATTTACCTTTGCTCTGTGTGTATTTGTAGGATCTCTGTATATACAACGTGCCTTTTTACATCTTGCACACTGCTTTTGTAGTTTTGAACTCTTCTCTTAACGCAGTGGTATCGTAGCTCGGTGGGGTGACTTGAGGGAACTGCGGCCGTTCTCACCCCTGGCTTCTCCGTGTCCCAGGACCCTATCGCCACCGCCGAGGGGTGACCGAAGGAGAGGGAGCCCCAGGCTGAGTCCCTGTCCAGGCTGACGGCCAGTGGGAAGCAGACACCACCAGCACAGCCACAGCCCCTGGCCCGCAGGCCCAGTGTCCGCTCAGGGCCCCTGGATGCAGACGCTGGGCCTTCTGGCGCATTCTCCGGCTGACCTCCTGGCTGGAAGCAGGCAGCAGAAGGCGTCTGGTGGTTGATCGAACATCACCGGACCACCGGCAGGTTGGATTCCTGGGTGCAGGACACTGTGCCCAGGGCGGGCAGGCTCTGAGCCTGCTGGCATCTTAGGTCCTGTCCCCAAGAGCTCCAGGGACCCCACGGTGGAGCTAGCTGAGCCTGTACATCCAAGACCACTTCCATCACCAGGAAAGAGCCTCACCAGGAAGAGCTGCTGGTAACCAAGCCTCTGGAGGGCGTGGGGGCAGAGAAGGGGAACGGCGCTCGTAGCCTCTGGAGTGGGCGTGTCCAGCTGGATCTGCGGCCAAGCACAGGAGGGTGGTCTCGCTGCTCCCAGGGTTACCCCTGTGCCGCTCACCCGCCGTGGGAGACCTTGCCGTCAGTCATCCCTGGCCTGCCTCCCGTGTCTTCTTGGTTTAAAAGCATCTTGTTCCTTTCTCCTCATGTCAGGGAGCCCATCACTGTGCCAGAGAGGATTAAACAGTATTCAGACATTCTTTTCTCAGGCAGGTACTCCCAGCTGATAGAAAGATGCGTTTAGTTCTTTCTCACGGGAGGTGTTCAAATGTCAAAGGGTGATGTTTGCTTTAAAAAAAACAGCATTATAAGTTCTGCCTTTGTGGGCGGGCGTTAAAAGTATGATGTTACGTGTGTGTCATGCGAACAGACTGGTTTTCAGCTCTGATGGGCCACCGCCAGCCCGGGAGTGCACCCGGCCAGCTCTGCCGCATACAGGGAGGTCGTGAGCCGGCCATGCCTCTCAGCAGGCTCCGGGCGGGGGTCACGTCGGTGAGTTCCACTCTGAGGCTGCGGTTGAAGCCCGCTTGTTGCTAAGAACGTAGGCGGGATGGTGGTGATCAAGGCCCCTTCAGGAACGGTGACATCTGACCAGGGACCCCTGGAGGCCTTGCGGTGAATTCCCCCAAAGATCAGAAGGTGCAGGTGTGGCCCGGCCCCGGTTCTTTTGTGGCAGTTATGGGGCCATTCATGCCCCCTGTGGTAGCCCTCCTGCGTCATTTTGCTAGTGGCCTTTGTGCCGGCCCCCATTCAGCCCGCCCCGCCATCTGAAAGAGCACCGAGCTGCTGCTGTCATTGTCCCGAGGTTACTGATCAACCTCCCGCCCGCCTGCCCGCAGGGCTGCCTGTGTCCATGGTTACCGCCGCCACCGCGATTGTGATCCCAGAGCCCTGGGGGAGGGGCCGGAGCCGCTCCACAGAGCAAGCGTCTCCAGCAGGCGGTTGAAACCCTGCACCAGGGTCTCACTGCTGCGTTACTGCGCGCTTTCCTCGTGTCCTGCGTCCCCGGGGGCTGCGGGCTCAGCTCTCCTGTTAGGCCAGCGCTGTGGGCGAGGGACTGAGATGGAGTTACAGCAGGCGAAGTCCAGCTGGGGTTGGGGGGACCATCCCTTCTGGGGGTCTGGTATGTTCCAGGGGAGAGGAGCAGGGAGGACTTTGGCTATAGGGAGGGGATGTGCAGACAGGGGAGGGGTTTCAGGCCCACCGGTCGGAAAGATCCAGAAGGAAGCTGGTGGAACCCTTGGCATCTGGCAGCTTGGGATTTTGAGCATCAGAAACAGAGGATGCTGGGAGATGGGGGCAAGGGTGGAAGGGCCAGGGGCACAGGGCAAGATGACAGGGTACAGCCTCAGAAGCCCCTGGATAATTCCCCGCGGTCGGGGGCTGGAGATGGGCGCAGGCTGAGTCCTGCCTCCTTCCTTGCTGCTGTAGCCAGTGACTGTCCTTGGGACAGCAGTCTCCGGGCGTGTATTCCAGGCGCCTGGAAAATAGATGTGCAGCAGTGGATTTGCTGCTTCACAGACAGAGCGTGTTTACATTTTGAATGAATTACCAAATTGTCTTCTAAAAATGCATCACTAGGTGACATCCTTGCCACTGGCTCAGAAGCTTGGTAATCTGTGTCTCCCCCTAAGCTCCATGTTATCATTGTCTAAAACGTTCGCCAGTCTGATGGGTGAAAAATAGCCGTCTGTTGAATTTTTGCCCTTCTCTGGTTTCCTGGAGATGGAGCGTCTTTCCACAGGTTTATCGGCCATTTGCATTTCTTCTGGGGCCTGCCAATCCCTGGGCTCCCTTCCCCTGGTTTCTGGTGCGGGGTTTAGCATTCCCAGTCCCACGATTATAGAAATGTCCCACGTTTTATTTTTTTAATTTTTTAAAAGAGTATTCCTGTCATGTATGGCTCTTTAATTTGTTGAGTTAAACATGGGGCAATGGTGTAAAATCAAGGTTACTTTCACCAGTGGTCTCAATATGTTTTATTTGCGCAGTCCGTCCCCCGCTCCTTGAAATGCCACTTCCATCACAAAGCGCGTGCCCACAACCAGGTAAGCGGACCTGTTTCTCACCCTCTGCGGGGCTGTTTGTCCCCACCCAGCTCGCTGTTTTAATGACCGATACACCTTAGGTCTCCTGAGAGCCAGGGCTGCATAATTCTTCTCATTGTTTTTGTTTGTTTTAGAAAAATATTTGCTGATTTTTTGTTTTTCGACGCGTGGGGTCTTAGTTGTAGCACCCTGGATCTTCTGTTGCAGGGCACGAGCTTCCTTCAGTTATGGAGAGCTGGCTCAGTAATGGTGATGCAAGGGTTTAGTTGCCCCGAAGCATGTGGGATCTGGGCTCCCCCACCAGGGATGGAACCCAGGTCCCCTGCATTGGAAGGCGGATTCTTAACAACCGGACCTCCAGCAAAATCCTACTCTCATTGTTCCTTATCATGACTTTCTTGGGCTGTTCTTATGGGTTTTCTCTTCTGTGTGAGTGTAAAAATACCTCATAAGGCTTCAGTGAATAATAATAATTAAAAAAAAAACCTGTAGGGATCTTGGTGTATTGGTGTATTACATTGTGTATATGGATTACTTTGTGTCATGGGTTAACTAGTGGGCCCCTAGGAAATACATCTACCAGGAACCTGTATGGGTGGCCTTCTTTGGAAAAAAGGCCTTTGCGCATATAGTTAAGGGTCTCAGGATGAGATGGGCTTGAACGAGGCGGGGCCCTGAGTGCAGTGGCAAGCCCCGAGGGAGCAGAGCGGGACCCAGAGGGAGAAGGCCATGTGGGCTGAGGGTGACTGGCAGCACCAGAAGCTGGGAAGAGGCAGAGAGCAGGTGCTGTTTCAGAGCCTCTGGAAGGAGTCAGCTCCCCCAGCCAGACCTTGGTTCCAGACCTCTGGCCTCCATGGCTGTGAGGGAATAATTTCCTGCTGTGTTGACGCCACCCAGTTTGTGGCAGTTTGTTGCGGCAGGTCCAGGAACCCAGTGAGCTTTGGTTCAAGGCGTATCTTCTTGTTCAGTCCCTAAGTCATGTCTACGACCCCGTGGACCGCAGCACACCAGGCTTCCCTGTCCTTCACCACTCCTGGAGCTTGCTCAAACTCATGTCCTTTGAGTCGGTGATGCCATCCATCCATCTCATCCCCTTCTCCTCCTGCCCTCAATCTTTACCAGCATCAAGGTCTTTTCCAGTGAGTCAGTTCTTGTCTTTCTGCCTTAGAAACATGGTATGTCTTTCATCTCTTAATGTTGTCTTTCATGTGCTGTAGTAAAATCAATCATCTCTTCCACATACAGGCTTCATTTTAGGCTCGTTTCTAGGGATTTCATGGGCTTTGTTGCTGTGGTGAGGACTCTGTCGATTTTGATTGTATTTTTAACTGGATCTTGCTGGGTGCTGTGAAGTAATTAATTTTTGGTGATGCTGCATCCAGCCACCGTCACAAGCTCTCTAATTAAAATAATTCCTCAACTGATTCTCTAGGAGAGCTGTCGTATTGACTCAGACAACAAAGATTTTGCTCCTTTCGTTCAGATATATCCTCTCTGTCCTGTCTTTTTCTGTCTTACTTTGTGATCAGGTGGCTTTTACTCGCTCAGACCCTCTGTGGCCCCTGTTCATTTGCTAACAGACTGGACCAGGATCTCCTGGCATGAAGTCCAAGAGCCTTGTGGTAACACTCGGTGGCACTAATGACTTAGCTTGTATCACCCAGTCAGTATTCATTTGGTTTCTACGAGAGACCAGACCTTTGATTTAGGTTCTGAATTTGCAACATTGTGCTGGAAGTCAGCCAATACAATAAAACAAACAAAAAAATACCTGTAAACATAACACTGTTATTATTATGAATAATAAAATCTATAAATAATAACATTGTTATTATTCACAGATGATGTGATTACATACAAAGAACATTCAAAAGAATCTGCAGGCAAATGGTTAATAATAAGGGACTTCAATAGGATTGCTGGATGCTTGGGTAATATATGAGATCAAATGTGTTCCTGTGTACCAGCAGTAAATGGTAAATGAAATAAGATGTATCATTTTCAGTAGCAGAAAAGATCAGATAACTAGAAATAAATCTAATAAAAGATGGACAGACAACTCTAAAATGTTATTATGAGAAGTTCAGATAGACTTAAGTACGTGAAGGAGGGATTAACTGTGTTCTTGGATTAGAAAACTCAATATTGTACAAATGGCATTTCCCCCCAGACTGATGTATAGATTCAGAGCAATGCTAACCAAAACCCACAGGATTTTTAGGGGAAATTGAAAAAAAATGGACAAGTTGGTTATGAAACATATGTAAATACATATAAAATTTACATGTAAATTTGGGCTTCCCTGATGGCTTAGGCGGTAAAGAATTCATCTGCAATGCAGAAGACCCAGGGTCAGTCCTTGGGTTGAGAAGATCCCCTGAAGAAGGGAATAGCAACCCACTCTAGACATGTATGCAAGTTATACATGCAACTTGTTACATGTATAACTTGTTAATTTACATATAAGCTCACAGGTAAATGAAATCGTATGTAAACTTTGTTTGTACATAAAATTGGCCAAGAAGATCCAAGACAACCTTGAAGGACGAGGAGGGTGGACTTGGTCGGCTACGTGTCAGGCTTCTTACAAAGCCATTGTGATTAAGAGGGTCGGCCACTCGCCAGGGACAGCTAGATAGATAGGCCAGGTGAACTGACCAGAGAGCCCAGGAAGCAGGCTCTGCACGTTCAAAAGTTTAACTGATCAAGTAACAAAGAACAAATCGAGAAAACAGAAGAGCTGAGTTACTCTCCGTAGATCCTGTGCCTGCCGTTGATCTGGATGTGCTGCATTCCGAATATCCTCTTCTGACCCGTCTTAAGATGCACTAACTTCCTCATCAGCTGGACCTGTTCTGCTCCGTCTAAGTTGGCAGGTCCCTTGCTCACAGGCAGGGGTCCTGCATGATAGTTTCCCCAAGCACCCGGGCACCCCGATGGCATATCACATCCTCATCCCGCTTATCCTTCTGTCCCTGGAGGCCTTCGGGCCCAGCAAACTTTCCTGATAGAGGGACCCGTCCCTGGGGCTCCCCGTGGGCAAGTGAGAGAAAGGACACAGACCAGGGTCACTGTGCGGTGGCCGTTGCTGACAGCCGGGATGCTGCTCAGTTTCCCAGGGCAAGGGAGAGTCCCACACGACAAAGAAGGAGCCCACCCCAGCGCTCAGTGTCCCAGGGCAGGGGACAGTCCCACGCGACAAAGAAGGAGCCCACCCCAGCGTCCACGGGGCCCGGGTGGAGAAGTCCGACTTCAGGAGATGTACCGTGCGGATTTCAGCTGAGCTCCTTCCTGCGCTGGGGGAAGGGTGTCCTGACTCCCTCCTACATGCAAGAGGCAGCGAGTGTAAGAAGGTCCTGGAGCCCCTGACCGGACATGGGCTTGCATCTTCACACACCATTAGCCAGTTCGGTGACCCTGGGCAAGTCATGTAACCTCCTGACCCTCTGAGGCCTGATCAGAGCTGCCCAGGAGGATCGTATGAAGAATTTTATGACATTCCCAGGGTCAAGCCAGGCTGGGCGCTGGGTTGTGGTTGGTGGATGAGGAAACCCCGTCTGTGTCTGAAGCATGGGCGGCTGCATCGGCGGAAAGGGTTGCATTTTTCTGTTGTTCTCAAGGCAAACCCCAGCCCCCCAGGTCTGCAGGCTGCAGCACGTGCCCTGTGAAGTGGTAGGGGGAGGCCATCTGGGGTTACCTGGCGTTTCACCCTAGGTCGTATCTCAAAGGTATTTTTTGAGTAAAATGCTTATGGCCCTAGAGGGCACAGGTGAGTTTTTATTTATCTCTTACCGTGACAAAAACCGTTGGGGCTGAGAATAGGAATGTTTAGATGGAGGCCGCAGGCAGAGTGTTCAGGAGCCCAGCTCGGCTAGAAGCTCTCCCGATGGCCCCTCCAGAAGCCGTTCTCCGCCTCTTTCTCATCAGGTGCGCAGCCGGGGGCAGGACCCCGAGCGTCTCGGGGCTCTTCCAGCGGGAGGAGACCAGGGCCCCACTCCAGGCCTCTGGGTTGGGGTGCCCGGGTGGCCCTGGTGCTCTTTGCACATTGAAAGCCAGGCCTCAGGAAGTGCCCCATTTGCTCGTGGCAAATGGGGCGAGGAAGCTGAGAACGGCAGGGGAAGGGCTCTCACGCCCACCAGGCTGGGCAGCTGCGCCCCTGACCTGAAGGCTCATCCTGGGAACTCCCAGCCCCAGCGTGTTTCTTCCCAGACAGACTGAACACTGCTCTCGGAGACCTGGGCCCAGGCTCGTCTGAATCAGGGGAGGCCGGGGCCCCTTGGAATCTCAGCAGTGTCTGCCCCCCAATTACAAGGGGCGGGACGGCCACTCGGCACCTGCAGAGGCCTGGGTGCCCCAGCTTGGGCCTCCTTGTCTCCCGCGGTCATTGAACCCTTCACAGTGGTGATAAATGATGGTCTCGGTGCCCCCGGAGCCGAGCGTGGGAAAGTCAGGCCCTGGGTTAATAGTTAAAAGCGCCCTCGTCAGAAAGGCATCCACCACCCCTGCTGCTGGGCCAGGCNTGTGTGTGCGCGCCTGTGTGTGTCTGTGGGTGTCTCTGTGTGTGTGGAGGAGGGGAGGGCTGGAAGTCTCTGGCCCGGCGCACAGCAGGTACTCCTGGGAGCCAGGAGGTGGCCTGCAGGGCTGGGGAACACGGGTGTGACCCCTGCCTTCGGGGAACAGGGCTGGACAGGTGGGTGGGAGAGACGAGAGGCCAGAGAACATTCCTGATGAGTGACTTTACCAAGTGCCTGCAACAGGAGGACGTCTTAGCAGAGCAGAGTGGGCCACGGCGCGCGTGAGCCTGTCCAAGCAGACTTTTGAGTCTTTCTCGAGTATTTCCACCTTCCGATGACTCCAGAGCAGACCCACAGCTCATTAGTTTCCAGGAAAGGCAGTAAGGTGGCCGCCCACAAAGGCGCAGGAGGAGACTCCCAGAGCAGCTGTGAGGAAGGGGGACTCGTCCTCCCCTGGAGCCGAACAGAGGAGGCGGAGATGTGGTTCCACCCTTTGAATCCTGGAACCTGGTTTCGCCATCTGGACCGAGAGGAAAGAGGCCTGAAAGCGAATTGCGAGACTCAACTCCAGAAAGACATTTCAGATGTAATAAAGACAGGAGAAGGAAGTATGCCGAAACACTCACGTCTGCTGTTGGCTGAAAGATATGTTTTCCCCGGGAGGGCTTGGTGACTTTTCTCTTGCTCTTCATCTGGTTTCTGGTTAATTATCTAAAGTGGCTAGGTTTTACCCTTCTTAGGTCATGCAAAATCGGTCTCTTGAAATTTAGGGTTGGAATTTTCTTAGCAAATACTTAACTAGAGAAAAGAAAAGACCCCTGCTTTTCTGCTCCGGGCAGTTTCAATGAGTCAAGTTGTAAATTAATAGATGCCTGGGCCAATATTTGATCTTTTCCCCCAAAGAAAATAAGGCTTCCCTGGTAGCTCAGCTGGTAAAGAATCTGCCTGCCATGCAGGAGACCCCAGTTCGATTCCTGGGTCAGGAAGTTCCCCTGGAGAAGGGGAACTTCAATATTTGTGGGCTTCCCTCGTGGCTTAGACGGTAAAAAATCCGCCTGCAATGTGGGGGACCTGGGTTTGATCCCTGGGTTGGGAAGATCCTCTGGAGGAGGGCGTGGCAACCCACTCCAGTTTTCTTGCCTAGAGGTCCATGGCGATGCAGAGAGTCAGCCACAGGAGCGACTAGGCACAGGGCACGTTGCCCCAAGGAGAATGATGCGTGGGGTCTTCACTCGGTTGGAGGGAAGGGCCTTGGGACGTAGCAGAGATGATCCGTTGCTGTTGGTGGGTGGCTGTCCCCCTGATGAGGGCCAGGCCGGGTGTTTACTGTCCCGGTAGCACGGGGGTGAGCTCATAGAGAGTGTCAGTCCAGCATCTCCAAGGGCCACATGGTGTGAGGGCAGCTGCCTCCCTCGTGGGGAGCCTGAGCTGCCCCCTCTGACTTGGGGAGCTCAGGCACCAAGGGGCCAGGGCCTTAATATAACCTCCCAGTGGCATTTGTAACTCAGAAGAGGGTTCAGTGAAGTTGCTCTGCCAGGGACTTCAGGGCCCCTGAGGGCGTTGCTGGTAGGGGGCCAGGAGGGTAACCCTAGTCCCCATCGGATGCTCTGCCCTGTCTCTTGAGGAAGGGTAAGCCTGCGGCGGCTGCTGCCACGGGCTGGGCTGGAGGGCTGGTCCTGTTCCGTGCCGGGGCCCTGCAGGTGAGGGGGCGGGCCAGATGGGTGGCCCGCACTCTGCCCAGGTGCCAGGGCCCCCCCCCCCCCCCCCCCCCCCCCCCCCCCCCCCCCCCCCCCCCCCCCCCCCCCCCCCCCCCCCCCCCCCCCCCCCCCCCCCCCCCCCCCCCCCCCCCCCCCCCCCCCCCCCCCCCCCCCCC